>OU696532.1:83395927-83995927 GCA_916048285.2 Bellardia pandia | reverse complement strand
TAGCAAACCGTGCAGACAAACCAAATTAAAGTCTTATAATATTTTGAAAGAAGTCGAAACGCAAGCCACTTATAACCCAGATTCTTTTAATGCAAATGTTAGTAATAAAGGTGCAATACCTAAGACAAATAAAAAGAATATCAGACGCAATGTACTAGAATCTGAAACGACTCGAATGTCTACATTCAATCGGAATAATGATGAAGAAACTAGCGATAATTTACTTAATATTTCACCAACAAATTCTCTGAATGTACTTCAAAATTTTGATCCCCATAATATGAGTGATAATACACTCCAAAATTTAATAAATGAAGCGGTAAGGAATCAGTTAGAATCTTTAAATATAAATTCAAATGACGGTAATAGACCAAATACTGGAAATTGTAATACCAATAATAGAAATCAAAGTTTTAGGGCTAACAGAAATAATTTCGGTAGAGCAACGCAGCATAGGAACTCCAGAGAGAGTCTAGGAAATACAAATTTTAACAACAATAACTCCCTAAGAAGGTCAAGCAGTAGACAAAGTTTTGGAAACATAAATATGAATCAAAGTTACGATCTCACTACTGATAAAGTCTCTTCAATTATTTCTGGCTGGCACTTGAAATTTAGTGGACAAGAAGAGGATGGTTTGTCCGTCGATAAATTTATTTATAGAGTTCAAGCTCTCACTAATCAAGGATTACGAGGAGATTTTTATCTATTATGTAGGCATATTCACTTGTTATTTTGCGGAAAGGCTATCGACTGGTTCTGGCGGTTTCACCGAAATACCACAAGATTAGATTGGTCTAGTTTATGTAGTGAACTTAGGAATCAATTTCGTGACAGAAGAACAGACTTTGACCTAAAAGAACAAATTAGAAATAGAAAACAACGAAATGGTGAAAAATTTGATACCTTTTATGATGCGGTTTTACAAATATCCGATCGTTTACAACACCCAATTAATGATTTTGAATTAATTGAAATTTTGAAAAGAAATTTAAGGGCAGATGTTTGTAAAGAACTTCTTCATTTTGAAATAGATTCTATCTCGCAACTAAGAGAATATGTTAGGAAACATGAGATTTTGGAGGATGAACTGAATAAATACAAAACAAATAGAATTTTTGTTCCTCGCAAAGTTGTGTCCGAATTGGAGACAGAATTTCTAGATGATAATGTTGATGTAGGTGTAGAAATTGAGGAAATAAAGGATTTGTCTTGCTGGAACTGTTCCCAAAAAGGCCACCGTTTCGAAGATTGTGTTGCTGAGCGAAAAGTATTTTGTTATGGTTGCGGAACACCCAATGTGTTCAAACCAAATTGTTTTAAATGCAACAAGTTTCCAAAAAACTACCAACACAATCAGAAATCAAAACAGTTAATATCCAAGTCAACTCAAATGTAAAATCAACTGAAAGTCAAACAGATTTTCAGGAACAGTATATACTTCTATCCACCAACAACCATAATAATAACCAATTTTTAGTAGATAATTTTATTCCGAAATTTATTCCGAAATATAAGAAACCGTATCATGTTAGATTGCAGGAGTACAGAGAGGCTAAAAATAGAATTTTTTGTGAAGAAATATTAGAATCGAAAATTGTTAAGAAAAGTAAAAGAAGCACTAGAAGACTTAGAAATTTTTGGAAGAATGTTGTTAAAAACCGGAAATATTTTTGTTCTGCCGTTGTTTCTTGTAATAATGAAAATGATATAAGACCATTTACATCTGTGAAAATTTTCAATGAGACTGTAGTAGGCATGATTGATACTGGTGCTACAGTGTCGTGTTTTTCGTCAGAGTATGCCAAACAATTTTTAGAGGAAAACAAACATCCTTATAGAAAGTTTCAGATCAATTTAAAGACAGCTGATGGAACAAATCACCCTACAGTAGGCAGTATTACAACTACAGTAATTTTTAGAGGTATGTCTAAACCTTTAAACTTTTTGATTATACCTAACCTAACCCAAAACTTATATCTAGGTGCTGATTTTGTCCGAGCTTTTGGTTTAGCTAAGGATTTATTTTCCGAAAATACATCTCTTAAATGAGAATTATTCCTCTTGCGAGTATTAATCAACAAATTTCAAAAAAATTTAATCGAAGTTGCCTTCAAGTTAAATATACAATTTATTTGAAAATAAATTGTATACACTACATTTATTTTTGAATATTTCTGTTATATGTTTCACATAGCTTTCCGTTGGAAAGCATAAATGTAAAATCATACAAAAATATTCAAAGACACTAGCAAAATGTAATGCATTTTCTGGCCTGCTAAAGCCGTCATCAGCATTCTTTGTGTCATAGTGTTTCATTTTCAAACTTTGTATATTTAACCTTTTTTTATTATAACTTAAATGAGAATTATTCCTCTTGCGAGTATTAATCAACAAATTTCAAAAAAATTTAATCGAAGTTGCCTTCAAGTTAAATATACAATTTATTTGAAAATAAATTGTATACACTACATTTATTTTTGAATATTTCTGTTATATGTTTCACATAGCTTTCCGTTGGAAAGCATAAATGTAAAATCATACAAAAATATTCAAAGACACTAGCAAAATGTAATGCATTTTCTGGCCTGCTAAAGCCGTCATCAGCATTCTTTGTGTCATAGTGTTTCATTTTCAAACTTTGTATATTTAACCTTTTTTTATTATAACTTAAATGAGAATTATTCCTCTTGCGAGTATTAATCAACAAATTTCAAAAAAATTTAATCGAAGTTGCCTTCAAGTTAAATATACAATTTATTTGAAAATAAATTCTGTGAAACATATAACAGAAATATTCAAAAATAAATGTAGTGTATACAATTTATTTTCAAATAAATTGTATATTTAACTTGAAGGCAACTTCGATTAAATTTTTTTGAAATTTGTTGATTAATTCTCGCAAGAGGAATAATTCTCATTTAAGTTATAATAAAAAAAGGTTAAATATACAAAGTTTGAAAATGAAACACTATGACACAAAGAATGCTGATGACGGCTTTAGCAGGCCAGAAAATGCATTACATTTTGCTAGTGTCTTTGAATATTTTTGTATGATTTTACATTTATGCTTTCCAACGGAAAGCTATGTGAAACATATAACAGAAATATTCAAAAATAAATGTAGTGTATACAATTTATTTTCAAATAAATTGTATATTTAACTTGAAGGCAACTTCGATTAAATTTTTTTGAAATTTGTTGATTAATACTCGCAAGAGGAATAATTCTCATTTAAGTTATAATAAAAAAAGGTTAAATATACAAAGTTTGAAAATGAAACACTATGACACAAAGAATGCTGATGACGGCTTTAGCAGGCCAGAAAATGCATTACATTTTGCTAGTGTCTTTGAATATTTTTGTATGATTTTACATTTATGCTTTCCAACGGAAAGCTATGTGAAACATATAACAGAAATATTCAAAAATAAATGTAGTGTATACAATTTATTTTCAAATAAATTGTATATTTAACTTGAAGGCAACTTCGATTAAATTTTTTTGAAATTTGTTGATTAATACTCGCAAGAGGAATAATTCTCATTTAAGTTATAATAAAAAAAGGTTAAATATACAAAGTTTGAAAATGAAACACTATGACACAAAGAATGCTGATGACGGCTTTAGCAGGCCAGAAAATGCATTACATTTTGCTAGTGTCTTTGAATATTTTTGTATGATTTTACATTTATGCTTTCCAACGGAAAGCTATGTGAAACATATAACAGAAATATTCAAAAATAAATGTAGTGTATACAATTTATTTTCAAATAAATTGTATATTTAACTTGAAGGCAACTTCGATTAAATTTTTTTGAAATTTGTTGATTAATACTCGCAAGAGGAATAATTCTCATTTAAGTTATAATAAAAAAAGGTTAAATATACAAAGTTTGAAAATGAAACACTATGACACAAAGAATGCTGATGACGGCTTTAGCAGGCCAGAAAATGCATTACATTTTGCTAGTGTCTTTGAATATTTTTGTATGATTTTACATTTATGCTTTCCAACGGAAAGCTATGTGAAACATATAACAGAAATATTCAAAAATAAATGTAGTGTATACAATTTATTTTCAAATAAATTGTATATTTAACTTGAAGGCAACTTCGATTAAATTTTTTTGAAATTTGTTGATTAATACTCGCAAGAGGAATAATTCTCATTTAAGTTATAATAAAAAAAGGTTAAATATACAAAGTTTGAAAATGAAACACTATGACACAAAGAATGCTGATGACGGCTTTAGCAGGCCAGAAAATGCATTACATTTTGCTAGTGTCTTTGAATATTTTTGTATGATTTTACATTTATGCTTTCCAACGGAAAGCTATGTGAAACATATAACAGAAATATTCAAAAATAAATGTAGTGTATACAATTTATTTTCAAATAAATTGTATATTTAACTTGAAGGCAACTTCGATTAAATTTTTTTGAAATTTGTTGATTAATACTCGCAAGAGGAATAATTCTCATTTAAGTTATAATAAAAAAAAGGTTAAATATACAAAGTTTGAAAATGAAACACTATGACACAAAGAATGCTGATGACGGCTTTAGCAGGCCAGAAAATGCATTACATTTTGCTAGTGTCTTTGAATATTTTTGTATGATTTTACATTTATGCTTCCCAACGGAAAGCTATGTGAAACATATAACAGAAATATTCAAAAATAAATGTAGTGTATACAATTTATTTTCAAATAAATTGTATATTTAACTTGAAGGCAACTTCGATTAAATTTTTTTGAAATTTGTTGATTAATACTCGCAAGAGGAATAATTCTCATTTAAGTTATAATAAAAAAAGGTTAAATATACAAAGTTTGAAAATGAAACACTATGACACAAAGAATGCTGATGACGGCTTTAGCAGGCCAGAAAATGCATTACATATTGCTAGTGTCTTTGAATATTTTTGTATGATTTTACATTTATGCTTTCCAACGGAAAGCTATGTGAAACATATAACAGAAATATTCAAAAATAAATGTAGTGTATACAATTTATTTTCAAATAAATTGTATATTTAACTTGAAGGCAACTTCGATTAAATTTTTTTGAAATTTGTTGATTAATACTCGCAAGAGGAATAATTCTCATTTAAGTTATAATAAAAAAAGGTTAAATATACAAAGTTTGAAAATGAAACACTATGACACAAAGAATGCTGATGACGGCTTTAGCAGGCCAGAAAATGCATTACATTTTGCTAGTGTCTTTGAATATTTTTGTATGATTTTACATTTATGCTTTCCAACGGAAAGCTATGTGAAACATATAACAGAAATATTCAAAAATAAATGTAGTGTATACAATTTATTTTCAAATAAATTGTATATTTAACTTGAAGGCAACTTCGATTAAATTTTTTGAAATTTGTTGATTAATACTCGCAAGAGGAATAATTCTCATTTAAGTTATAATAAAAAAAGGTTAAATATACAAAGTTTGAAAATGAAACACTATGACACAAAGAATGCTGATGACGGCTTTAGCAGGCCAGAAAATGCATTACATTTTGCTAGTGTCTTTGAATATTTTTGTATGATTTTACATTTATGCTTTCCAACGGAAAGCTATGTGAAACATATAACAGAAATATTCAAAAATAAATGTAGTGTATACAATTTATTTTCAAATAAATTGTATATTTAACTTGAAGGCAACTTCGATTAAATTTTTTTGAAATTTGTTGATTAATACTCGCAAGAGGAATAATTCTCATTTAAGTTATAATAAAAAAAGGTTAAATATACAAAGTTTGAAAATGAAACACTATGACACAAAGAATGCTGATGACGGCTTTAGCAGGCCAGAAAATGCATTACATTTTGCTAGTGTCTTTGAATATTTTTGTATGATTTTACATTTATGCTTTCCAACGGAAAGCTATGTGAAACATATAACAGAAATATTCAAAAATAAATGTAGTGTATACAATTTATTTTCAAATAAATTGTATATTTAACTTGAAGGCAACTTCGATTAAATTTTTTTGAAATTTGTTGATTAATACTCGCAAGAGGAATAATTCTCATTTAAGTTATAATAAAAAAAGGTTAAATATACAAAGTTTGAAAATGAAACACTATGACACAAAGAATGCTGATGACGGCTTTAGCAGGCCAGAAAATGCATTACATTTTGCTAGTGTCTTTGAATATTTTTGTATGATTTTACATTTATGCTTTCCAACGGAAAGCTATGTGAAACATATAACAGAAATATTCAAAAATAAATGTAGTGTATACAATTTATTTTCAAATAAATTGTATGTTTAACTTGAAGGCAACTTCGATTAAATTTTTTTGAAATTTGTTGATTAATACTCGCAAGAGGAATAATTCTCATTTAAGTTATAATAAAAAAAGGTTAAATATACAAAGTTTGAAAATGAAACACTATGACACAAAGAATGCTGATGACGGCTTTAGCAGGCCAGAAAATGCATTACATTTTGCTAGTGTCTTTGAATATTTTTGTATGATTTTACATTTATGCTTTCCAACGGAAAGCTATGTGAAACATATAACAGAAATATTCAAAAATAAATGTAGTGTATACAATTTATTTTCAAATAAATTGTATATTTAACTTGAAGGCAACTTCGATTAAATTTTTTTGAAATTTGTTGATTAATACTCGCAAGAGGAATAATTCTCATTTAAGTTATAATAAAAAAAGGTTAAATATACAAAGTTTGAAAATGAAACACTATGACACAAAGAATGCTGATGACGGCTTTAGCAGGCCAGAAAATGCATTACATTTTGCTAGTGTCTTTGAATATTTTTGTATGATTTTACATTTATGCTTTCCAACGGAAAGCTATGTGAAACATATAACAGAAATATTCAAAAATAAATGTAGTGTATACAATTTATTTTCAAATAAATTGTATATTTAACTTGAAGGCAACTTCGATTAAATTTTTTTGAAATTTGTTGATTAATACTCGCAAGAGGAATAATTCTCATTTAAGTTATAATAAAAAAAGGTTAAATATACAAAGTTTGAAAATGAAACACTATGACACAAAGAATGCTGATGACGGCTTTAGCAGGCCAGAAAATGCATTACATTTTGCTAGTGTCTTTGAATATTTTTGTATGATTTTACATTTATGCTTTCCAACGGAAAGCTATGTGAAACATATAACAGAAATATTCAAAAATAAATGTAGTGTATACAATTTATTTTCAAATAAATTGTATATTTAACTTGAAGGCAACTTCGATTAAATTTTTTTGAAATTTGTTGATTAATACTCGCAAGAGGAATAATTCTCATTTAAGTTAAAATAAAAAAAAGGTTAAATATACAAAGTTTGAAAATGAAACACTATGACACAAAGAATGCTGATGACGGCTTTAGCAGGCCAGAAAATGCATTACATTTTGCTAGTGTCTTTGAATATTTTTGTATGATTTTACATTTATGCTTTCCAACGGAAAGCTATGTGAAACATATAACAGAAATATTCAAAAATAAATGTAGTGTATACAATTTATTTTCAAATAAATTGTATATTTAACTTGAAGGCAACTTCGATTAAATTTTTTTGAAATTTGTTGATTAATACTCGCAAGAGGAATAATTCTCATTTAAGTTATAATAAAAAAAAGGTTAAATATACAAAGTTTGAAAATGAAACACTATGACACAAAGAATGCTGATGACGGCTTTAGCAGGACAGAAAATGCATTACATTTTGCTAGTGTCTTTGAATATTTTTGTATGATTTTACATTTATGCTTTCCAACGGAAAGCTATGTGAAACATATAACAGAAATATTCAAAAATAAATGTAGTGTATACAATTTATTTTCAAATAAATTGTATATTTAACTTGAAGGCAACTTCGATTAAATTTTTTTGAAATTTGTTGATTAATACTCGCAAGAGGAATAATTCTCATTTAAGTTATAATAAAAAAAAGGTTAAATATACAAAGTTTGAAAATGAAACACTATGACACAAAGAATGCTGATGACGGCTTTAGCAGGCCAGAAAATGCATTACATTTTGCTAGTGTCTTTGAATATTTTTGTATGATTTTACATTTATGCTTTCCAACGGAAAGCTATGTGAAACATATAACAGAAATATTCAAAAATAAATGTAGTGTATACAATTTATTTTCAAATAAATTGTATATTTAACTTGAAGGCAACTTCGATTAAATTTTTTTGAAATTTGTTGATTAATACTCGCAAGAGGAATAATTCTCATTTAAGTTATAATAAAAAAAGGTTAAATATACAAAGTTTGAAAATGAAACACTATGACACAAAGAATGCTGATGACGGCTTTAGCAGGCCAGAAAATGCATTACATTTTGCTAGTGTCTTTGAATATTTTTGTATGATTTTACATTTATGCTTTCCAACGGAAAGCTATGTGAAACATATAACAGAAATATTCAAAAATAAATGTAGTGTATACAATTTATTTTCAAATAAATTGTATATTTAACTTGAAGGCAACTTCGATTAAATTTTTTTGAAATTTGTTGATTAATACTCGCAAGAGGAATAATTCTCATTTAAGTTATAATAAAAAAAAGGTTAAATATACAAAGTTTGAAAATGAAACACTATGACACAAAGAATGCTGATGACGGCTTTAGCAGGCCAGAAAATGCATTACATTTTGCTAGTGTCTTTGAATATTTTTGTATGATTTTACATTTATGCTTCCCAACGGAAAGCTATGTGAAACATATAACAGAAATATTCAAAAATAAATGTAGTGTATACAATTTATTTTCAAATAAATTGTATATTTAACTTGAAGGCAACTTCGATTAAATTTTTTTGAAATTTGTTGATTAATACTCGCAAGAGGAATAATTCTCATTTAAGTTATAATAAAAAAAGGTTAAATATACAAAGTTTGAAAATGAAACACTATGACACAAAGAATGCTGATGACGGCTTTAGCAGGCCAGAAAATGCATTACATATTGCTAGTGTCTTTGAATATTTTTGTATGATTTTACATTTATGCTTTCCAACGGAAAGCTATGTGAAACATATAACAGAAATATTCAAAAATAAATGTAGTGTATACAATTTATTTTCAAATAAATTGTATATTTAACTTGAAGGCAACTTCGATTAAATTTTTTTGAAATTTGTTGATTAATACTCGCAAGAGGAATAATTCTCATTTAAGTTATAATAAAAAAAGGTTAAATATACAAAGTTTGAAAATGAAACACTATGACACAAAGAATGCTGATGACGGCTTTAGCAGGCCAGAAAATGCATTACATTTTGCTAGTGTCTTTGAATATTTTTGTATGATTTTACATTTATGCTTTCCAACGGAAAGCTATGTGAAACATATAACAGAAATATTCAAAAATAAATGTAGTGTATACAATTTATTTTCAAATAAATTGTATATTTAACTTGAAGGCAACTTCGATTAAATTTTTTTGAAATTTGTTGATTAATACTCGCAAGAGGAATAATTCTCATTTAAGTTATAATAAAAAAAGGTTAAATATACAAAGTTTGAAAATGAAACACTATGACACAAAGAATGCTGATGACGGCTTTAGCAGGCCAGAAAATGCATTACATTTTGCTAGTGTCTTTGAATATTTTTGTATGATTTTACATTTATGCTTTCCAACGGAAAGCTATGTGAAACATATAACAGAAATATTCAAAAATAAATGTAGTGTATACAATTTATTTTCAAATAAATTGTATATTTAACTTGAAGGCAACTTCGATTAAATTTTTTTGAAATTTGAAAATACATCTCATAATATAGATGTTAATTTGAGCGTAATAGAAACCGATGAAAATGTTCATATTTTAGATAGTGACCAAAGAGAAAAATTAGATATAGCCATAAATTCATTTCCCTCTTTTTCCAAAGAAGGACTGGGAAGAACTACGCTTGTATCTCATACAATTGATACAGCCGAGAATAAACCAATTAAACAGCGATATTTTGCAGTTTCTCCTGCAATTGAACAACTTTTATTTGCCGAAATAGATCGTATGCTTCAGCTAGGGGTAATAGAAGAGTCGCAAAGTCCTTGGTCGTCACCAGTGGCATTAGTGCGCAAACCAGGTAAGGTGAGATTGTGCCTTGATGCTCGAAAAGTTAACAGTGTTACGGTGAAAGATGCTTATCCTTTACCTTTGATCGATGGAATCCTCAGTAGACTCCCTAAGGCCAGATTCATTACGAGTCTTGACCTTAAGGACGCTTTCTGGCAAATTCCATTAGATAAAAGGTCAAGGGAAAAGACAGCTTTCACCGTGCCAGGGCGTCCCTTATACCAGTTTGTTACTATGCCATTTGGTTTATGTAATGCCCCTCAAACGATGTCTAGGCTTATGGACAAAGTTCTACCGGCGCACTTAAGAACAAAAGTTTTTATATACCTGGACGATCTGCTTCTTATTACAGAAACATTTGAAGAACATATATTGTTGCTTCATGAGGTTGCTCACTGTATGAGAAAGGCTAATCTAACTATAAACATAGAGAAAAGTAGGTTTGTTCTCAAACATGTTAAGTATTTAGGGCACATTATAGGATATGGTACAATTAAAACAGACCCGGACAAAGTACAGGCTATTCAAGATTTCCCATTACCCACGTCCGTCCGACAATTAAGAAGATTTTTAGGTATGTGTGGGTGGTATCGACGGTTTGTCCGAAATTTTGCAACTGTAACAGCGCCTTTGACCAATATGTTACAGAAAAATAGAAAATTCTCCTGGTCCGAAGAAGCAGAAACCTCTTTTGAAAATTTAAAGGACTCCCTTTGTTCCGCACCTGTTCTACATAATCCCGATTTTTCCCGTCCGTTTTCAATACAATGTGATGCAAGCAAGTATGGGATTGGGGCAGTTCTCGCACAGAAAAATGATGACAATGAGGAACTACCAATAGCATTCATGAGCCATAAACTTACATCAGCACAGAAGAATTATTCCGTTTCAGAACAAGAGTGCCTTGCAGCTGTTATGGCTGTCAAGAAATTTAGAGCCTATGTAGAGGGCCATGAGTTTGAAATAATAACGGATCATGCTTCTCTTAAATGGCTCATGAATCAGACGGACTTGCATGGACGACTCGCCAGATGGGCTTTGAAATTGCAAGGTTTTAATTTTTCCATACGTCATCGGAAAGGAAGCCAGAATATCGTACCAGACACTTTATCTAGAATGTATTCGGAAAACAACGAAGAAATCAAATATGAGGAATTAGATGAAATTTATGTGTCTGAAATTGAGAGCTCTGTAGAAATAGATCTAGAATCTAAAGAATTTTTGTCGCCTGAATATATATCTTTGTACAAAAAGCTTAAAAGTAAGGAAAAATATCTTCCAGATATCAAACTAGTTAGTAATCTGATATATAAACGTCATGAACACGCCTCAGGAGACGATTTACAAGAGGAAATGTCCTGGAAATTATGGGTACCTCAAGCTTTGACCCAGGACCTAATCAAGAGAGCACATAACCATCCTTTATGCGCTCATGGGGGTATAGGCAAAACTCTCAGACGATTAAAAACGTTCTTCTTTTGGCCTAAAATGTCAAAGCATGTTGCAGAATATGTTTCTTCCTGTGAAATTTGTAAAAAAACAAAAGCCACTAATAAATGTTTAAGACCACCTATGGGTCAACAAGCCAGTTCGGTAAGAGTTTTTCAAAAATTATACTTGGATTTATTGGGCCCTTACCCTCGATCGTCATCAGGTAACACCGGTATAATAATAGTTCTGGACCACCTATCAAAATTTCATTTTCTTGAACCGATTCGTAAATTTACTTCAAATGTTATAGTAGAGTTTCTTGAGAAACGTATTTTCCATATTTTCGGTGTACCCGAAACCATAACAACTGACAACGGTGTACAATTTAAGTCAAATCTATTTAGAGATTTGCTTAATTCGTATGAAATTTTCCATAATCTGACTGCCATTTATTCGCCCCAGGCAAATGCCAGTGAGAGAGTAAATAGGTCAGTCCTGGCTGCTATAAGAGCGTACATAAAGCCCTCTCAAAAAGATTGGGATGAAAAGTTATCGGCAATCAGTTGTGCTTTACGCAGCTCTGTCCATGTCAGCACAGGTTTTTCGCCATACTTTCTACTTTTCGGCCAAAATATGCTCATGAACGGAAAATCGTATTCACTGCTTAGAAATTTAAACTTATTAGATTCTCCTTATACAGACTTGAGAAAAGATGAACAATTGGAATTAATAAGACAAAAAGCTCAGGAAAGGATACGTAAGTCATACGAACGAAATGTCAGGCAATATAACCTTCGTTCTCGACCTGTAAATTTTGAAATAGGACAAATTGTTTTTCGACGAAATTTTGCCCAATCTAAGGCAATTGAACATTTCAACAGCAAACTCGGCCCTCAGTTCGAAAAGGCCAAGGTAGTGAAGAAACACGGCTCTTGTTACTACGAACTAGAAGATATGACTGGTCGAAACATAGGCAAATTTCATGCTAAGGACATCAAAAGTTGACTTCAGCTTTTATGTTCTTATTGGGAATAAGTCCATAAAACTTGTTTTAAATATTTTTTTTATTCATTCATAAAAAAAAGAAAATATCATGAATGAATTGTTTTTCCCTTTTATGGTACGTTTTCTTATTCTTTGTTTAGATAGGCCATCCCCATGATATCATAAGTAGTTGAGTAACCACCAAAAAGTACGTTCTACATATATTTTATTTCACTCACTAATTTTTACCATGTATGTTTATTATATGTTTTATACATAGATCAGTACAGATATATTACGTTAATAATTACAATAAGAGTGAAAGAGAATAAATACTGATATTGCAGTATAATTGCATATTACATTATTAGCATAAAGTAAAAGTAAAGAGTGAAAGAATAAAAAGTACTTTACGGAACTGTAATCGATAGACTATGGAAAATTTCAGCCTTTTCAAATCTTACTGCGTAACTAAAAGGTTCAATTTAAATAAAAGTGGCCCTCGTAGTAGAAAAAGTAAAACGTGGCTTAATTATATAATAGTATAGTGATCACATCATTTGTGAATTATCTGTATATATAAAATTCAATGTATGTATGTATGTATGTATGTAACGTATAGACTCCAAAACGGCTGAGCCGATTTTGATGAAATTTTCACAGCATGTTACTGTGACCCTGGAAGGAATAATAGGGTACTTTTTTTTGCCAGGCCCACTTTTACGCCCACTTTTTTAAAATATTGTAATTGGAGACCAAACCTCTGGGCCGATATTTTTGAAATTTTCACAGCATTTAACTGGGACTCTGGTATGATTAATAGGGTACTTTTTTACCACGCCCACTTTTACGCCCACTTTTTTAAAATATTGTAATTGGTGACCAAACCTCTGGACCAATATTTTTGAAATTTTCACAGCATGTTACTGTGACTCTGGAAGGAATAATAGGGTACTTTTTTTACCACGCCCACTTTTACGCCCACTTTTTTAAAATATTGTAATTGGAGACCAAACCTCTGGGCCGATATTTTTGAAATTTTCACAGCATTTAACTGGGACTCTGGTATGATTAATAGGGTACTTTTTTACCACGCCCACTTTTACGCCCACTTTTTTAAAATATTGTAATTGGAGACCAAACCTCTGGACCGATATTTTTGAAATTTTCACAGCATGTTACTGTGACTCTGGAAGGAATAATAGGGTACTTTTTTTACCACGCCCACTTTTTTAAAATATTGTAATTGGAGACCAAACCTCTGGACCGATATTCTTGAAATTTTCACAGCATTTAACTGGGACTCTGGTATGATTAATAGTTTACTTTTTTGACCACGCCCATTTTTACGCCCACTTTTTAAAAATTATGTAATTGCTCCCATATAGTTTTTAACAGATTTACTTCAAATTGTATACACATTATATACTCCAGGCGAGGTAAAAATAAAGATTTCTTAAGCCACGCCCCTTTCACGCCCATTTTCACGCCAAATTTTTGAAAGTTTTATACTTTATTAAATTTTCACAATAGGATATTCTTACGAAATAATAAATTCTTGACTATGTAAGTGGACAAAGGGGCATGGCCTCGCCTAAAGCATTGCAATAAATACATTAAAATTAAATAAATAAATAGAGATGGAAATTGAACTAATATTTCTTAATTTTTAAGAGAAAAGTTTTTATTCAGGCTACTAGTTCTAATAATTAAGAATACTATTGTAAAGTACTGGAACAATCGGCAAATTGGAATGCATTTTCTACCCGGCCAAGGGCGTCTTCAGCAATCTTCATTGTCCACTATCAACTCTGTAAATATCATCTATTTAACTCACCGTTTTTTGAGAAATAGAGTTCACGAATTATGATATTTCTTTTTAACGTGTTCTGAGTTAGAACGAAATTTACGTACATTTACAATGTGTGTGTATTCTTTATTATTGTTTATGAAATTTGTATTATTACAAATTTGTTTTTGCTTTTCTTGCTGCGTCTACCTTTTTTGTAGATCAATAACAGCAATTGTATGTATGTTTTTGTTGTCATTTCTCCTCCTTTTTTGGTTGATTGAGTTATTTTTTGTAACTACGAAAACCGGAGATGGGATGATGACTACATACTTTGATACACCGCGCCATGGTGTTTATTATGTTAATAATTAGAGATGGAAATTGAACTAATATTTCTTAATTTTTAAGAGAAAAGTTTTTATTCAGGCTACTAGTTCTAATAATTAAGAATACTATTGTAAAGTACTGGAACAATCGGCAAATTGGAATGCATTTTCTACCCGGCCAAGGGCGTCTTCAGCAATCTTCATTGTCCACTATCAACTCTGTAAATATCATCTATTTAACTCACCGTTTTTTGAGAAATAGAGTTCACGAATTATGATATTTCTTTTTAACGTGTTCTGAGTTAGAACGAAATTTACGTACATTTACAATGTGTGTGTATTCTTTATTATTGTTTATGAAATTTGTATTATTACAAATTTGTTTTTGCTTTTCTTGCTGCGTCTACCTTTTTTGTAGATCAATAACAGCAATTGTATGTATGTTTTTGTTGTCATTTCTCCTCCTTTTTTGGTTGATTGAGTTATTTTTTGTAACTACGAAAACCGGAGATGGGATGATGACTACATACTTTGATACACCGCGCCATGGTGTTTATTATGTTAATAATTAGAGATGGAAATTGAACTAATATTTCTTAATTTTTAAGAGAAAAGTTTTTATTCAGGCTACTAGTTCTAATAATTAAGAATACTATTGTAAAGTACTGGAACAATCGGCAAATTGGAATGCATTTTCTACCCGGCCAAGGGCGTCTTCAGCAATCTTCATTGTCCACTATCAACTCTGTAAATATCATCTATTTAACTCACCGTTTTTTGAGAAATAGAGTTCACGAATTATGATATTTCTTTTTAACGTGTTCTGAGTTAGAACGAAATTTACGTACATTTACAATGTGTGTGTATTCTTTATTATTGTTTATGAAATTTGTATTATTACAAATTTGTTTTTGCTTTTCTTGCTGCGTCTACCTTTTTTGTAGATCAATAACAGCAATTGTATGTATGTTTTTGTTGTCATTTCTCCTCCTTTTTTGGTTGATTGAGTTATTTTTTGTAACTACGAAAACCGGAGATGGGATGATGACTACATACTTTGATACACCGCGCCATGGTGTTTATTATGTTAATAATTAGAGATGGAAATTGAACTAATATTTCTTAATTTTTAAGAGAAAAGTTTTTATTCAGGCTACTAGTTCTAATAATTAAGAATACTATTGTAAAGTACTGGAACAATCGGCAAATTGGAATGCATTTTCTACCCGGCCAAGGGCGTCTTCAGCAATCTTCATTGTCCACTATCAACTCTGTAAATATCATCTATTTAACTCACCGTTTTTTGAGAAATAGAGTTCACGAATTATGATATTTCTTTTTAACGTGTTCTGAGTTAGAACGAAATTTACGTACATTTACAATGTGTGTGTATTCTTTATTATTGTTTATGAAATTTGTATTATTACAAATTTGTTTTTGCTTTTCTTGCTGCGTCTACCTTTTTTGTAGATCAATAACAGCAATTGTATGTATGTTTTTGTTGTCATTTCTCCTCCTTTTTTGGTTGATTGAGTTATTTTTTGTAACTACGAAAACCGGAGATGGGATGATGACTACATACTTTGATACACCGCGCCATGGTGTTTATTATGTTAATAATTAGAGATGGAAATTGAACTAATATTTCTTAATTTTTAAGAGAAAAGTTTTTATTCAGGCTACTAGTTCTAATAATTAAGAATACTATTGTAAAGTACTGGAACAATCGGCAAATTGGAATGCATTTTCTACCCGGCCAAGGGCGTCTTCAGCAATCTTCATTGTCCACTATCAACTCTGTAAATATCATCTATTTAACTCACCGTTTTTTGAGAAATAGAGTTCACGAATTATGATATTTCTTTTTAACGTGTTCTGAGTTAGAACGAAATTTACGTACATTTACAATGTGTGTGTATTCTTTATTATTGTTTATGAAATTTGTATTATTACAAATTTGTTTTTGCTTTTCTTGCTGCGTCTACCTTTTTTGTAGATCAATAACAGCAATTGTATGTATGTTTTTGTTGTCATTTCTCCTCCTTTTTTGGTTGATTGAGTTATTTTTTGTAACTACGAAAACCGGAGATGGGATGATGACTACATACTTTGATACACCGCGCCATGGTGTTTATTATGTTAATAATTAGAGATGGAAATTGAACTAATATTTCTTAATTTTTAAGAGAAAAGTTTTTATTCAGGCTACTAGTTCTAATAATTAAGAATACTATTGTAAAGTACTGGAACAATCGGCAAATTGGAATGCATTTTCTACCCGGCCAAGGGCGTCTTCAGCAATCTTCATTGTCCACTATCAACTCTGTAAATATCATCTATTTAACTCACCGTTTTTTGAGAAATAGAGTTCACGAATTATGATATTTCTTTTTAACGTGTTCTGAGTTAGAACGAAATTTACGTACATTTACAATGTGTGTATATTCTTTATTATTGTTTATGAAATTTGTATTATTACAAATTTGTTTTTGCTTTTCTTGCTGCGTCTACCTTTTTTGTAGATCAATAACAGCAATTGTATGTATGTTTTTGTTGTCATTTCTCCTCCTTTTTTGGTTGATTGAGTTATTTTTTGTAACTACGAAAACCGGAGATGGGATGATGACTACATACTTTGATACACCGCGCCATGGTGTTTATTATGTTAATAATTAGAGATGGAAATTGAACTAATATTTCTTAATTTTTAAGAGAAAAGTTTTTATTCAGGCTACTAGTTCTAATAATTAAGAATACTATTGTAAAGTACTGGAACAATCGGCAAATTGGAATGCATTTTCTACCCGGCCAAGGGCGTCTTCAGCAATCTTCATTGTCCACTATCAACTCTGTAAATATCATCTATTTAACTCACCGTTTTTTGAGAAATAGAGTTCACGAATTATGATATTTCTTTTTAACGTGTTCTGAGTTAGAACGAAATTTACGTACATTTACAATGTGTGTGTATTCTTTATTATTGTTTATGAAATTTGTATTATTACAAATTTGTTTTTGCTTTTCTTTCTGCGTCTACCTTTTTTGTAGATCAATAACAGCAATTGTATGTATGTTTTTGTTGTCATTTCTCCTCCTTTTTTGGTTGATTGAGTTATTTTTTGTAACTACGAAAACCGGAGATGGGATGATGACTACATACTTTGATACACCGCGCCATGGTGTTTATTATGTTAATAATTAGAGATGGAAATTGAACTAATATTTCTTAATTTTTAAGAGAAAAGTTTTTATTCAGGCTACTAGTTCTAATAATTAAGAATACTATTGTAAAGTACTGGAACAATCGGCAAATTGGAATGCATTTTCTACCCGGCCAAGGGCGTCTTCAGCAATTTTCATTGTCCACTATCAACTCTGTAAATATCATCTATTTAACTCACCGTTTTTTGAGAAATAGAGTTCACGAATTATGATATTACTTTTTAACGTGTTCTGAGTTAGAACGAAATTTACGTACATTTACAATGTGTGTGTATTCTTTATTATTGTTTATGAAATTTGTATTATTACAAATTTGTTTTTGCTTTTCTTGCTGCGTCTACCTTTTTTGTAGATCAATAACAGCAATTGTATGTATGTTTTTGTTGTCATTTCTCCTCCTTTTTTGGTTGATTGAGTTATTTTTTGTAACTACGAAAACCGGAGATGGGATGATGACTACATACTTTGATACACCGCGCCATGGTGTTTATTATGTTAATAATTAGAGATGGAAATTGAACTAATATTTCTTAATTTTTAAGAGAAAAGTTTTTATTCAGGCTACTAGTTCTAATAATTAAGAATACTATTGTAAAGTACTGGAACAATCGGCAAATTGGAATGCATTTTCTACCCGGCCAAGGGCGTCTTCAGCAATTTTCATTGTCCACTATCAACTCTGTAAATATCATCTATTTAACTCACCGTTTTTTGAGAAATAGAGTTCACGAATTATGATATTTCTTTTTAACGTGTTCTGAGTTAGAACGAAATTTACGTACATTTACAATGTGTGTGTATTCTTTATTATTGTTTATGAAATTTGTATTATTACAAATTTGTTTTTGCTTTTCTTGCTGCGTCTACCTTTTTTGTAGATCAATAACAGCAATTGTATGTATGTTTTTGTTGTCATTTCTCCTCCTTTTTTGGTTGATTGAGTTATTTTTTGTAACTACGAAAACCGGAGATGGGATGATGACTACATACTTTGATACACCGCGCCATGGTGTTTATTATGTTAATAATTAGAGATGGAAATTGAACTAATATTTCTTAATTTTTAAGAGAAAAGTTTTTATTCAGGCTACTAGTTCTAATAATTAAGAATACTATTGTAAAGTACTGGAACAATCGGCAAATTGGAATGCATTTTCTACCCGGCCAAGGGCGTCTTCAGCAATCTTCATTGTCCACTATCAACTCTGTAAATATCATCTATTTAACTCACCGTTTTTTGAGAAATAGAGTTCACGAATTATGATATTTCTTTTTAACGTGTTCTGAGTTAGAACGAAATTTACGTACATTTACAATGTGTGTGTATTCTTTATTATTGTTTATGAAATTTGTATTATTACAAATTTGTTTTTGCTTTTCTTGCTGCGTCTACCTTTTTTGTAGATCAATAACAGCAATTGTATGTATGTTTTTGTTGTCATTTCTCCTCCTTTTTTGGTTGATTGAGTTATTTTTTGTAACTACGAAAACCGGAGATGGGATGATGACTACATACTTTGATACACCGCGCCATGGTGTTTATTATGTTAATAATTAGAGATGGAAATTGAACTAATATTTCTTAATTTTTAAGAGAAAAGTTTTTATTCAGGCTACTAGTTCTAATAATTAAGAATACTATTGTAAAGTACTGGAACAATCGGCAAATTGGAATGCATTTTCTACCCGGCCAAGGGCGTCTTCAGCAATCTTCATTGTCCACTATCAACTCTGTAAATATCATCTATTTAACTCACCGTTTTTTGAGAAATAGAGTTCACGAATTATGATATTTCTTTTTAACGTGTTCTGAGTTAGAACGAAATTTACGTACATTTACAATGTGTGTATATTCTTTATTATTGTTTATGAAATTTGTATTATTACAAATTTGTTTTTGCTTTTCTTGCTGCGTCTACCTTTTTTGTAGATCAATAACAGCAATTGTATGTATGTTTTTGTTGTCATTTCTCCTCCTTTTTTGGTTGATTGAGTTATTTTTTGTAACTACGAAAACCGGAGATGGGATGATGACTACATACTTTGATACACCGCGCCATGGTGTTTATTATGTTAATAATTAGAGATGGAAATTGAACTAATATTTCTTAATTTTTAAGAGAAAAGTTTTTATTCAGGCTACTAGTTCTAATAATTAAGAATACTATTGTAAAGTACTGGAACAATCGGCAAATTGGAATGCATTTTCTACCCGGCCAAGGGCGTCTTCAGCAATCTTCATTGTCCACTATCAACTCTGTAAATATCATCTATTTAACTCACCGTTTTTTGAGAAATAGAGTTCACGAATTATGATATTTCTTTTTAACGTGTTCTGAGTTAGAACGAAATTTACGTACATTTACAATGTGTGTGTATTCTTTATTATTGTTTATGAAATTTGTATTATTACAAATTTGTTTTTGCTTTTCTTGCTGCGTCTACCTTTTTTGTAGATCAATAACAGCAATTGTATGTATGTTTTTGTTGTCATTTCTCCTCCTTTTTTGGTTGATTGAGTTATTTTTTGTAACTACGAAAACCGGAGATGGGATGATGACTACATACTTTGATACACCGCGCCATGGTGTTTATTATGTTAATAATTAGAGATGGAAATTGAACTAATATTTCTTAATTTTTAAGAGAAAAGTTTTTATTCAGGCTACTAGTTCTAATAATTAAGAATACTATTGTAAAGTACTGGAACAATCGGCAAATTGGAATGCATTTTCTACCCGGCCAAGGGCGTCTTCAGCAATTTTCATTGTCCACTATCAACTCTGTAAATATCATCTATTTAACTCACCGTTTTTTGAGAAATAGAGTTCACGAATTATGATATTTCTTTTTAACGTGTTCTGAGTTAGAACGAAATTTACGTACATTTACAATGTGTGTGTATTCTTTATTATTGTTTATGAAATTTGTATTATTACAAATTTGTTTTTGCTTTTCTTGCTGCGTCTACCTTTTTTGTAGATCAATAACAGCAATTGTATGTATGTTTTTGTTGTCATTTCTCCTCCTTTTTTGGTTGATTGAGTTATTTTTTGTAACTACGAAAACCGGAGATGGGATGATGACTACATACTTTGATACACCGCGCCATGGTGTTTATTATGTTAATAATTAGAGATGGAAATTGAACTAATATTTCTTAATTTTTAAGAGAAAAGTTTTTATTCAGGCTACTAGTTCTAATAATTAAGAATACTATTGTAAAGTACTGGAACAATCGGCAAATTGGAATGCATTTTCTACCCGGCCAAGGGCGTCTTCAGCAATCTTCATTGTCCACTATCAACTCTGTAAATATCATCTATTTAACTCACCGTTTTTTGAGAAATAGAGTTCACGAATTATGATATTTCTTTTTAACGTGTTCTGAGTTAGAACGAAATTTACGTACATTTACAATGTGTGTGTATTTTTTATTATTGTTTATGAAATTTGTATTATTACAAATTTGTTTTTGCTTTTCTTGCTGCGTCTACCTTTTTTGTAGATCAATAACAGCAATTGTATGTATGTTTTTGTTGTCATTTCTCCTCCTTTTTTGGTTGATTGAGTTATTTTTTGTAACTACGAAAACCGGAGATGGGATGATGACTACATACTTTGATACACCGCGCCATGGTGTTTATTATGTTAATAATTAGAGATGGAAATTGAACTAATATTTCTTAATTTTTAAGAGAAAAGTTTTTATTCAGGCTACTAGTTCTAATAATTAAGAATACTATTGTAAAGTACTGGAACAATCGGCAAATTGGAATGCATTTTCTACCCGGCCAAGGGCGTCTTCAGCAATTTTCATTGTCCACTATCAACTCTGTAAATATCATCTATTTAACTCACCGTTTTTTGAGAAATAGAGTTCACGAATTATGATATTTCTTTTTAACGTGTTCTGAGTTAGAACGAAATTTACGTACATTTACAATGTGTGTGTATTCTTTATTATTGTTTATGAAATTTGTATTATTACAAATTTGTTTTTGCTTTTCTTGCTGCGTCTACCTTTTTTGTAGATCAATAACAGCAATTGTATGTATGTTTTTGTTGTCATTTCTCCTCCTTTTTTGGTTGATTGAGTTATTTTTTGTAACTACGAAAACCGGAGATGGGATGATGACTACATACTTTGATACACCGCGCCATGGTGTTTATTATGTTAATAATTAGAGATGGAAATTGAACTAATATTTCTTAATTTTTAAGAGAAAAGTTTTTATTCAGGCTACTAGTTCTAATAATTAAGAATACTATTGTAAAGTACTGGAACAATCGGCAAATTGGAATGCATTTTCTACCCGGCCAAGGGCGTCTTCAGCAATCTTCATTGTCCACTATCAACTCTGTAAATATCATCTATTTAACTCACCGTTTTTTGAGAAATAGAGTTCACGAATTATGATATTTCTTTTTAACGTGTTCTGAGTTAGAACGAAATTTACGTACATTTACAATGTGTGTGTATTTTTTATTATTGTTTATGAAATTTGTATTATTACAAATTTGTTTTTGCTTTTCTTGCTGCGTCTACCTTTTTTGTAGATCAATAACAGCAATTGTATGTATGTTTTTGTTGTCATTTCTCCTCCTTTTTTGGTTGATTGAGTTATTTTTTGTAACTACGAAAACCGGAGATGGGATGATGACTACATACTTTGATACACCGCGCCATGGTGTTTATTATGTTAATAATTAGAGATGGAAATTGAACTAATATTTCTTAATTTTTAAGAGAAAAGTTTTTATTCAGGCTACTAGTTCTAATAATTAAGAATACTATTGTAAAGTACTGGAACAATCGGCAAATTGGAATGCATTTTCTACCCGGCCAAGGGCGTCTTCAGCAATCTTCATTGTCCACTATCAAGTCTGTAAATATCATCTATTTAACTCACCGTTTTTTGAGAAATAGAGTTCACGAATTATGATATTTCTTTTTAACGTGTTCTGAGTTAGAACGAAATTTACGTACATTTACAATGTGTGTGTATTCTTTATTATTGTTTATGAAATTTGTATTATTACAAATTTGTTTTTGCTTTTCTTGCTGCGTCTACCTTTTTTGTAGATCAATAACAGCAATTGTATGTATGTTTTTGTTGTCATTTCTCCTCCTTTTTTGGTTGATTGAGTTATTTTTTGTAACTACGAAAACCGGAGATGGGATGATGACTACATACTTTGATACACCGCGCCATGGTGTTTATTATGTTAATAATTAGAGATGGAAATTGAACTAATATTTCTTAATTTTTAAAAGAAAAGTTTTTATTCAGGCTACTAGTTCTAATAATTAAGAATACTATTGTAAAGTACTGGAACAATCGGCAAATTGGAATGCATTTTCTACCCGGCCAAGGGCGTCTTCAGCAATCTTCATTGTCCACTATCAACTCTGTAAATATCATCTATTTAACTCACCGTTTTTTGAGAAATAGAGTTCACGAATTATGATATTTCTTTTTAACGTGTTCTGAGTTAGAACGAAATTTACGTACATTTACAATGTGTGTGTATTCTTTATTATTGCTTATGAAATTTGTATTATTACAAATTTGTTTTTGCTTTTCTTGCTGCGTCTACCTTTTTTGTAGATCAATAACAGCAATTGTATGTATGTTTTTGTTGTCATTTCTCCTCCTTTTTTGGTTGATTGAGTTATTTTTTGTAACTACGAAAACCGGAGATGGCCGGGTAGAAAATGCATTCCAATTTGCCGATTGTTCCAGTACTTTACAATAGTATTCTTAATTATTAGAACTAGTAGCCTGAATAAAAACTTTTCTCTTAATAAATAAATAAATGTTTGTAAATATATAAATACGTTTTATTTTATTTTATGACGAGGGGGGGGGGGGGGGGGGTAGCAAAGCACACCGGGTTTAGCTATCTATATATATAAAATTCAATGTATGTATGTAATTGGAGACCTAACCTCTGGACCGATATTTTTGAAATTTTCACAGCATTTAACTGGGACTCTGGTATGATTAATAGGGTACTTTTTTTTACCACGCCCATTTTTACGCCCACTTTTTAGAAATTATGTAATTGCTCCCATATAGTTTTTAACAGATTTACTTCAAATTGTATACACATTATATACTCCAGGCGAGGTAAAAATAAAGATTTCTTAAGCCACGCCCCTTTCACGCCCATTTTCACGCCAAATTTTTGAAAGTTTTATACTTTATTAAATTTTCACAATAGGATATTCTTACGAAATAATAAATTCTTGACTATGTAAGTGGACAAAGGGGCATGGCCTCGCCTAAAGCATTGCAATAAATACATTAAAATTAAATAAATAAATGTTTAAATATATAAATACGTTTTATTTTATTTTATGACGAGGGGGGGGGGTAGCAAAGCACACCGGGTTTAGCTATCTATATATATAAAATTCAATGTATGTATGTATGTATGTAACGTATAGACTCCAAAACGGCTGAGCCGATTTTGATGAAATTTTCACAGCATGTTACTGTGACTCTGGAAGGAATAATAGGGTACTTTTTTTACCACGCCCACTTTTACGCCCACTTTTTTAAAATATTGTAATTGGAGACCTAACCTCTGGACCGATATTTTTGAAATTTTCACAGCATTTAACTGGGACTCTGGTATGATTAATAGGGTACTTTTTTTTACCACGCCCATTTTTACGCCCACTTTTTAAAAATTATGTAATTGCTCCCATATAGTTTTTAACAGATTTACTTCAAATTGTATACACATTATATACTCCAGGCGAGGTAAAAATAAAGATTTCTTAAGCCACGCCCCTTTCACGCCCCTTTTCACGCCAAATTTTTGAAAGTTTTATACTTTTTGTTCTCTATACAAATTTGTTCATTCCAACGTATTTTTTTATTTGGTAGTATATTGCTCTTAATACTGTTTACGTCGCCATATAACTATGAACCACGCCTACTTCATCGCCCCCTTTTTTTAATTCAGATACTTACTTATACCACTAACAATGTTTGCTATACAAAATACTTTTTTTGTAATATATATTTACCTAAAGTTTTATATACTTTTTAACTACATACATTTTTTTATTACCAAATCCCCATTTTTCGCCCCATTTCACCTTAAATTATATTGCTTTTAATCTATATATATATAAATGAATGTGTGTCTGTATGTTTGTGCTTAATAGGAGGCCAAACCCTTGGACCAATCTGCCTGAAATTTTTACAGCATGTTACTGTGACTCTGGAAGGAATAATAGGCTATATGAAGTTTTGATTGTACAAACGGGGGTGGCACCGCCCATATAACCCACAAATTTAACCCGCCATATTTTGGGCATTTTTTGACGTACGTCGGTGATATTTGGTACATATGGTATTGGCATAATTAGGAATACGTACCAGGAGAAAAGTGAGTGGGACCACGCCCCCTTTTAGAAAAATTAAACATCGTAATATAGTCTTAACTACTAAACCGATCGTCATTAAATTTTCACAACAGAATATTCTTACGAAATAATAAATTCTTGGCTATGTAAGTGGACAAAGGGGCATGGTCTCGCCTAAAGCATTGCAATAAATACATTAAAATTAAATAAATAAATGTTTGTAAATATATAAATACGTTTTATATTATGACGAGGGGGGGGGGGGTAGCAAAGCACACCGGGTTTAGCTAGTTTAATATAAAATTTAAAATTATTGAATTTTATAATCCAACTTTTACAAAATTTTGCACGAAATTCACGTTAATCAAACAGGTAAACCATTTTTATATAAAATTAATGCTTTCTTAAATTAAATTATCGTTTTATAAAAATAATAGGGAACATTTGTAAGTGCGACAAAATTTTAAAAGTTTACCTCATAGATTTGGGAGTAAATCTATAAATTTTAAGGAGTTTTCCTTGGGAATATTTCTAATATTCTGTCAGCATTTTCCACGATAATCCGAAGACAAAAGGTAATTAAAAATTGTTGAAATGTACACGACATTGACTTTCTAAGTAATTTATTTTTAAATCCGATAGGAAATCCAAATTCGTCACCAAAATATTTCTTAGAAAGTCTCCCGAGTTCATTATTGGACACTAGTCCAATGAGAAACCGTCACGTGTTCGCTGTTAATACGTGTTACGTAACTCGGGGGGACCGACCAGTAGCGTGGAAACCCGTCAGACCTCTAACGCACAATCTAAAGTGGCAAATTTTAATTCAACTAAACCAGCATTTTGAGAATACTTCAATCAAAATTTACACATATATGAAACAACAAATAATCTACGATACTAATCTATATCTCTAGTTCAATTCCATAGTTTAATATATTAGAACCTAATATTCCAACAAAAATTATTGAAAACCCTGCAATTACTAAACTAACTAAATGCTAACTTCTAAAAATAATAGTTAAAATATGCTTAATTTAAAATGCAAACAAAAACACAATTCTTATATACTATTGCAACTACAAATCCTAACCTAATTACCGTAAAAATTTCTAAAACTAACTATAAAATATTTTAAACTTAATCTATTATTATAATTTTTCTAAAACTAAAACTATTTCATATTTGATTTAACATACATACATAGTAATGAATTTAGTATTTTCTTCCTAATTGACACATAACTTAATATGTAAAATATCCCTGTATTTTATATTTATATCTGCTAACCCTATATTAATTACTCTAAACTAAAATAATCAACACAAAAGAAACCGAAAAATCAGCAAATATCATCAATTAATGCAGAAGGCCTTCATGCAGCTTGGACAATTGTTTTTGTAAGTTTGTTTTACTACTTTCATTCATAAATTTTATTCATTAAAAATATCCCAATCAATTCGAATGTAATAAAGTGATCTCTCTCTTTATTATTTTTTTTATATGTCATTCGACATTCTCACTATAAATTTTATATAGGTTTAAAGCAAAGAGAACACTTTGTATAAATTCGATTTGATTATACCAACAAAATTTATACTTATAATAATAACAAAACTTATACTTATAATCGGAGATAAATGAAAAAACAAAAGTAACATTTTACTGGCTCTTCACTGAAAGAGAATCTCTATCCATAAGTATTTGGTTTGTTTGTTCTTTTACATTTACATTATTATTATTTTTTTATCAATAATTATTTTCCTAAATCTAATTAACCCTATAATGAACTAAAGTTTTTTTATTAATTAATTATTAAATATATTTTTTATGAGAGATTTAAAAACGGTATTGAAATTTAAAAATGTAGTAAATCTTGTTAGTGAGAATAAACTGAAATAATTTAATTATGAAATAGTAATCTTTTCAATGTAAAACTTTTAAGGTCTTTGGTAAAGTAAGGGTGTGTTAGGGGTTTTTCTAATTAAACATTTCTGTTGGCCATTGAAAAACCATGGATGGGTGGGTATTGAGGCTTATAGCAGGGACATCTATGCTATAATCACAGGTCTAGTAATAATTGAGATGGTATTTTGGATTAAAGTAACGAATCAGGGCTTAAACGCATGTTATTTTTTTTGTAATGAAGATAAAAGGTCGTACACAGGAACAAGATCCCCGCCCTCCACTACCGAACTGGCTAGTAATCTAGAACATGCGTACGGCTTCCTAGTGTGATCGAATAAAGTTTTTTTTTATTTTACCACCTTAAAGAAACATATCCAATAAATATAGAACATTACACTTGTGAGGCAAGGTCAATCAAAGCTCTAGCGCCACATCTTACATCATTAAATAAGATATCTACTACGGTTGTTCCCAACAAAACTGTCGAATAAGAAGTGGACTGTAATTGAGTAGCAAAAGTTTGAAGGGAGCGTGCCGCTGCAGATGTCGATGGTCCTTCATTCATACTATTTACATGTGTAAATGTATTTGGGGGTAAATGTGCAGGAACAGAATTCCTAGAACTCGGGATTGCTTTCCGATACTACCTTACTCTGGTTAGAAGATTCGGAACGATGAAGTAATGAGTGGTGCTTTTGTTTACAAGTGTAACACACATTGGATACGATCACTAACTAACATTCTAAGAAATACTGAACATAAGCGGAGGGGATGATTGCCCGTACATAGCAGACATTTTCGAGGGGGTATATTCGGGGTTACAGTAGTGCCAAAACTTTTTAATTTCTTAGAATCATGCCATTTTTTCAGTTATGGGCCTGAATATGTGATTGCGCTGGTTTATGTGGGCCTAAAATATCCGAAACAGATTCTAAAGTTCTATATTATAGCAGTCAGAAACTCATTCATACTACTCCATTTAGGTAAATTTGAGCTAGGTCCTTGGATTGCTCCCAAAGACCGAGAGTGACTTCTGGTATTCGGGTTGAACAAATAAATATAAATATGATATCCCAGTTTTGAGTTTCTATGCCTAATAAAGACAAATTCGTGATACAATCATTAATTGTTCTCTGTAACTGTTTTATTGAAGGACCGGATTCCTTTCCAACTGAAAGAATATTAAACAGAGTTTTTAATTGAGCATTAACTAGAACTCGTTTATTCTCATATCGGTCTACTAAATTCTGCCAAGCCATATCAAAACCTTCATTTGTTCAGTCTCGTCTCATCGAACTGTTCGGACGTGTTTTTTTTTAGTGCGGCTGAATTTTCGGTGAAAAAATCGTAATAGGTGAAAAAGTGTAAAAAGTTGAAATTAAACAAAAAGTAAAAAAAAAAATCGTAATAGGTTAAAATATATATAAAAAAAAAAAACATTAATAATCGTATAAAAACTGTATGAGTGTTCCTCTCAGATGTAATTCTGAGAAAGAGCTTAGCTCGTCTAGAAAAACTAAATGGATCTCTGAGGAAGAATCCATAAAAAAATCTCTGGAGAATTTTCTCACTACAAGAGCCGTAGAACGGCGTCGTTCCTGTTCCCCCAATATAGTGATTTCAACAGATGAGAAACATCATCTTCATCAAATAGTGCAGTGAAACCCAAAAAACAAGTAGGTATGGATAAGTACATCACCGTTCTAAGCGACAGTGGAGCCCGAAGTCTGCTCAAGTGTCATCAAATGCAAAAGCTCCTAAGACCGTGAGTAATGGTCAAAATAGGTTTGCTCTCCTCCAGACGGATGAGCCAGAACTTCCTAAGAAGACGTTTAAGCCCCCACCAATTTATCTGAGAGAGCCCACTTCCAGTAAATTGGTACAAAGAATTGTTTCGGTAATAGGTGAAAATATGTTTAGCGTAACATCAATTAAACATGGAAATTTCAGCGAAACCAAAATTCAAGTGAATAGGGAAGATGATTTTCGAAAATTGTCCAACCAGTTGGAGAGGGAGACTAGGGATTTCTATACCTACCAGCTGAAAAGCGCAAAAGGACTCCAAGTCGTTCTAAAGGGTATAGACCCATGTGTTGATCCTACGGAGATAAAGACCGGTTTAATGGACAAAGGGTTCAAAATCAAGAGCGTAGTGAATATTAGAAACCGTGAAAAGATCCCTCAGCCCATGTTCAGGGTAGAATTGGAACCTGGAGATGTTGTCTTAAAGAAAAACGAGTCCCATCCCATCTACAATCTGATGTACCTTCTGCATCGTAGAATCACCGTGGAAGAACCACATAAGCGTCAGGGACCCGTCCAGTGTCTCAACTGTCAAGAATTTGGTCACACCAAGGCGTACTGTAAATTGCCGTCAGTTTGTGTTGCGTGTGGGGAGCTACATGCAACTGCTCAATGTGATAAGTCGAAAACTATTTCAAAAATCAAAAAATACAGTAACTGCGGAGGTAATCATACCGCAATTTATAGAGGTTGTCCAATTTACACTCATTTGAAAGGCATAAGTACCAACAAGACGTCAGTATTACCTGATCATCGTCAACAGCTTATTTTGGCATCTAGTGACAATTTCCCGCAATTGTTACGGTCCACTAGTCATGTAAACGCGCCTAGTTCTAGACAAGTTTCTTACGCTAACGTGGTTAAATCTAATATGCCAGGTTTGGAGCAGGCACCTAAATCACAATATTACGAGCCTAATATTAACACTCTAGAGACTACATTGCAGACACTTGTCCAAACCATGAACACTTTTACGACCACTATGACATCCATGATGCAGGAAATGCTGAAAATGCAATCCACTATCTTACAAGCCATTTTAAAGAAATGATTTGTTTAAAAATTTGTTTTTGGAATGCGAACGGCCTCCGCCAACATAAAAACGAACTTGAACACTTCCTGATGGATAAGCAGATTGATGTCATGATGATTGCTGAAACTCACTTGATGGCGACAGCGTACTTCAAAATTAATGGCTACGTGTTGTATGATACTAAAGATCCCCGCGGAAGAGCATGTGGAGGATCGGCAATTCTTATAAAGAACAGAATAAAACATTATTTAATGAACAACATATGTGAGGATTACCAACAAGCAACAAACATTTGTATTGAATTCTGTCAATACAATTTTGTTTTATCATCAATTTATTCGCCGCCTCGATTTTCAATAAAAGAACACCAATACTACAGCTTCTTCAATTCCCTTGGAGCTAGATTTTTAGTTGCTGGTGACTTTAACGCCAAACACACTTTTTGGGGTTCACGTCTGGTGACCCCGAAGGGTCGTAAACTCTTCAACACCATTGCCAAAATGGGATTAGATGTACTCTCAAGCGGGCATCCCACCTACTGGCCGACGGACCAACGGAAGATTCTCGCTGTTATTGACTTCGGAGTAGTGAAAAATATCCCTGTAGAATCGATACAAGTGGAGCCTTCATTAGACTTCTCTTCAGATCACTCTCCTTCTATTATTTCAATGCGTTTCCTTCAAGGGAATGGCTCTCCATTTCGGGACATATCTAAAACCAGAGAAAGTTGGATATAGTATAAAAAGTATTTAAGTTCCCACTGCACGGAAAATGTAGTGTTGAGAACTACCGAGGATATTGATGGGTCGATTGGCAAGTTTACTGAGGACATACGAAGAGCTGTACATCACGCCTCCACATACGACGTTGAGTGCAGAAGTGGGACAAATAGAACTTATTTCGCTGAACTCGATCATCTCCTGTCAGAAAAAAGAAGAGTTAGAAGAGAGTGGCAAATTCATAGGTCTCCTGAACTGAAAGCTAGGCCACGGGTATGCAAAGATATACTAAGAAATTTCTTAGAAACCCAAAGAATGGCTTCACTTAAATCTTACTTGGAGGGTCTTGATAGTACCCCACAATCTGACTATTCGTTATGGAAGGCGGGACGAGGTTTAAAAAGACCAGTTAGAGGAAAGCCTCCTCTGCGAAATCCGACTGGTGACTGGGCTAGAAATGATTCCGAGAAGGGGGCTTCATTTGTTAATCATTTGAGAAAAGTGTTTACTATAAACAACTCAAATAATACATCTGATTTGCCTCCACTTGCTGTTAGACCTCCTGTACCTCTAAGACTAAACTTTCGTGATGTCCAAAACGCTATTGGTACTCTGAACCTTAGAAAGGCTCCAGGTATGGATAAAATCAACAATAAAATGCTTGTGGAGTTACCTCGCGTAGCAAGAAAGATTATCCTCTTTATCTTCAACGCTATTTTACGTCTAGAATACTATCCTGCAGATTGGAAGGTGTCTATGATCACTATGATTCCTAAGTCAGGGAAGGACCACACCAAAGTGGAGTCATATAGGCCAATTAGCCTACTGCCGACAATTTCAAAACTGTTTGAAAAATTTTTAATGACTAAGTTGACTCCAATTCTGAATGACACTGAATGTATTCCAAATCATCAATTCGGATTCAGAGCTAAACACAGTACCATCGAACAAACTCACAGATTGGTAAATGTGATAAGAGGGTCGTTTGAAGATAAAAAATACTGTTCCGCGCTTTTCATTGATGTTTCCCAAGCGTTCGACAAAGTCTGGCATGAAGGTTTAATGCATAAAATTAAATTAACTCTGCCTGCTAACACCCACAAACTTATGAAAAGTTATTTATATGGTCGCAAATTTACAATCAAAGAAGGCGATTTTTAAGCCCCGCTCAGCCAATTGAAGCAGGAGTATCCCTGGGTAGCATACTGGGTCCAACTTTATATTTGATTTATGCATCCGATATGCCGTTAGACCCCATAATACATACTTCAACTTTTGCAGACGATACAGCTTTTATTAGCGTTCATAAGGACCATCAAATAGCATCACAGAACTTGCAGAAATATGTTTATAAGCTAGAGAATTGGCTTGAGCTTTGGAAAATCAGGGTTAACGAACAGAAATGTATTCATATAACTTTCACATTGCGAAAAGATACCTGCTCCTTCATCAGAATAAATAATCAAATTATCCCGCAACACAATGAAGTCAAATACCTCGGAATCCACCTCGATCGTTGTTTAACTTGGAAGTCTCATATCGACGCAAAACTTACCCAGATGAGATTAAAAGCAGTGCAAATTAATTGGCTAATCGGCAGAAATTCTACATTAAAGTTGGATTGCAAACTTTTGTTGTACAATGCAATTCTAAAGCCAACCTGGTGTTATGAAATTCAATTATGGGGTACTGCCTCAGCATCCAACATTGAAAAAATTCAAAGGGGTCAAAATAAGATTCTACGTACAATTACTGCAGCTCCATGGTACGTTAAAAATTCTAGAATTCACAAAGATCTAGGTGAAAGTCGAACTTACAAAATACGCCTCAAAATATGTCAGCAAACTTGAACACCATCCAAACCCACTTGCACATCCTTAACTTTAGTGGCCATGTTCGGTTGAGAAGGAGGGATACCCTTGCTTTAACTCAAGCGCAAAAGAGATGACTGGATCAATGGATGTAAATTTTTTGTAGTATCTTAATATTTTGTCTAGCACTGGCTGGACTTATTATTTTCTTTTAGTATTAAGATTCGAAAACTTATTGTCATTTCATTTCTGAAGATTCAATAAATAAAAGAAATGTATTAAAAAAAAAAAAAATTGTTATAGGACAGGTGCGAATTATATCACGGGCTTCACCTTCTGTTTTTTGCAACAAATAATACATCTTCTGAATATTCCCTACATGTGGGTTATTCTTATACAAAGCCGAAATATATCTCTAAATGTGGGCCACGACGAATAGTCCCCAGAAAATGTTTCAGTATCGCACGGGGAAAGATGTATTGGGATCGTTGTCGATAAAGCCGAGCCTTTGCCTTTTATTTTTTCAACAAGACCTTCTATAAATGATACAGACTGGAAATATGTTGTATAACCAGACATATATTTGGCCTTCACATCCTTTGCAGACGTTTTTGTCTCTTCTGAATTTTCTAATAAATCCTCATAACAATCACGAAATATTTCCCATAAACGAGACAATTCTTGACGATGAGTATTCAGGGAGTGAACAGTATGTTCACTTTGAGGTATAGCTTGAATAAAGCTTTCAAATTCTACTAAACGATTTTTTTTGATTTTTCATTAAATTTTTCAAAGACGCCTTTTTTTTTGTGTATTGTTTTTGAAAATCGGGGTTTAAAAGAAGAAATTAAATCAAATAATTGATATAAATTGATTAATTGATCAAATAAAAATGAATAAAATATAGGGTAGATTCAAAGCCAAACAACAACAGATTAAAAAAAAACTGTTTTAATATCCAAATTAATAAAAGAATAATCACAAAATTTTCAAAACAAAATTTGTGTTTATTTGTAATGATACTCAATAATAATTTTCTTATTATAGTAAATTCCAAAATTACTATGTGTTTAATAATACAACGAAAATGTATTATCTTGTTTATCTTACAATGTAAAGTATTTGATTGTTAACTTAACACACACTGATTGTTAACTTCTCACACACTGTAAGTTTTATGAACAAAGTGTTAACTTCACACAATCAGTGATCAAAAGAAATCAAGCAATAATCAACAATTAATAACAACAACAATGCATATACATATATGAATATAAATATAGGTTTGTTGCCCATATTATTTTGTGTGGTATTCTTGTTTGATATAATTCACATTATGTGTCACAAGCACTTCATAAATTATTTATCTACGTACCTTGTAAAACAAATAATATTATATTTTTTGGGGATTTATGGGTATTTAATTTTTAGCAAACCAATATGGAGCCTTTGGGTTACTCAATATGGAACTTCGGGTTACTCTGCAAATAAAACTCAATTTAAAAAATATTTTATTTTTTGGAATAATCCGGTTCGAAGGACCAAAAGTTGGGGGTTGTAACGGCTTATTGATTTTCAGCTTACGGAAATGGCACGCATTAGCTCGCCGGATATGTGGGTTCTGATGGTTTCCGTTGGCCGTTAACATTTAAAACTAAATCGTGCCGAGAGTATAAATAAAAAATAAACTGATAGGCATTAAAACAAAGGTAGATGATGGTGGAGTAAGAGTACTTTGATATGACTTTTGACATGTTAACGGAGATTAGCAGACTAGGACAGGGATGTAATTGTCCTAAAGCTTCCCACCCCTATTGACTTGTTCGAGTCAACCATGACGTCATATCTGGCCTCTTTTTTTTAAACGTTCCTAAATAATTTTTATTCACCACTATATCTCTACATCACACTTCACTACTTAACCAACTTAAGAAGACAAAATTTAGTGCATGACTTAGTTTAAATCTCAAACAAAAGAAAATATACAACAAATTGGCATATTTAGTTAATTAGTTTATTCCCTTTTTTCAAGCTTACATATCTAACAAATTTTTAACAAATGGATAAATAAATGTATAAGTGCCGGCAAAAAATAATGTTTGAATTATACTTTTTCTTACTTTCAATTAATATAATATAATACATAACACTAGCTTACAATACATTTTGTAACATAGGATTACAATATAAATTTAATTTTCTTTTCTTTCTTTAAATTTGTGTTTATTGTTTTATAAAAAAAATTCTTTGAGGCTATTGCATTTTTTTCTTATTTGTAGTTCATAAATGCAAATTATATGTCTATAAGGGGTTTACAATAGTTACTTCTATTCTTATACTATTACATATACATATATACAATTTCTAAGTTTCCTTTTTTTATTATCTTTTTATTTTGTACTGCTTAAATTCTATTTTATTATATTTATTTTAAATAATTTAATAAATTTTTATTTTATTAAATCAAATTAAATAAAATTTAAGGTTATTATATATAGTTATCATATATATGTATATTATATATAGTATCTTGTTGTTTTATTTATTTTCTTATTTATAGGTAATTTTTAAAAGTTTGACATTATTATTTTATTTCTATTTTTTTTTAGAAAAATAAGTTTTTTTTAGTGTAGGTAAAAATGTGTAAGTTAATTTTAACTTTAGTGAAGTTTTGAATGGACTAATTATAGGGAACACGCTGTAGTTTTGTGCGTGGAATGTAAGATTATAGTTATTATGGCAAACTTGGTTTTTGAATTCACTAGAGTATGAAAATTATGGAAGAGGGATATTTTATTAGTGTATTTGACGTTGCTAGATGGTGTTGTACTCCTATATTTACAAGGTGCTGCCCAGTTATTTATTGCTTCTAATCAAACTTCACACTATCAATATCCTATAATTTATATATTTATGTCATTATGTTTCTTTTAATTAAATTCTATTTCAATAATAATATCTCACCCGAGTTATTTTAATATATAACCTAAATTTTAATGAGTAGTCTTGCAACTAGTCACATACATGTGCATATATATCAAACCTGTATAGAGGACATTAAATGAATATTTGTAAAAGATATCGATATTGGCCTTAAACTTACCACTAATTTTAAACGATCTATAGGTGTTGCTATTTTTGTGTTCTCCTTTTATTTTATAAAAAAATTTCGAAATTTAATATAGAATAATTTTTTTCTTCAATTAACACTTCACTGTTCGGGTTTCTTAAGCCAAAAGAACCTCCACAGGATGTACTGCCGAATAATACATGTGGTTACTACGTTATTGTTGCAACGCTGTCTGTGTTATTTTAAATATTGGCAATAGTGATTATAGTAAGTTTTGTGAATGCCTACTATAATTTTGAATAAGAAGAAGTTATACTTGTATTTATTTGTTATTTAAAATTTTGTTTGCCTGCACTTTTTTTGTTAAATTAGAGAAGAAAAATTGCAAAAAAAATTTAAATTTAATTAATATTGTACTACAACAAGTGTAGGTGACCGTCACAGGGTTGAGTGGGGTAAAACAAATAAAATAATTTTTAAATTGAGGTGTATAAGATACAAAAATGGGGTTAGAGAATAGTTGGGGTTTAGTTCTTAAAAAAACACGTACCGTCGGGTTTAGGGGATTGATCGTAATAATTTTCTTTTTGTTTTATTGTAATATAATATCCCTATCATTCACAATAATTACAGAGTTTTAATATGCACTTAAATAGAGAGCAAATTCAATATCGCTTATATGCTGATCCCAATAACGTTGGTCCTCACCAATAAAAGATCTTATCATCTGTAAAACTGATCGATTGACGCGTTCGGCCGCATTTGATTGAGGAGCATACCTTGCAGAATGTGTCTAATTCCATACTTTTCGCAAAAGGATTCAAAGATATTTGATTTGAACTGCTGCCCATTGTCGGAATGAATAAATTCCGGTACACCAGCTACATATAACACACGTTTTTCTAGAAATTTCACAACATTGTCAGCGGTTGCAGAGCGCATTGGTTCGAGTAGAACATATTTACTAAAATGATCTAGGCATACAAAAAGAACGGAATTCCCATATTTTGATCGGGGGTATGGTCCCATAAAATCAATGTAGAGCCTCTGGAAAGGCCGCTCACTTATCCATTGACTCCCCATTACTGGTCTCTTAAACGAATTTGTGACCTTATTTACATTACAAACTTCACAAGACTTTACCATACTCTGAACATCAGTTAACATACTAGGCCAGTAATACTTCTCCCTTAGTCTCGATAACGTTTTAAGAATTCCCCCATGTCCTGATGACGGAGAAGTGTGTGACGCCGACACCAAGTCGTTCCCAAAATCTTTAGGAACCCAAAGTTTTCAGGCGTTGTCGTCATCAATTGCGTCGCCAGTAGAAAATTTTGTCCGTTTATATATATACATTTCCGAAAAACACAAGTCAGGTAAGTTTATTTTCTCGTTCAAAATCTTATCCCGAAGATTTCGATATTCCTCCGAATCAAAACAAGGGCTACACAAATCCAAATCCAGCTGACGGTTGTTTTCCAGAATTTCCTCCATATATACTCTGGAAAGAGCATCCGGGACAACATTCTGCGATCCCTTACGGTGTTCAATATCAAACTCGAAAGCTTGAAGTTTAAGGCTCCATCTAGAAAGCCGGCCCGAAAGCTCCTTTTGGCTCATGAGCCACTTCAGGCTAGAATGGTCCGTAATGATGGTAAAAGGTAATCCTTCTATGTAAGGTCGAAATTTTTTGACACTTAATACCGCATAGCATTCTAGCCTGGCAACACTGTAGTTCCGCTTAGCTTTATTAAGCTTAGCGGACATATATGAAATGGGATGCTCGTAACCCTCATCATCAACCTGAAACAAAACACCACCTACACCTTGAGTAGATGCATCGCATTGGATAAAAAATCGGCGCTTAAAGTTTGGGTTAATTAGTAAAGGAGTAGAAGTTAGACACTCTTTCAATAGTTCAAATGATTCTAAAGCCTTTTATGACAATGCAAATTTCCGAACATTCTCTTTTTTAAGACAGTCATGGAGTGCTGATGCTATATTAGCATAATCTCGGATAAACCTGCGATACCATCCACACATTCCTAAGAATCGCCTAAGTTGTCTGGGAGTTTTTGGAATATGGAATTCCTTAATAGCTTCCACCTTGGCATCGTCTGTTCGAATGCACCCATCACCGACTACGAACCCTAAATATCGCACTTCTTTCTGGCAAAACTTGCGCTTCTCAATATTAATCGTAAGGCCAGCGTAATTCAAACATCTACCGACATTTTCTAGTAGATTAATATGCTCATCAAAGTCGGCAGAAGCCACTAGAACATCATCGAGGTAGACAAAGACATTATTCCACAGCGCAGCTGGTATGGCTTTGTCCATCAGCCTACACATTCTCTGGGCGGCGTTGCATAGACCGAATGGGACTGTAAAAGCAGTATTTTCTCTCGACATTTCCTCTAGCGGGATCTGCCAAAAAGCATCTTTCAAATCTATTGCGGAAATATATCGTGTGTCCTGTAACCTACTAAGGATTCCCGCGATATGGGGAAGCGGGTATGCGTCTTTTATTGTTCTTGAATTAACTTTTCTGGCATCAAGACATAGCCTGCTTTTAATTTCTTTTCTTACAAATGTAACAGGTGAGCTCCAACTACTATTACTTGGCTCAATAACACCGAGGCTGAGCATACGGTCCAATTCATTATAGAGGAGCTCCTGGATAGTCGGATACACTGGATAATGTCTTTGTTTTATGGGAATGTCCTCATTTATCACTTCTATTATATGCTGCTCCAAGGGCGTTCGACCAAGACCCAGCACAGCAAATGACGGAAATTTAGACTTCACATTTTCCAGTTTTCGTTGTTGATCAATTGTGAGAGGATATTGGTTCGCATTATTGCTCACATTAATAATTTCGGAAAGCTCTCCTCTATTAGAAGCCTTAAACTCTCCGATTATGGGTAACTTAAAAACAGCCCAGAAGTCTATCTATCCTGTTCCAAATCTGGTACTCTAAGAAAATCTAGGTTCTCCGTAACACTCTCCCATGAAACTGGTAGGGTAATAATACCCAAGACAGGAACTCTTCCACCATTATCTGTTTTTACTTGTTAATTCTTAAGCTTGATAATAAACTTTTCCTTTCCTTTTAGAAACTTCAAAGCATTTCTGCCAATGCAACAGGCACCGCCTCCAGAATCTAATAAAGTCATAATGTCCTGTCCATTGACTAATTTAGAACTTTTTACTTTTGTAATCCTTTTTCTTAATTTTTCAATCTTTCTATAGCGTCTGCTCATACGTTTAATTTCTTATCCAAATATTATATTTCTAGTCCGCTAATATTCTATCTTCCTTTGGTGCAAGGATTTCATTATTAAATCAGATCTTGTTTTATCCTCCACCAACTATATTTTCTCTACTCGATATCTTCACTGGTTCATTTCCGGGGTTGCCGTAGTCTGGCAAAAGTTCCGGTCAGCTCTGCCACCTTCACATTTCCCGATTCAGACTTATATTCGCAGAATGATTCATCTTTGCCACATGAAAAACATTTCATGTCATGGAAAGTAGATTTACAAACTACGCCCTGCTTAATACTGTCAGAATTCTTTCGGTAAAAGTCTCCAGGCATTCCCCAAGTAAAGCATAGGTTCAAATGAAATGGCGAAAGGCAAAACATTTTAGAAATGGGTGGATTAGTTGGGAGTGGATTGGGCTGATTGGAGTGCTGATTATTGCCAAGGTTAACAAAGGAACCACTTGCAAAAGTTGGTTTACTGTCACTACGGTTATTTGGAAAGTGTCTGTTATTTACTGGGTGAAAATGTTTGCTTTGTTGTCCAATAGTGTCCACTTCAAAAATTTCGCCTTCTTCTTCTCTAACAAGTACATTAACTACCCTCGTAAGTTGTCTATTTTCCTTTATAAGTTTTTCAGCGCGTTTGCATTCTTTTTTTAGATCTGCAATAGTTTCTATTGTGGCAGAAAATATTAAAGTTGCAATATTGTTCCTTAAATTACTTCGAATAATCTGTACTAACTCACTCTCGGGTATTTTTTTCATTTTATGGAGTTTAAAAGTCAGATTATGGATTTCAGTATAAAATTCTTCATATCCTTGCCCAGGCTGTTGTTTACACTCCACAATCTGTCCAATAATTTCATAATCAGTATCCGCGGATTTAAAAGGATTCAATAATTCACGCTTAAGCGCAAAAAAATCAAAGTCTTTATCATCAGAATTGTCCTCTAATACTTGCCAATACCACTTAGCGGCACACCCTGACACTAAACAATGAAAATCGCTGAACAACTGATTAAAAGTTATATTATATTGCTCCCTCATTTTCAATACGAAAAATAAAACTTTCAACGGTCATGTCTTTTCCGCTACCATCGAACTTTATATGCCATTTATCCAAATCGACTGGTTTTCGATGTTCAAGGTCTCTTAAGTGGAACGCAGATCCAGTAGTTCTTCGTACATTCGTCCCTGATTCAGTAATCCCTATCTCGTCGAAAAACGTTCCGGATTTTGTCGTAGATTCAGTGTAGTCCTACGAGACGTGAATGGGTTCCCCTTGTCACTAGCAGTGGGTATACTGGTATGACATCGATCATTTTGCATATTCCTACTGGGTGTAGAACATATAGCTGTTCCATTAATTGCACTAGAAATTCCGGACCCTTCTACTTCAGCAACACGTCGACTTAGGGAAGCAACATCTCCAGGCACTTGCTTGAGTTCATTAACACAATTAGCCAGCATTTGATTCTGTTGAAGTATCATAGCCATCATTTGAGTAAGTTGAGTATCAGTTGTAGAATTTTTTTCTGTCTGATTTTCTGTCGATGGTCCGCACCTCGATGGTGTTTCACCATTATCCTGCTGTTCAGTAGACATTTCTGTCAGTTTTCCAAGTTTATGACAAAAGCTATAAGAACTATCACTCTTGTTACCTAAATCTTGACCTATTGTCCTAACCGAATGATCCGTGCTTGGTTCCGATGGAACCCCGAAGATTAGTCTACTGGATGTTCAATGCTTGTATCAATCTGGGTCAATATTGAACCTACGACTTGAGTTTCCAAAGCAAGTTATACGCCTGACTCCCGGAATTATTCTGCACAGAGGATTTACTGAATCTTCCCCAATACCATCCATGCAGTCACAATTTAAAATTCTTTATATTTATAATTAACTAATTTTTTTTTTTTTTTTTTTTTTTTTTTTTTTTTAATACATTTAATTTATTTATTGGATCTGCAGAAATGAAATGACAATAAGTTTTCGAATCTTAATACTAAAAGAAAATAATAAGTCCAGCCAGTGCTAGACAAAATATTATGATACTACAAAAAATTTATAGCCACTGATCCAGTCATCTGTTTTGCGCTTGAGTTAAAGCAAGGGTATCCCTCCTTCTCAACCGAACATGGCCAGTAAAGTTAAGGATGTCTCGTGCAAGTGGGTTTGGATGGTGTTCAAGTTTGCTGACATATTTTGAGGCGTGTTTTGTAAATTCGACTTTCACCAAAGGAATGCCTAGATCTTTGTGGATTCGAGAATTTTTAACATACCATGGAGCTGCAGTAATTGTACGTAGAATCTTATTTTGACCCCTTTAAATTTTTTCAATGTTGGATGCTGAGGCAGTACCCCATAATTGAATTCCATAACACCAGATTGGCTTTAGAATTGCATTGTACAACAAAAGTTTGCAATCCAACTTTAATGTAGAATTTCTGCCGATTAGCCAATTAATTTGCACTGCTTTTAATCTCATCTGGGTAAGTTTTGCGTCGATATGAGACTTCCAAGTTAAACGACGATCGAGGTGGATTCCGAGGTATTTGACTTCATTGTGTTGCGGGATAATTTGATTATTTATTCTGATGAACGAGCATGTATCTTTTCGCAATGTGAAAGTTATATGAATACATTTCTGTTCGTTAGCCCTGATTTTCCAAAGCTCAAGCCAATTCTCTAGTTTATAAACATATTTCTGCAAGTTCTGTGATGCTATTTGATGGTCCTTATGAACGCTAATAAAGGCTGTATCGTCTGCAAAAGTTCAAGTATGTATTATGGGGTCTAACGGCATATCGGATGCATAAATCAAATATAAAGTTGGACCCAGTATGCTACCCTGGGGTACTCCTGCTTCAATTGGCTGAGCGGGGCTTAAAAAATCGCCTTCTTTGATTGTAAATTTGCGACCATATAAATAACTTTTCATAAGTTTGTGGGTGTTAGCAGGCAGAGTTAATTTAATTTTATGCATTAAACCTTCATGCCAGACTTTGTCGAACGCTTGCGACACATCAATGAAAAGGGCGGAGCAGTATTTTTTCTCTTCAAACGACTGTCTTATCACATTTACCAATCTGTGTGTTTGTTCGATGGTACTGTGTTTAGCTCTGAACCCGAATTGGTGATTTGGGATACATTGAGTGTCGTTCAGAATTGGAATCAACTTAGCCAATAACAATTTTTCAAACAGTTTTGAAATTGTCGGCAGTAGACTAATTGGCCTATATGACTCTACTTTAGTGGGGTCCTTCCCTGGCTTAGGAATCATGGTAATCATAGATACCTTCCAATCTGCAGGATAGTATTCTAGGCGTAAAATAGCATTGAAAATAAATAGGATAATTCTTTTAGCTACACGAGGTAACTCCACAAGCATTTTGTTGCTGATTTTATCCATACCTGGAGCTTTTTTAAGATTCAGAGTACCAATAGCGCTTTGAACATCATTAAAGCTAAGTCTTAGAGGTACAGGAGGTCTAATAACGAGTGGAGGCAAATCAGATGCATTATTTGAGTTGTTTATATTAAACACATTTCTCAAATGGTTAACAAATAAAATCCCCTTCTCGGAATCATTTCTAGCCCAGTCACCAGTCGGATTTCGCAGAGGAGGCTTTCCTCTAACTGGTCTTTTTAAACCTCGTGCCGCCTTCCATAACGAGTAGTCAGATTGTGGGGTACTATCAAGACCTTCCAAGTAAGATTTAAGTGAAGCCATTCTTTGGGTTTCTAAGAAATTTCTTAGTATATCTCTGCATACCCGTAGCCTAGCTTTCAGTTCAGGAGACCTGTGAATTTGCCACTCTCTTCTAACTCTTCTTTTTTCTGACAGGAGATGATCGAGTTCAGCGAAATAAGTTCTATTTGTCCCACTTCTGCACTCAACGTCGTATGTGGAGGCGTGATGTACAGCTCTTCGTATGTCCTCAGTAAACTTGCCAATCGACCCATCAATATCCTCGGTAGTTCTCAACACTACATTTTCCGTGTAGTGGGAACTTAAATACTTTTTATACTTTATCCAACTTACTCTGGTTTTAGATATGTCCCGAAATGGAGAGTCATTCCCTTGAAGGAAACGCATTGAAATAATAGAAGGAGAGTGATCTGAAGACAAGTCTAATGAAGGCTCCACTTGTATCGATTCTACAGGGATATTTTTCACTACTCCGAAGTCAATAACATCGGGAATCTTCCGTCGGTCCGTCGGCCAGTAGGTGGGATGCCCGCTTGAGAGTACATCTAATCCCATTTTGGCAATGGTGTTGAAGAGTTTACGACCCTTCGGGGTCACCAGACGTGAACCCCAAAAAGTGTGTTTGGCGTTAAAGTCACCAGCAACTAAAAATCTAGCTCCAAGGGAATTGAAGAAGCTGTAGTATTGGTGTTCTTTTATTGAAAATCGAGGCGGCGAATAAATTGATGATAAAACAAAATTGTATTGACAGAATTCAATACAAATGTTTGTTGCTTGTTGGTAATCCTCACATATGTTGTTCATTAAATAATGTTTTATTCTGTTCTTTATAAGAATTGCCGATCCTCCACATGCTCTTCCGCGGGGATCTTTAGTATCATACAACACGTAGCCATTAATTTTGAAGTACGATGTCGCCGTCAAGTGAGTTTCAGCAATCATCATGACATCAATCTGCTTATCCATCAGGAAGTGCTCCAGTTCGTTTTTATGTTGGCGGAGGCCGTTCGCATTCCAAAAACAAATTTTTAAACAAATCATTTCTTTAAAATGGCTTGTAAGATAGTGGATTGCATTTTCAGCATTTCCTGCATCATGGATGTCATAGTGGTCGTAAAAGTGTTCATGGTTTGGACAAGTGTCTGCAATGTAGTCTCTAGAGTGTTAATATTAGGCTCGTAATATTGTGATTTAGGTGCCTGCTCCAAACCTGGCATATTAGATTTAACCACGTTGGCGTAAGAAACTTGTCTAGAAATAGGCGCGTTTACATGACTAGTGGACCGTAACAATTGCGGGAAATTGTCACTCGATGCCAAAATAGGCTGTTGACGATGATCAGGTAATACTGACGTCTTGTTGGTACTTATGGCTTTCAAATGAGTGTAAATTGCAGTATGATTACCGCCGCAGTTACTGCATTTTTTTATTTTTACGTCAGTTTTGGACTTATTACATTGAGCAGTTGGATGTAGTTCACCACACGCAACACAAACAGACGGCAATTTACAGTACGCTTTTGTGTGGCCAAATTCTTGACAATTAACATACTGGACGGGTCCAATGCGCTTATGCGGTTCCTCCACGGTAATTCTGCGATGCAGAAGATAAATGAGATTGTAGATTGGATGGGACTCGTTTTTCTTTAAGACAACATCTCCAGGTTCCAATTCCACCCTAAACATAGGCTGTGGAATCTTTTCACGGTTTCTGATATTCACTACGCTCTTGATTTTGAACCCTTTGTCCATTAAGCCGGTCTTTATCTCCGCAGGATCAACACATGGGTCTATACCCTTTAGAACGACTTGGAGACCTTTTGCGCTTTTGAGCTGATAGGTATAGAAATCCCTAGCCTCCCTCTCCAACTGGTTGGACAATTTTCGAAAATCATCTTCCTTTTTCACTTGAATTTTGGTTTCGCTGATATTTCCATGTTTAATTGATGTTACGCTAAACATATTTTCACCTATTACCGAAACAATTCTTTGTACCAATTTACTGGAAGTGGGCTCTCTCAGATAAATTGGTGGGGGCTTAAACGTCTTCTTAGGAAGTTCTGGCTCATCCGTCTGGAGGAGAGCAAACCTATTTTGATCATTACTCACGGTCTTAGGAGCTTTTGAATTTGATGATACTTGAGCAGATGTTGGGCTCCTCTGTCGCTTAAGAACTGTGACGTATTTATCCATACCTACTTGTTTTCTAGGTTTGATTGCACTATTTGATGTAGAAGGTGTTGCTGTTCCTTCATCTATTGAAATTACTATATTGGGCGAACAGGAACGACGCCGGTCCACGGCTCTTGCAGTGAGAAGATTCTCCACAGATTTTTTTATGGATTCTTCTTTAGAGACCCATTTAGTTTTTCTAGTTGAGCTAAGCTCTTTCTCAGAATTACATCTGAGAGGAACACTCATACAGTTTTTATACGACTTTTAATGTTTTTTTTATATATAGATTTTAACCTATTACGATTTTTTTTTTACTTTTTGTTTAATTTCAACTTTTTACACTTTTTCACCTATTACGATTTTTTCACCGAAAATTCAGCCTAATTCTAATTTTATTTTTCCAAATAAAAGTATTTACCAATAAAAAAAGTTATTCATATACATTCAAGTCGATGATTCTGAGTGTTGTAGATTCTTAGGGCAAAGTAAATTGTTGAATCTGCCAAATTAAATGTCATTCACACACTTCCCAGGAAAAATATCCAGATACAAGGATTTGATTAAGGTGTATGCTTAATCAAAAAAATGATGCATGGCTACCTAATATTTCCAGCTAGAAACTAGCCTTAGGAAAAACATTGAATCAACCATTATAAAAAACACAATCCAATGAAAGTGAAACACAATCAGATATTTCAGATTGGAAGTTAACCTTCACTGGATTCACAAACAGAGCTATACTCAAAATCAAGAACTCTGGGAGTAAAATTTGACTGTATCTAACATTAGTAGACATACAAATCATAAAAATATTCATTCATTCAGTTTAAAGCACACACAGGTATCCTACCGTTGGGCGCCATATGTTATGACCCTTGCTTCGAAAGAAACAGATGTGTTTTAGCGAGGTGTAGTTTTAGACACGGTGGCTTTATCCGGCTACTCGTCGGCCATAGGGGAATTCTTTTCACCGTAAAACACATAAAGATCACATACATAATATTTCTCGTGTCTAACAAAAAAAAAATAGTGAAATACCAAACTGAATCCAATAAACTAACACATACATAGTCCGAAGTTTTTCTGTCCGTCTGTCTGGGTCTTCTTCCCCATCTGCAAACTATGCAACCTTTGTATTACCTGTGACCCAAAAACACATCATGAGGCCATACCCCTACTCGAAATAATAGTCCAACTGTCTCTCTAATTATGTCAATCTTTCCATTTAGTCCATTTAATTTCACAGCTTCAACAAGAAATTACACTTACACTAACCCACAACACCCTACATCGACTATAAATGAAGTTAATCAGCCATAATTAATATAGTGCGTTTAAACAACAAAAAGAAAAAAATATAATAAGAAGAATATTGAATTTTTATATTCATACGGTTAAACTTTTGTATTATTGTTTCCCCTTTTTTTATTTTTTTATTTACATACTAATTTATAATAATATTCATGGTGTAGTAATTTAAATATAAATAATGAAATTCATGTACATACATATGAATGTAGAAAATAATTTTACTGTAGTTCAAATTTTGTTACAAATACTGTATAGTTCATTTCTCTTAAAAATATTTAATTTAGGAAAGTGTAAGTAAAACAAGATGACTGTGTGTATGTACTATATAGAATCGTAAATGATCATGTGATGATCTTCGGCAAAGTTGTTGTGCATGAGCCCGGGAAGGTTTGTAAGGTGGTACGCCCACGCCCACTCTAACGCCTACTATTTTTATTTAATTCTAAATGGGTTTTTACAGATTTACTTCATACAGATTGTATCCACATTCTACTGAAGGCGAGGTAAAAATAAAAAAAATTAATGTTTGCACGGTTTTTCAGTCTGCGGGCGCAGGGGCGTGGCAAAATCCAATTTTCATATTGCATCACCAATAACATACGAGCATACATACATATATTTTGCTTTTTTTATTTTATTTAATTTTTTTCAAAGCCGTTGTCATGTTTTTCAAAACGAGATATCAAACTCTTAAATCGGTTATGTAGTTCCGAAGATATTTGCAAAAAACTTATGTTATTAACGATCCAATATCAAAATTTTAAAACTTTCGAAATGTTGCATTCAAAAATCCGAGTTTTCAGTTTATTTACAAAATATTACTAAGGTGCAACATTATACAATAAGTTAAAAATAATATTATATCATCAATTGATGATAAAAAACTTTATGTACCCTTGCATTTAAGATACCTACATTTTGTGCACATTTGTGAGTTTTTTTCAAACGCTGATAAAAAATAACGGTACATTCAAACAAATTGCTCGAAGCGCTTGATCGGACTCTACGTGATTTCCGAGGATACTACAAACCAATGGGAGGCGCTCTTATTCTTTTTGTTGGTGTTTTTCGTCAAACTTTGCCCGTTATCAATGACCGCAGATGGGCTGAACGCATGCTTGAAAGCTTCATATCTTTGGAACCGAGTCGAGAAAATCACGCTATCGACGAACATACGTGTGCATTTGTTGCAAGACCCGTCTGCCCAAACATTCTCAGAACAACTTTTTGACATCGGAAATGGAAAAATTCCAATTAATCGCGCCACGAACGAGATTTCGTTCCCGCCTAACTTCTGTCGAATGCAAATGAATATTCAAGCCGTTATCGACAAGGTTTTCCCAAGTCTAACAATCTTCTACAAAAAATCGGATTGGCTGTGGGAACGTGCAATTTTGGCACCAACAAATTACGATGCCAACAAGCTCAATGAGCAAATTCAATTTAAACTGGCCGGCAAATTAATCAAATACAAATCGATCGATACAGTAATGGATGAAGAACAAGCCGTCAATTATTCCCACTGAATTTTTTAATTCATTGGAACCACCCGGAATGCCACCGCATGTGCTAACATTAAACGTTGGATCACCGGTAATTCTTATTCGAAACTTAAACGCACCAAAGTTATGCAACGGAACCACATTGACCATCAAAAACTGCTCACCAAATTTAATCGAGGCAACAATCATCGGTGGCAGATTCAAAGGCGAAGATGTACTTATTCCACGAATTCGGATGATTTCCAACGATTTACCATTCCAATTCAAGCGGCTCCAATTCCCTTTACGTCTTACCTGTACTATTGCCATCAATAAAGCAAGAGTCACATCATTAACTATTGCTGGCTTAATTTTGGAAAATTTATGTTTTACACACGGCACGCTGGCCCAAGATGAAGTAATAATAATAAATAAATATAATTTCCAATTTGCCTTAAATAAATGCGTTTCTTTTTTGATTGAGCCCATACCTAGACCATATGTAAGTTATTCTGTAACAAATCTTTATGATAGATATTCCATAAATTTATTTAAAGGCCGTACATTTCTTTAAAAGCTTAATTTAAATCGTGTGGTAATACAACACTAATGTTTGCTTAGGGCCAGCAACGCGGACCGGGTCAGCTAGTATATATATAAACTTATATGCATATTTGATTTACTTCTTTTTTTCTTATAACTATGTATAGCTATATTCTTATATTTATAAATTTAATTTTTTTTTTCTTTATTTAATTCTTTTAAAATTATTTAGGATGTATGTATATTTAAGTTTAGAATTATTTTTAAGCTAGTTACGTCTTCTTTTTTTTCTTTTATTGTTCCTTTTTTTATTTATATGATATTTTGTTCATTTAATTGTTGAATTGTTGTAAAAAGGAGTTCTCGTCTTTAATTAGAATATACATACATATGTATTCTTCCCTTTTACATAGTTAATTATAAAAAAAAAAATTAAAAAAAATGTAATCGAAGTTGCCTTCAAGTTAAATATATGTACAATTTTATTTGAAAATAAATTGTATACACTACATTTATTTTTAAATATTTCTGTTATATGTTTCACATAGCCTTCCGTTGGAAAACATAAATGTTTAAATCATACAAAAATATTCAAAGAGACACTAGCAAAATGTAATGCATTTTCTGGCCTGCTAAAGCCGCACACTGTGGCCGTGTAGTGCATTTAATGGCCTTAAATCAAGGAGGTTTCGGAGCTTCATGAAATTTTGCACACATTTATGTTAAATTTGTTAAGAATTTTATTTTTTTTAATACGCCCACTTTTACGCCCACCTCCCATACAACTTAAATAGAAAATGTGGCATAACTTCCATGATTTTAAATATATCAACTCAATTTTCATAAAACGTTAATATTATAATTGTAGAATGAGCTCCTGAAAATATGAACTTCATCCGCCCACTTTTACGCCCACCTCCCATACAAATGATATTTCAAAAATGCCATATCTTCTGTAAATTTGTAACTAGAATGTTTATTTTTCGCAAAAATGCATATAACATCAACCAAATGCTGTTTTGAAAATATGAAGAAAATCCGCCCACTGTAACACCCACCCCCAATACAACTCCAATACATAAATTTTGTCAGTTTCACTCTATTTCATTTAAGGGGACTATACACTACGTGTTTTTTACATTGTATATGTCAAATTTTACATATGGAATAAAAACATATAGTTGGTGACCTCATAAACTTTGCTTGTGTAAAATACATGTGGAAATACATATGTAATTTTTTCGATTAGAACACGCTCTATTTTCTTATGTTCAAACACATGTTTTCAAATGTATATGCCATGCGAAAAGATTTGTCGACGGTTAAATATCTGCGCTATCATTAGCCGGCCGTATGAAGAATTTGCATGTGATAAATTAAATATTTTTTTTATCTCATTTTGTTAATTTAATAACAATGATATAAATTATTTAAAAATGTTTGATACAAGCTCCACATATTGTATATTAAAAGACGAAAAACCTTAAATCAATATTTTTGACACCGGCATTTTAGTGACGCCACCAAAAATTTTTGCAGCGGCTTTAACGCATTTTTCAAACAAACGACATGGAAATTTATGTGTAACTAATCATGGCGATGTCACGTGTAATTGTACATACAAGTTGGTGACCAAAAATTAAAACCCTTATGTAAAATAACCAATTTTGACAGACATAAAGAAAAACATGTGGGTTGTAAACTTAAAAATACATAAGCAAATACACGTAGTGTATAGCCACCTTTACTAACAACTTTTTTACATCTTCGTGATAATCTAATTTTTTAAGCTTAAATTTCGTTCTAAATGAATTGATATATGGGTCGGAGGATATCAACAAATGATGCATTACGTCTTCGTTAGTAGAACAGCGCCCAGTCTTGCGCGAGTGATATAGCCTATAACGTCTATAATCTTTGTTCCTCGCTTCCTGTGCTTCTTCTGATAACATTCCTTTGAAAAATAAACCATATGTTAATTTAAAATGTATGAAACAAATTGTATATTTAACCTACCTATAGGTAGAATGGCCTCAGATACAATTTTGCTATCATGTATCAAAACTTTATGCACGAGTAGCAAAGAAAGAAAGAATGCGCATTTGTTTTTGCACGCGTAAAATAACGCATATTTTTTACTGTAATTTTTTGGTTTTTCATTGTTTTTCGGCGGCGGGCAAATTGGGGCAGGTTTTTTTTTCGTCTGTTAGCTGAGACTCTCAGCTTTAATTTGGTATATGACTCCATGTGTCGCACTGCTTCGCACACAACTAAAAGTCTAAAAGAAAATCATAAATGTTTATTTTTTTGGCTCAAAATATATTGTCAAAGGAAATTTTTTTTTTAAATTTTTTAAAATTTTTTTTTTAATTTACATAATGCTTAATGTCTATTTTAAGTGAAAAAATACTTATAAGGTACATTCGGTGTATAGTTTATTAGTAACAAGCTTTTGAATATAACATAGAAAACTATCACATTTGAGACTTGTTCACATACTTCAACTTTGCGCTGCTCGGGACAGAAAACCAATGGAGGTATTTGCATGAAATTTTCCACACATGACCATCAGATAGTTTTTAACCATCTGTGCAAAAATCATCAAAATCGGACAGAAGGTCCAAATTGATTTATTGCCGCAGTGGCCACAGTGTGAGCCGTCAACAGCATTATTTGTGTCTAATAGTGTTTTATTTTCAAACTCTGTATATTCAACTTTTTTTTATAAATTATATGAGAATTATTCCTCTTGCGAGTATTAATAAACAAATTTTTAAAAAAATTTAATCGAAGTTAAATATACAATTTTATTTGAAAATAAATTGTATACACTACATTTATTTTTGAATATTATCCCATTACTGTCGCGCCACATCCACAAAAAAATATTTACAACCAGAGTGGCAAACAAAAATGTCCCTTTACCAGTTTTATAAAAAGGATTGGTGCAAAAGTCGTGATAGCGGAGTGGCAAACAAAAATGTCCCTTTACCAGTTTTATAAAAAGGATTGGTGCAAAAGTCGTAATGTGCGGAGTCTTTCTATTGCTGCATTTTGTAATGCTTTTGACCCAAAAAATTTGGCTTTATACATTCCAAAAAAGGACCAATGCGAAAAATGTTCATTGTTTAAAGTTGGAAATTTAGCGGAAAAAGAATATTTAGAGCACCAACAGAAAAAGGAAGAGACAAAAGTGATAAAAATGTCGTGTAGTGTGCACTTAAAATTGTATAACAATACCTTAATTACAAATGCCACCCATACATGTTATTTTGTATAAGTGACCAACAGTAAACAATAATTTTAAAGTCATTGCCTTACAAATTTTGCTGACTCAAAATACAGCAACTTAATACAAAGCAATCGATTAATTGGGTCAACCAATTTTGTTGTGTTTGCATTAAGTGAGTAAAAGAGCATACTTGTAATTATGCTCTTCTCTTTTGGTTTACTGCACAAAACAACATGTAAATAAACATGAAGTAGATATTGTAAGTTATAGAATAAGTTATTGAGTGGATTATAAAAACCACTCAATCTTTAGTTTGTAAGTTTTAGATATAAGAAAGAAATTGTATAATAAAGAATTAATTAATAATCAGAACTGAAGTGAAGAAGGTTTAAATTAATAATCAGAACTGAAGTGAAGAAGGTTTAATTTAATAATCAGAAGTTACAAACTTATTACATGGCGATCCTGCGAACTACACCGATCCTGCGGACAACATAGATCCTGCGAACTACACTGTTCCTGCGGACATAGATCCTGCAAACAACATTGATCCTGTCAAAAACATCGATCCTGTAAAAACCATAATAATGAAGACACCAATTATACTGACGTCCTTATCACCTCATCAACAGAACTAAGATATAACATTTATAAATAAAAATTGTCTAGAAAGTGCATAGGCACATCTAGCAATTAATAAGATAATAAAAAAAAAAAATAATAAAAATATATAAGATTATATTTGTCTAGGAAATGCATTGGCACACCTAGCAAATAAAAATAACAAAATAACAAATAAGTAAACAACACTTTACAAAATGTCTGTGAAACAACAAAAAGCAGCTTTGTCCTTTGCCGTGTGTGATGCCAATACTTTGCTAAAAGTTAAGAGTAAAAAGGTGGTCACCCAAGAAATGCACTATGAAAATTATCCTGCCGATCGTTTGGTCAAAGGCATTAAAAACAAGGAGAATTGCATTAAACCAGAACGTGACTCTTTGGTACCCATCATTGTGGTGAACAGCGTATTGACTGAGAAATACCGGATGTTAGAGGAGAAAGAAGCCGAACTTAGGCGCATGCAAGAAATGCTGGCCCAAATGCAGACTAAAATACAAGCGCAACAATAGAATAGACCGTTTAACTTACACTACATATAGACAAACATATTACACTTTTTGTTAGTTTTAAGTACTTTATAATTATAAAAAGAAAACAAAAAAAAAAAATAATAGCAAATATGAAATAACTATGAAATTAGATATATGTATATAGATATCTGTAGACATAGAAATAAGACCATTAGGATACACAGAAATAGCAATAAAAATTAATGAAACAGTTTTTAAAAATGGAATACATGTGGTACTGATGGCATAATAGGACGTGATTTCTGCTAAATTGCAATTGCAACATGGATTATGAAACATTTATATTAACGGTTAAAGTAGGAGAAGAAATTTTTTGATATAAAATTTGGGAAAATTCCACCAAGAAGTGAGACTATAAATTGATATGGACATTGAGGAATATACAGCCATTTTATTAATGTATAATCTGAAACTAAATACAAACTAATAAGTCCACCAATCTTACAATATCCAAATTTTGACGAGACATTCGTCCTGACTACTGACGCATCAGATTTTGCACTAAGAGCAGTTTTATCACAGGGTGAAATAGGTGAAGATCTACCTATATCCTATGCTAGTAGATCCCTCAATAAACATGAGAGAAATAAACCAATAATAGAAAAAGAACTACTAAGTATTTATTGGGGAATACAGTTTTTCAGACCATATCTATATGGAAGAAAATTTAAAGTTGTCACTGACCATAGGCCATTAGTGTCACTGTTCTCACACAAAAATCCTAGCTCAAAGTTAACAAGAATTAGATTGGAGCTTTCAGAATATGACTTTGAGATTATATACAAAAAAGGGGAACATAACACAAATGCAGACGCATTATCAAGAATAGAAATTAATTCTGACATATTGAAAAGCATGATACCATCAGAAAATGATGAGAAAATAAAAAAAACACTAGTAGTAACAAGAGGTATGAGCAAAAAGTCATCAGAAAATAATAATATCATAAGCGGATCTCATAACGAGTCTGATCAACTCTATATGTGGGACTGCACGTCCATCAATGATATAAAGCGCGCAAACAAATTAAAATTTATATTAGAAAAGAGGCCAATAAACAATAAAAAAAATTATATGAACACACAATAGAGTGTGATATTGAAAATAATGAAACACGTGTTAGATGTAGCGATAATCCATTGTATTTAGATACTCTTATGGAGAAGCTATCATCATATTGAAAGAGAGTAAGAAACATGAAAAATAAGAAATTTGCAATCGAAAGTAATGATGCAATATTTAATATAATTCCCGCGGATGATTTTAAGGCCAAATACAATAAAAATTGTAAAAAGAATAAAGATGACATAGTAATATTATTATATACAAAACCTCAAAAGATACTAGACGAACACAAAAAACTAGAATTGATAAAGTTATATCATGATACACCCCAAGGAGGTCACTTTGGCATAAGAAAACCCCTATTAAAATTAAAACAAAAATACATATGGAAGGGAATGAATAAAACTGTTAAAGAATACGTATCTAAATGCAACTTATGTCAAAAGAATAAACAAACCAAACACACGAAAGAACCACTAAAAATTACAGAAACACCTTCAAATAGCTTTAACACAATAGTGATAGACACAGTTGGTCCATTACGTCCAACAAATAACCAAAGATATATACTAACAATGCAATGCGAATTGACAAAATATGTCATAGCCTGTCCTATGGAGACAAAAGAGGCTAAGTCAATAGCAAAAGCACTTGTGGAAAATGTTATACTGATTTGGAATACTCAAATCGGACAGAGGAACAGAATTCACAAACGAACTAATGAGAAAGATATGCAAACTGTTAAAGATAGAACAAAGATTTTCGACACCATACGACCATGAGACACTGGGAACTGTTGAGAGAAATCACAGGGTATTGAACGAATATTTCTTATCGTTCGTAGAAGACGAACATTGGGAACAATGGATTCCTTATTATAAATTTGCATACAATACAACTCCTCACGTGGATACCGAGTACTCACCTTTTGAACTAGTTTTTGGCAAGTTACCAAACTTACCTGGGGATGAAGTCATGAATCATCCAAAGGTCTACAATTTGGAAAATTATGCCAATGAACTAAAAACTAGACTAAAATATTCTTTAGAAAATGCTAAGATTATGATAGATAAGATAAAATCTAAAAGACAATTAGATTCATACAAGAATATAAATAGAATAGATTTAACAATAGGAGACTTAGTTTTAGTTAAAGTAGAAAATAGAAAAAAGAATGAACCACCTTATAGTGGACCATATAAAATTATATCAATAAATGACATAAATATAACTGTAAATATAAATAATAAAAACAAAACTTTTCATAAGAATCTACTAAAGAAATACAAGAATTAAACAAAACTAAAAGTAAGCTTATTGATAACTTTTTATAAAATAAAAATATATACATACATACATATATATAAACATACTTTTGTTAATTTTAAATAATAAGTAAAGAAACACAAAAAAAATTAAAAATGTAAAATGAAACCAATGAATACGTAAGAACAAAATAATATAAACAAATCAACAAAACAAATTGTAAATTTAGAACTACTACATGCTTTATTATTTTAAAAATTCTGCAATCTTTGCATAAACAAAAGATTCCATAATTTTTTTCTAAAGGGTGAGGGTGTAGTGTGCACTTAAAATTGTATAACAATAACTTAATTACAAATGCCACCCATACATGTTATTTTGTATAAGTGACCAACAGTAAACAATAATTTTAAAGTCATTGCCTTACAAATTTTGCTGACTCAAAATACAGCAACTTAATACAAAGCAATCGATTAATTGGGTCAACCAATTGTGTTGTGTTTGCATTAAGTGAGTAAAAGAGCATACTTGTAATTATGCTCTTCTCTTTTGGTTTACTGCACAAAACAACATGTAAATAAACATGAAGTAGATATTGTAAGTTATAGAATAAGTTATTGAGTGGATTATAAAAACCACTCAATCTTTAGTTTGTAAGTTTTAGATATAAGAAAGAAATTGTATAATAAAGAATTAATTAATAATCAGAACTGAAGTGAAGAAGGTTTAAATTAATAATCAGAACTGAAGTGAAGAAGGTTTAATTTAATAATCAGAAGTTACAAACTTATTACAGTCGTATTTACTGTTGATATGCAAGCAGTTCTGATGGCTCCTAAGTCAAAAATTAGTAGTTTGTATTATAGAACAAAATTACAGGTACATAATTTAACATTTTACAATTTAAAAGATAGAAACGGATACTGTTTCTTATGGAACGAAACTGAAGGAGGGCTAGGCTCCGAAGAGTTTGCGAGCATATGGGTGAATTTAATTGAAAAGGTTGTATTGCCGAAAGTGGATACCTCGGAGACACCTCAAATAATATTTTACAGTGATGGATGTAATTATCAGAATAGAAATTGTGTGATGTCTAATGCTTTGTTATCTACGGCCATAAACCACAAAATTATTATTGAGCAAAAGTTTCTAGAAGTAGGCCATACTCAAATGGAAGCTGACTGTATTCATTCCACCATCGAGCGGGCACTAAAGAATAAAGACATTTATGTTCCTGCAGATTATGTTGAAGTCTGTAAATCAGCTAGGAAAAGACAAAAGCCATACAATGTAAATTACCTAAACTACTCGTTTTTCAAAAAATTTGATGCTGTGCAATTCTTCAAAAGTTTCCGACCTGGGCGCAACAAAGGTGATGCGAAAGTCACTGATATTCGTGCATTACAATATAACCCAAATGGTGAAATACTTTTTAAGTTAAGATATACTGAGGAGTGGCAAAAGTTGCCTCAAAGTAAATCATCCCAAATAGTTCCCAAATCCTTTTCTCAGCTTCCAAACCTCTACGAAAATCGAAGAAAGATCACTGTCAAAAAGTTTGAGGACTTACAACATTTAAAGAGGTCACTTCCCGAAGATTACCGTTCCTTTTATGATAACTTACCTCATGAATAAATTTAAAAATACATAACAGCGAGCTTCTTTAAAGAGCTACGTCTTGTACTGTTAGCATTAGTTCTTTTGATACTATTTTGTTTTCTTGAAAAGCATTTTTTTGTTAAATTCCACTTAGCTACAATTACTTTATTATTCTTAATTTTTAGTATTATTACATGGATTGTTGTAATAAAACGTACTTTTGAAATTAAAAAAGAAAACCTGCTATATCCACCATAATATTTTAAATCGATGTAAGAAAAGCTGCTAAATTACAAAATCGGTTATAACTCCGTAATTACCATATTTATTTTTATAGATTGAAGTCATGGATGTAGAATACCATAAAATAAACCAACTATATTTTAGTTTTTCTTCTATAGTTGCAAATATGATATATAGGAAGTTTTTTGTCTCTCCTGTAAAATTTACTGAAAGGGAGTTAGCAGGTTTGCATGTTAAGACAACGATATAACAGAAATATTCAAAAATAAATGTAGTGTATACAATTTATTTTCAAATAAAATTGTATATTTAACTTGAAGGCAACTTCGATTAAATTTTTTTGAATTTTGTTTATTAATACTCGTAAGAGGAATAATTCTCATATAGTTAATTATATGAATATGTTTATAAATTTTTTTATTATTGTTTGTTTTATATATTTTTATAAATTGAGCAAATTTCGGTATGTTTATTAAAAGCAATTCGTTATGACAAATAGAAAACCTCTCTTTTTTTATATACATTAGCATCGGCATCGGCCACGAAGTACTTTCGGGGTTGGCTCTCAATATTTGTATTTATTTGATAGATGCACATTTTTTAGTATTTTTTATTAAATACAAACATATATACAGGCAACTAATGGTGATTATAAAAATCAGCAGTGATAGTTCATGTACAGACATAAAAAAACAAGAAAATACCATCAAAAATACAATAATTGTACATATTGTAATTATACATACAATATGTACAATTATTGTATTTTTGATGGTATTTTCTTGTTTTTTTATGTCTGTACATGAACTATCACTGCTGATTTTTATAATCACCATTAGTTGCCTGTATATATGTTTGTATTTAATAAAAAATGTTTTATTTTCATGTGTTGTATTTAATTTCTTTTCTTTTTTTATTACTTATTTCTACAAATGCACAAAAACTACTAAATTATTAAATATTTTAAAATTTTTTGTCAACGGTAATTACATTTTGTCCTAAGTAAGGAACAGGATGGTATAAATTCAATAAATCTTACATGACATTTAACGACTGTGTTAATTTGGCAACCTTAAAAGTGTCTTCGAAAAAACAAACCAGCTGACTCCTAATTAGAAAAAGTAAATCACGAACATTGGTAAACATAGCAAAACAATTTCTTACAAAACAAGCATTGTCTTTAAAAGTTTGTAAATATTTATGTTTTTGTGTATATAAACCCTAATTTTATTACAAAACTCAATAAAAAACACATCGTATTTAATACAAAATAACATTTTAAGTGAGTTCTCTACAAATAACATAGACAAAATAGGCAAGTGATTTCAAATCGTCAGTCATTTAGCTGACCGGTTTTAACCCTGCTGTTAGGTTAGGACCATTTGGTCTAATTTTTTTCATCATTTCCTTGTAACTTTGGAACGGTGATATATACTGACTAAATTTTTTTGCTAATGGGGTCCTTTAATAAAACAATGTTATGTGCGAAAATTAAATTTTCTAACTTTATTCAGGACTGAGAAAAATACAAAATGACGAATCTTAGGTTAGAGAACCATTTGATCCATAGTACATTTTTATAGATTTTTTTCAAAAAAATAAGAATTTATTAGTTGGTTTGAATATATTTTTCATTGTAAGATAAGCACAATGGTTTCCGGTTAGTTTTGCAAATAAAGTTGCTGCAAATGGAACATTTTATATCAGACTTCGACTGGTAGCAACTACAAATTCCACGCTTTCGAGGCCTTGAATAAGAAGTTGGATTATTTGAGGAAGCCTCTGAAACTGTGCATGTTTTACGAATTTTTGTAAATAATTGTACTGAGAACCCTTGTTGAGGTAATCTAGTCCGTTTCATCATATGGACCTTAGCTAAAGCAAGTGCTAGTTGCCGCAAAAACTCTGGCTTGTTTCGACTCCGATAAGTTAGAGCCATGAAACATCGATTTCAGAAAATAGTATGTACGCATTCAAAGCTGATATGTCAAGTATGTTCGCAAATACAACGGATGACCATCGATTTGTTTTGCGTTTTGTGGAGTAGGAGCCAATCATTTGATTAGAAATTTTAGGCGATCAAAAACTAGCATACCTTTTGTCGAATTGTAATAATAAACAATCTCTGGTTTTATCTTAGATTCAATTTCATCAACTGCATCATCTTTGTGCATTGTACTAATCAATATCGCTGCTTTGTTTTTAAGACTTATGTATGATACTAATGTCGCAATATTATTGAATGCAAATGTAGACGTGTACAAAGGGAGTTTTTTTTGACAGTTAGTAATTTTGGAGGAATGAAAGTTTTATTTTTGCGCACGGTACCCACATATGTTAGCTTTCTTTCATGAAGTTTTTTTGCCAGCTCAAATGTGGAAAAAGTTATCGCCTGTTATATTTTGCTCTTTCAAGCCCTCTGTCAAGTCCAATACGACACGTTCTCCTTGGTTTTTTTCAGGCATGCCATTTCGAGGTTTACCAAGATATAGTTGTATTTTCCATACGTAGCCTGACTTTGAGTCTACCAATAACCAAAACTACAAACCATACGTTTATGGCTTTGATGGCATAAATTGTCGAAAAGAACATCTCCCTCTAAATGCAACAAGTTGTTCATCAACGGTAATATTTTCGTGACAATTGTTAAACATTGGAAGGAATTGTTGCCAGTAGTCCCACAGTGCACGAATAGGAGAAAATTTATCGCTACTACGACTTTGGCGTCGACTCAAAACATCATCGAAACGGAGATCACTTGTAATCCTAAGAAATGTATCTTCAGACATAATCGATCGGAAAATAGGGCGACCAAATTTTTCATCAAATAAACCGTGGACATCCTCATTTTTTCCGCTGTCATTGATAAATTTGATATATTACAGAAACAAGTAAAACATGAATGTACATACAGTACTTTTGACTTAACTGCCACACCTTGTTTTGCACGCATTTTGTGGCAGGTAAGTCAAAATTGCACTTAAGTTAAATTTTTTAACTGCCAAAAATTGGCAGTTATCTAATTCGTTTACCAGCCACAGAAGTGGCTCATAAGCGAGATTCACACAATTCCCTATTTTTACAACCAAAACTTAAAAAAACAAAAATATTCTTTTCATTTCTTATCTATATATATAAAAGAGAGTGACGTTAGTTACTAGCTTTATAACTAAAGAACGCCAGGACCGATTGCAACGATTCGCACGAATTCAGGCTGGTCTCAGGCCAGAGAAAAAGAATACCCGGAAAAAATTCAGAAATTGACCACGCCTACTTTTTTTTAAATTAATGTTTTTATGTGTGACTGTGTGTATGTACTATATAGAATCGTAAATGATCATGTGATGATCTTCGGCAAAGTTGTTGTGCATGAGCCCGGGAAGGTTTGTAAGGTGGTACGCCCACGCCCACTCTAACGCCTACTTTTTTATTTAATTCTAAATGGGTTTTTACAGATTTACTTCATACAGATTGTATCCACATTCTACTGAAGGCGAGGTAAAAATAAAAAAATTAATGTTTGCACGGTTTTTCAGTATGCGGGCGCAGGGGCGTGGCAAAATCCAATTTTCATATTGCATCACCAATAACATACGAGCATACATCAGTGATGTTCAAAAATAAAATGTAGATGTATTTGTGAGAGATTTTGCACAGCAAACATATTGTCAAACGCTTAAAATTAGAAAAAAGTAAAGAATTTTTTCCAAATATAAACACCTTATTGAACAATATCAGGGACCGTAAATAATAATTATCAATATCGAAAACCAATTTTAGAACAGTTATTTTGATAAAAAACAAAAATAAGTCTATCTAAAACAGTTTTTTATTTTTCGTCTTCAATTGTAATTGAATCGCGTGTGTTTGCTATGCTTCGATCAACAAGAAGCAACAACAATGCTTAACAAATTTCTGAAAAAAATGACGATAATCTGTCGCATGTGTTCTCATCGCTTGCTCAACGACAACTGAATGAATGTTTTTGAAAGAGCATAAGAAATGTGTGTAAATTTTTCAAACAATTGTTGTATGGGCTGAACATCACTGGCATACATACATATATTTTGCTTTTTTTTATTTTATTTAATTTTTTTCAAAGCCGTTGTCATGTTTTCCAAAACGAGATATCAAACTCTTAAATCGGTTATGTAGTTCCGAAGATATTTGCAAAAAACTTATGTTATTAACGATCCAATATCAAAATTTTAAAACTTTCGAAATGTTGCATTAAAAAATCCGAGTTTTCAGTTTATTTACAAAATATTTACATCATTCGATAACAGAAGATATTCCGCGCTTACTAAGGTGCAACATTATACAATAAGTTAAAAATAATATTATATCATCAATTGATGATAAAAAACTTTATGTACCCTTGCATTTAAGATACCTACATTTTGTGCACATTTGTGAGTTTTTTTCAAACGCTGATAAAAAATAATGGTACATTCAAACAAATTGCTCGAAGCGCTTGATCGGACTCTACGTGATTTTCGAGGACACTACAAACCAATGGGAGGCGCTCTTATTCTTTTTGTTGGTGTTTTTCGTCAAACTTTGCCCGTTATCAATGACCGCAGATGGGCTGAACGCATGCTTGAAAGCTTCATATCTTTGGAACCGAGTCGAGAAAATCACGCTATCGACGAATATACGTGTGCATTTGTTGCAAGACCCGTTCATTGGAACCACCCGGAATGCCACCGCATGTGCTAACATTAAACGTTGGATCACCGGTAATTCTTATTCGAAACTTAAACGCACCAAAGTTATGCAACGGAACCACATTGACCATCAAAAACTGCTCACCAAATTTAATCGAGGCAACAATCATCGGTGGCAGATTCAAAGGCGAAGATGTACTTATTCCACGAATTCGGATGATTTCCAACGATTTACCATTCCAATTCAAGCGGCTCCAATTCCCTTTACGTCTTACCTGTACTATTGCCATCAATAAAGCAAGAGTCACATCATTAACTATTGCTGGCTTAATTTTGGAAAATTTATGTTTTACACACGGCACGCCAAAAAACAAAAAACATTGTATATCCGCTGGCCCAAGATGAAGTAATAATAATAAATAAATATAATTTTCAATTTGCCTTAAATAAATGCGTTTCTTTTTTGATTGAGCCCATCCTAGACCATATGTAAGTTATTCTGTAACAAATCTTTATGATAGATATTCCATAAATTTATTTAAAGGCCGTACGTTTCTTTAAAAGCTTAATTTAAATCGTGTGGTAATACAACACTAATGTTTGCTTAGGGCCAGCAACGCGGACCGGGTCAGCTAGTTTATTAATAAAACAACATAAAGGTACTTCACGAAAAATAATATAAATTAAAAGGAACAAATTATTTCAGTCTTTGCAAATAAGTAAAAAGTAATTAAAAAGTAATATTTAAGAATAATATTTAGTAATTGAAGTTTGCTTAAAAGCTTTTATAGATCCTTTTAGAATATGATCCTCAATAGTTTCTGGAATTATATCAATCTCGTGGTGCATACAAATGTTTTGGAGGACATTCAAAGCTTCTAATGCCTCCTTAGTCGATGGAATTTTGAATAAGACGTTATTTTCTTCATTGTCTCCTTCATCTTCAATGTCTTCATCCTCAGTAGGAGTAGTTTCTTTAATAGACTCGAGAATTTCGTTATCCGATAACTCTCCGTAATCGGTATCAGTTCTAGTAAGTCTGTATCTTGAATGATAAGGTCTCTTTCAGGAGCTTTATCAAATCCAGCCTTAAAAAAAATAAATTTTTAAATTCTTTGATGAACACAATTCTAATCATTATGTACTCGTTTACCTTTCTGAAACAATTTGAAATAGTCCCTGGATTTACCAGCCACCATGACCGTTTTACAAAGAAGAGAACGTCCAAAAGCGTTATAGATTTATAGAAGTCTGGAATAGAAACTTCTCTCTCCAAAGCAGATATTTGCTTTTTAACAATAATTTATCTATAGTAAGTTTTAAAGGCATGTATAATACCTTGATCCAAGGGCTGTAGGATGGCAGTAGTATTTGGAGGTAGATACTGAACTTCAATATTTTTTAATTGCGGTGTTTTGTGACAACTGGCATTGTCAACAAACAATATAATTTTGCGATTTTCAGCTTGCATTTCGACATCTAATGCATTGAGAATGCTACACCATAATAGCGTAGACAGACGACACAGTTAATTTGCATTAACAGTCTTAATTCAAATTAACTCGTGAATTATCCTATCTTCTCATACTCAGTCTCATCTCATCGAACTGTTCGGACGTGTTAATTTTAGTGCGGCTGAATTTTCGGTGAAAAAATCGTAATAGGTGAAAAATTGTAATAGGTTGAAATTAAACAAAAAAGTGAAAAAAATAACTCGTAATAGGTTAAAATATATAAAAAAAAAAAACATTAAAAATCGTATAAAAACTGTATGAGTGTTCCTCTCAGATGTAATTCTGAGAAAGAGCTTAGCTCGTCGAGAAAAACTAAATGGCTCTCTGAGGAAGAATCTCAATTTCAACAGATGAGAAAACATCATATTCACCAAATAGTGCAGTCAAACCCAAAAAACAAGTAGGTATGGATAAGTACATCACCGTTCTCAAGCGACAGAGGAGCCCGAAGTCTGCTCAAGTGTCATCAAATGCAAAAGCTTCTAAGACTGTGAGTAATGATCAAAATAGGTTTGCTCTCATCCAGACGGATGACCCAGAACTTCCTAAGAAGAGGTTTAAGCCCCCACCAATTTATCTGAGAGAGCCCACTTCCAGTAAATTGGTACAAGGAATTGTTTCGGTAATAGGTGCAAATATGTTTAGCGTAACATCAATTAAACATGGAAATATCAGCGAAACCAAAATACAAGTGAAAAAGGAGGATGATTTTCGTAAATTGTCCAACCAGTTGGAGAGGAAAAGTAGGGATTTCTATACCTACCAGCTGAAAAGCGCAAAAGGACTCCAAGTCGTTCTAAAGGGTATAGACCCAGATGTTGATCCTGCCGAGATAAAGACTAGCTTAATGGAAAAAGGCTTCAAAATTAAGAGCATAACGAATATTAGAAACCGTGAAAAGACTCCACAGCCTATGTTCAGGGTGGAATTGGAACCTGGAGATGTCGTATTAAAGAAAAACGAGTCCCATCCCATCTACAATCTGATGTACCTTCTGCATCGTAGAATCGCCGTGGAAGAACCACATAAGCGTCAGGGACCCGTCCAGTGTCTCAACTGTCAAGAATTTGGTCACACCAAGGCGTATTGTAAATTGCCGACAGTTTGTGTTGCGTGTGGGGAGCTACATGCAACTGCTCAATGTGATAAGTCGAAAACTGATTCAAAAATCAAAAAATGCAGTAACTGCGGAGGTAATCATACCGCAAATTATAGAGGTTGTCCAATTTACACTCATTTGAAAGGCATAAGCACCAACAAGACGTCAGTATTACCTGATCATCGTCAACAGCTTATTTTGGCATCGAGTGACAATTTCCAGCAATTGTTACGGTCCACTAGTCATGTAAACGCGCCTAGTTCTAGACAAGTTTCTTACGCTAACGTGGTTAAATCTAATATGCCAGGTTTGGAGCAGGCACCTAAATCACAATATTACGAGCCTAATATTAACACTCTAGAGACTACATTGCAGACACTTGTCCAAACCATGAACACTTTTACGACCACTATGACATCCATGATGCAGGAAATGCTGAAAATGCAATCCACTATCTTACAAGCCATTTTAAAGAAATGATTTGTTTAAAAATTTGTTTTTGGAATGCGAACGGCCTCCGCCAACATAAAAACGAACTTGAACACTTCCTGATAAATAAGCAGATTGATGTCATGATGATTGCTGCGTGTTGTATGATACTAAAGATCCCCGCGGAAGAGCATGTGGAGGTTCGGCAATTCTTATAAAGAACAGAATAAAACATTATTTAATGAACAACATATGTGAGGATTACCTACAAGCAACAAACATTTGTATTGAATTCTGTCAATACAATTTTGTTTTATCATCAATTTATTCGCCGCCTCGATTTTCAATAAAAGAACACCAATACTACAGCTTCTTCAATTCCCTTGGAGCTAGATTTTTAGTTGCTGGTGACTTTAACGCCAAACACACTTTTTGGGGTTCACGTCTGGTGACCCCGAAGGGTCGTAAACTCTTCAACACCATTGCCAAAATGGGATTAGATGTACTCTCAAGCGGGCATCCCACCTACTGGCCGACGGACCGACGGAAGATTCCCGATGTTATTGACTTCGGAGTAGTGAAAAATATCCCTGTAGAATCGATACAAGTGGAGCCTTCATTAGACTTGTCTTCAGATCACTCTCCTTCTATTATTTCAATGCGTTTCCTTCAAGGGAATGACTCTCCATTTCGGGACATATCTAAAACCAGAGTAAGTTGGATAAAGTATAAAAAGTATTTAAGTTCCCACTACACGGAAAATGTAGTGTTGAGAACTACCGAGGATATTGATGGGTCGATTGGCAAGTTTACTGAGGACATACGAAGAGCTGTACATCACGCCTCCACATACGACGTTGAGTGCAGAAGTGGGACAAATAGAACTTATTTCGCTGAACTCGATCATCTCCTGTCAGAAAAAAGAAGAGTTAGAAGAGAGTGGCAAATTCACAGGTCTCCTGAACTGAAAGCTAGGCTACGGGTATGCAGAGATATACTAAGAAATTTCTTAGAAACCCAAAGAATGGCTTCACTTAAATCTTACTTGGAGGGTCTTGATAGTACCCCACAATCTGACTATTCGTTATGGAAGGCGGCACGAGGTTTAAAAAGACCAGTTAGAGGAAAGCCTCCTCTGCGAAATCCGACTGGTGACTGGGCTAGAAATGATTCCGAGAAGGGGACTTTATTTGTTAATCATTTGAGAAAAGTGTTTACTATAAACAACTTAAATAATGCATCTGATTTGCCTCAACTCGTTATTAGACCTCCTGTACCTCTAAGACTTAGCTTTAATGATGTTCAAAGCGCTATTGGTACTCTGAATCTTAAAAAAGCTCCAGGTATGGATAAAATCAGCAACAAAATGCTTGTGGAGTTACCTCGTGTAGCTAAAAGAATTATCCTATTTATTTTTAATGCTATTTTACGCCTAGAATACTATCCTGCAGATTGGAAGGTATCTATGATTACCATGATTCCTAAGCCAGGGAAGGACCCCACTAAAGTAGAGTCATATAGGCCAATTAGTCTACTGCCGACAATTTCAAAACTGTTTGAAAAATTGTTATTGGCTAAGTTGATTCCAATTCTGAACGACACTCAATGTATCCCAAATCACCAATTCGGGTTCAGAGCTAAACACAGTACCATCGAACAAACACACAGATTGGTAAATGTGATAAGACAGTCGTTTGAAGAGAAAAAATACTGCTCCGCCCTTTTCATTGATGTGTCGCAAGCGTTCGATAAAGTCTGGCATGAAGGTTTAATGCATAAAATTAAATTAACTCTGCCTGCTAACACCCACAAACTTACGAAAAGTTATTTATATGGTCGCAAATTTACAATCAAAGAAGGCGATTTTTTAAGCCCCGCTCAGCCAATTGAAGCAGGAGTACCCCAGGGTAGCATACTGGGTCCAACTTTATATTTGATTTATGCATCCGATATGCCGTTAGACCCCATAATACATACTTCAACTTTTGCAGACGATACAGCCTTTATTAGCGTTCATAAGGACCATCAAATAGCATCACAGAACTTGCAGAAATATGTTTATAAACTAGAGAATTGGCTTGAGCTTTGGAAAATCAGGGTTAACGAACAGAAATGTATTCATATAACTTTCACATTGCGAAAAGATACATGCTCGTTCATCAGAATAAATAATCAAATTATCCCGCAACACAATGAAGTCAAATACCTCGGAATCCACCTCGATCGTCGTTTAACTTGGAAGTCTCATATCGACGCAAAACTTACCCAGATGAGATTAAAAGCAGTGCAAATTAATTGGCTAATCGGCAGAAATTCTACAATAAAGTTGGATTGCAAACTTTTGTTGTACAATGCAATTCTAAAGCCAATCTGGTGTTATGGAATTCAATTATGGGGTACTGCCTCAGCATCCAACATTGAAAAAATTCAAAGGGGTCAAAATAAGATTCTACGTACAATTACTGCAGCTCCATGGTATGTTAAAAATTCTCGAATCCACAAAGATCTAGGCATTCCTTTGGTGAAAGTCGAATTTACAAAACACGCCTCAAAATATGTCAGCAAACTTGAACACCATCCAAACCCACTTGCACGAGACATCCTTAACTTTACTGGCCATGTTCGGTTGAGAAGGAGGGATACCCTTGCTTTAACTCAAGCGCAAACCAGATGACTGGATCAGTGGATATAAATTTTTTGTAGTATCATAATATTTTGTCTAGCACTGGCTGGACTTATTATTTTCTTTTAGTATTAAGATTCGAAAACTTATTGTCATTTCATTTCTGAAGATTCAATAAATAAATTAAATGTATAAAAAAAAAAAAATTATCCTATCTTAATGCGCATTAAGTTAGACGTAAATACACAAAATCAAACTGAATTTATACTGCATTTAGCTATTTCAATATGGCAATATCGTCGAAAATCAATAATATGTTATCAAATTGTTTACTATTCTAAAATAAGAAGAAGACAATTGTAAAATTAAAATAATAAAAATAGATTTCCACAATTGCCTTTCTCTTATTTCAGAGTGTCCCACTGCGGTCCCCACATGTAGCAACACGTTCAGGTTGATGGTTGCTAGTGCATGAACAAGTTTTGCATTATGAAACAGTTTCAGCAAAAGTAATTTCAGCTCTTTTTCAAAGAAATACTGTTTTTTCAGCAAATGCCAAACAAATTTGTTCATTATTAAATAGTTGTTGACAAACAAACAGCTGTTACCTAAATGCAGTTTAAATGCAGAAACTGTCGTCTGTCACGGTAAAATCTTAATTCAAATTAGTGAGATTTAATGCACATTAACTCTGTCGTCTGTCTACGGTATAAGTCTGTTGTCATCCATGCTTTCTTATTTCACATGTAACGAATTGGAGGGCTTACGTTTTTCAAACACCGTGGGTTTTTAGATTTGCCTATTGCATAAACTCTTTTGAATGAACCCGTAGAATTACAAAGAAACAACGATGTTATTCTAGCCTTTTGGCCTGTGGGTTGACAATCTGGACGGTAGTAAGTTCTTGAAGGTAAAGCTTTGTAAAATAAACCGCTTTCATCGGCATTCATTATATCTTCGGGAAGATATTTACCTATGAGGTTTGGCAAAATAGTTTTACAATAAGACTCCGCATTTTCTTTGCTGTTGGAATTTGCTTCACCGTGAATTTGGCCTACTTTTATATTTTGCCGTTTCTTCCATCTAAATAGCCAATTTGAATCGGGTTCCAAATCTACGCCTAGCTGGACAGCAAACTGCTTGGCTTTATTTATTAAGATTAAGCTTGTCAAAATACCATTCTTTTGCCTCTGTTGGTCAAACCAAACTGCTAGCGCATTTTCAACGTTCTCATATAAACCCTTTCTTTTTCGTTTTTGTTGAAGATTTTTTGATTCAACGGCAGACTGTCTAATTTCCTCCTTGTTTCTAATAATTCGGTACAATGTTGAAATTTCACAATTATATTTTACACAAATGTCTTTCTTTTTTACGTTTTCTTCACAATCTTTTAAAATATTAAATTTTTGTTTTAAGGAAAGTGATGTAATCTTTTTTTTTTTGACATGGTTTCACATCAACCTGCAAATGTATTCTAAACAATGCAACTGCTGAAGAAAACAAACAAAAGCACCCTTTCGTCTGATCTATTGTTTTGATTTATATCAGAGGTGATCATTTCATAGAACAATTGCTTATTGGCCCAACCCACTACTTTGCTATGCTCTTTTAATTCAGTTGTCTTTCACAAGGCAAATAGTACACATGCTTAGCGGATGCTTTGAATGTTTTTTTAAAACAGTACGTTAAAAAATTATGGTACCATTACGAGAATTTTTTGTAATCAAAAATGCATTTGGTAATTCTCAATGCCTTTTGTGTTATAAAACATTTAAAGGCCACTGGGAAACCCTTTTTTAATTTTCAAGATAGGTTTAAAGATTTTGATGCCCTTGAACCATTTCTTGATCTTTTTAAAGCCCCCTTTAAAGTTGAAGTTACAAAATATGAGTTAAAAATACAAACGGAAACAATTTTTTAGGTTTACTATTTTATAAAAATCGATCGTTTACTTTTTCGTTTTACTGTACCTTTAAATTGGTCTCATTTTCTCACCAATACATAAGCATTTAAATTTTGATCTCCTCTGATTTATATGTACTCAGATTCATACACACTTTTTTTGTTTTATTTTTCACCCAAGAGAGAGTTATAAAGAGAATGAGAGAATTATAGAAAAGCTGCGAGCATTTTATGTAACAAAAACAAATGATTGTAGTAGATAGGTAATGGGGAGCAGAGACATCAAAGGAATGCCGCCGCCTTTTCTAATTGGAATTTGAATTGGTAGCAGAGGCTTCAAAGGAAAGCCGCCGCTTTTTGTAATTGGAATTTGAATGGGTCGACAGGGAATAGCTGACATGTCATGCAGGGAATCCAGTTGGATAGTAATAGTTTCTAGTTGGATAATGAGAAATGTGAAGAGAGTGAGAGAGGATTGTGTGGGAGAGTAAAAGCAGGTAGTTTTAAGGGTTGATAAAGCAGGTAATATTTAAAATTAGTTTTCATTGTTTTGATTGAAAATTGAGTACCTGTGTTTTTTTCAAGACGATGAGGGATGAAATTGTATGTTTTCCTAAATTATGATTGGCTGACTGTAATAGTTTGATCGTTTTGTGTATAATTTTCTAATTATTATTTTTACTATCTGGTTTGTTAAATTTTCTGGATGGGATTTCCCAATTAGAATTCCTTTTTTTATTTTCATGAATGGGATTTCTAATAGAATTTATTTGTATTTCATGTATTTTGTTGGTTGAATACCTATTTATAACTAATTTTGAATTTTCTTTCTCTAGTTTTAAAATTTTTGTTTTGTATGAGAGTAAAGACTAAATTTAGAGTAAGTATATTATATAAAAACTTCACTTTTAAATATATTTTATTTATTTATTTATATATCTTATAAAAAACGTATAATAATTTTCTATTAAACGAAATACATTATTATTTTGTAAATTAAACTGAATACATTCACATGTATTTGGTATAAACTCGCATATTTTACAAATCCTTGGGCAATTGATGAAATGCTTCCCCTGAATAGAATCAATCATTTTGATATTTTCATACTCGTCCAGTATGCGTTGAAAATGGTTTATTATTTGTAAATGTTCATCAAAAATACAACCATCAAAGTCATATAGAAACTTCTCAATTATACCTCTGTACGACATTTGCTTTAAAAATATGTTTCTTCGTTTAATTCTGTCTCCTCTTCCCATCTTTAACTGTCATTAATTTATTCCATACAAGTGTTTAAATCCAGAAATCATGAATGTGCAAGCATTTATTTTATATTAAAAAAATTAGAGGAGGTGAATGTGAGATCAGTAACAATACATATGTAACAAGATTGATCATTAGGGTGCCAGTTATTTTTCAAAGGTGGAATTTGTTTCACGGCACCCCCCAGATTGGTTCGAATTGCTAAAAAAATACTCCCTTGAAAATTTGAGCTCAATCGGATAAGGGGAAAAGGTGCCCCTGAGCCGTCCAAAATTTGCAAAATACCTGATTTTTGACTTTAATTGTCAATAACTTCTTTAATATCTATTTTACAAAAAAAATTTGTTAGTAAAAGTTATAGACAAAACTCAGAGGAACAACCTTTGCTCACAAATTTTTTTCGTATCTCCAATATCTACTGAATAAAGAAAAAAAATAAACGAAAAACCATGGATTTATACATATGTTTATATGGGTGATTTTATTTACTTAAGTGTAGACATTACATGAAAAAAAAACTTGAAGCATTGATATTCTAATTTTATTTGTAGCAAGTAATTTTTTGTTTTTTTTTTATATTTTTTATTGTTTAAAAAGATATCTACTTTGATTTAAAGTAAATTTGTTCAATATGCATATGATGAATTAAGATTTTCAGGTAAGGATTTTGGGACTATATTAAAGAAATGACGGGAGTTGCCGAATTTAAGCCGCACAGGTTAATATTAACCCTTTCGACTTTTATGCGGGATTTCCTGTTATTCACTTGTCTTTAATTAAACTAATGACGGGAATTCCCGCTAATATTCAAACAAGTTTTTTAGCTGCTACAGCTAATTTGTGTTATTCTTTGTTCAAAGTTAGAGTTGCTATTATAACCACACCTGCGTTGTACGTAATGATAATGATTCTCGTCATCTCGGGAATTCCCATCAATTGATCCACAGTTAAAAATCATGATTTAACGATAAGAAAAAAGGGGAATACCCGCTCTTCATTTCTGTATGAAAAAAATATGTGTTTCTCTTGGTAGTGGTACTGGAAGAGCACAAGCACATGCTATTTGCAAATCGCTTTTTGAATGGGGTCTACAAGATTATGTAAAAGCTTTAGTTTTCGATACAACAGCAGTTAATAGTCCAGTATTATATTCAATGGAACTTGTTCCATAATTGAAAATACACTAGATAGGGATCTGCTATATTTGGCTTGTAGGCATCACATCTTTGAACTTATTCTTAAAAGCGTTTTTGATATTAAATTTTGCAAGACAGTTCCTAATGTTCAAATATTTCAACGATTTCAGAAGTGCTGGCCATCAATAAACATTGATAATTGCAAGATCGGTATCGAAAATGAGAAAGTTAAAAACGCTACATATTAGTTTATGTGATTTAGAGCGAATTACAAATTTTCTTAATAATGTTCTGCAGAAAAAACAACCGCGAGATGACTATAGGGAATTTATAGAACTTGCTCTAATATTTCTCGGAAAAACACCAACCCGATCATGTATAAAATTCCGAGCCCCAGGCGCTATGCATCACGCAAGATGGATGTCAAAGGCAATATATACCTTAAAAATGTTTTTGTTTAGAGACGAGTTCGATTTAACAGAGGTTAAACTAAATGCTCTTTGTGATGTTTCCAATTTTATTGTCAAAGTGTACGTTGAGGCTTGGTTTTGCGCTACATCACCTATAAAAGCTCTGTATCACTCTAGGGACACAAAGCGTTGCTTTGGCATTTTTTGATAAAAATGTACCTAATAAACACTTTGAACGTAGATGATGTTACTATAGCCATTTTTAAGCGTTTTGAATTATCTGAAGAGTTTTTAAAAACAACTCCCACAAAATGGCCGAGTAACAAAAAGTTTAGTGAAGCTAAAAAAAACTCTTTTAAGTTTAAAAGTAGTGAACGATACCGCTGAAAGGGGAGTCAAATTAATGCAGGATTATAATAATATTTTATCAACAAGCGAAGAACAAAAACAATATATTTTATAAATTGTTAAGGATTACCGTTTATGTTTTCCATATTGCAATATGGAAACCTTTTGTAACTATATAAATTAAAACAAAAAACAAAGCCACAAAAAATACTTGCTACAAATAAAATTAAAATTAGGCCAATCATGAATAAAAATCCCGCGGGAGTTTTTTCCCCTTTTCTCATTTTTCCTATTCAAATTCAATGTTAAAAAAATAAAAAGGGAAAAAACTCCCGCGAATTTTTTATTCATGATTGGGCTGAATATCAATGCTACAAGTTTTTTTTTCATGTAAGTAAATAAAATCACCCATATAAACTATGTATAAATTCATGGTTTTTCGTTTATTTTTTTTTTTCTTAATTCAGTAAATATTGGAGATACGAAAAAAATTTGTGAGCAAATGTTGTTCCTCTGAGTTTTGTTTATAACTTTTACTAACAAATTTTTTTTGTAAAATAGATATTAAAGAAGTTATTGACAATTAAAATCAAAAATCAGGTATTTTGCAAATTTTGGGCGGCTCAGGGGCACCTTTTCCCCTTATCCGATTGAGCTCAAATTTTCAAGGTATTTTTTAGCAATTCGAACCAATCTGGGGGGTGCCGTGAAACAAATTCCTTCAAAAAATTTTTCCCATATAGTTAATTGGCACTCTATTGATCATGCACAATATCAAAAGCAGGTAGTTTTAAGGGTTGATAAAGCTGGTAATATTTCTGTACTTACTTTGTGCATAATACATTTATCTAAGACATGAATAAACATGCTTTTAAATTAAATATTAATTCTAATTATAAATTCAAAGGGCGTAGAGATTGAATGAATGGATTATGCACACGTGCAAGTTAGTTTGTTGTCGATGGCATACAAAAGGTGCAAACTCCTATAGTGTCAAGTGCTATAAACCAGAGGATTGTGTGGGTGAAAAAGACCGCTGTGAAAAACAACAAACTCGAAAATAAAAGAAAGGTCAACCTGTTGAGTTAGAAAAGGAAAAGAGTTAATACTTTTTTATGCTGTTATGAAAAGAACCGCTCTGAAAAAAATAACAAATTCATTTGTGATTTTACTTACCTAATTTATATTTTTAAAAGTCAATAAATAAGAAGAATAAAATTTTTTTATTTTTTATTTATTTTATTTTACAATTATTTGAGTTTGTGTTTGTTTCTATTTAAAAGTAATTAAAGTAAATATAAGTTTTATTTTATTTTATTAAATATTTTGGCGAAAGTTATAGTACGATTGAATTAATTTTAATACAATATCCTTCCGGAAATGAAACACGGAACATCTGCAGGTGTCTGGACCCTCTTCACAGCTTGGCTCAGACCAATGGCAGCTCTTAAAATGGGTTCCATTTTCCCCATCTTCATCATCTATAACTCCATAGTCTTCATTTTGTTCCAGCATGGACACAAAAAAGTTGAGCGTCTCCCGGTATATAATAATTCCTCTTTGAAATCAATTAAAAATTGTTGTACGATACCTCTTATTAAACTCATTATTATTATTTTTTTTTTATTTTTTTTTCAACTTGTTATGTTGACGTTCTTATTGTTACTATTAGTTTATTAAAATTTTCGGTTATTAACTACATTTTTCAGAATCTTTTACACGAATGTTTTTTATTTCCAAATAATATACTTTTCTTTGTTACTCCATTTAAAAACAGTATTATCTCCCTTTCTTTTTCTTTTTATACCCTTCACCATCGTGAGAAGGGTATATATAAGTTTGTCATTCCGTGTGAAATTTCCACAATATAATTTTCCGACCCTATAAAGTATATACATATATTCTGGATCCTTATAGATAGCGAAGTCGATTAAGCCATGTCCGTCTATCTGTCTGTCTGTCTGTCTGGATGTTGAAATCAGTTTTGTGAAGTCCCAAGATCCAAACCTTCAATAATTCTGTCAGAAGTGCTTTCGAGAAGTTTGCTATTTAAAATCAGCAAAATCGGTTTAGGTTAACCAGAGTTATGAACCAATATGTGAGACCACCTCCATAAAAATTTGATATTTTTCGTCCATTTTATTGCAATATTTTGAAATATATTGCAGATAATACCATGAAATTTTGTATACGTTGTTTGTACTATAAAAGAAGAAAGTGTGCGGAAAAAAGTAAAAATCGGTTTATGATTTCTCATAGCCCCCATACAAATATATATATTCCCGAAATATGGCTTAATGATAAATAAATGCCTATAAAATTGGAATATCTAGACAAAATTCAGCAAACATAAGTTTTATATAAAAAGAAATCACAAACTGAAATTTTTTTTAGTTCGGTCCATATTTGACCATAGACCCCATATAAAGTCCACTTACAAAATTCACTTAAATACGCATAAAACAGATATAAATAATGTTAAACGGCTAAAATTTGACATAAATACTCTTTATAGGCAAATAAATTATTGTACCAAATTTGATGGTGATCGGCCCAGAAATGGTCATAGCCCCCATACAAAAATCTTCCCGAAATATTGCTCAATTATACATAAATGCCTATAAAATTGGAATATCAAGACAAAATTCAGCAAAACTAAGTTTTGTGCACAAAGAAATCGCAAAACGAAATTTTTTTTAGTTCGGTCCATATTTGACCATAGACCCCATATAAAGTCCACTTCCGAAATTCACTTAAATACGCATAAAACAGATATAAATAATGTTAAACGGCTAAAATTTGACATAAATACTCTTTATAGGCAAATAAATTGTTGTACTAAATTTTATGGTGGTCGGCCCACAACTGGTCATAGCTCCCATACAAGGACCACATCTGAAAAAAATTTTTCCCTATATATATTGTATAAATATCGTTACCGACTCAAAACTTTGTACAGATCATGTACATATATACAAAAATCATTCCACACAATTTTGTTAATTTCGGTCTATTTTTAACCGTATGCCCCATATAAAGCCCTCTTCGGAAAATCCCTTTAATACTCATAAATCGCTTATAAATAAGGGTACCAATCCAAAATTTTACACGGATCATTTACATACATGCCTAAATCTAACTGCTGGATTTTGAGAATATCGGTCCATATTTGACTATATCCCCCACATAAGGTCCACTACCGAAATCCACGTTAATACTAATATATATCTTAAATATACCGTTATTACGTTGAAATTCTACGTGAAATATCCCCATATGCATGAAAATAACTGTTCCAAAATTTAAGAAGATCGGCCCATAATTTGTCATACCTGCCATATAGAAAGAAGCATTTCCAAAAACAAATAAATTCGGGTCAAAAAATATTATTTTCGGATTTAACCCATATTCGGTCCATATTTTATAATCATGATATATATCGTTGGAAAGCTATTTTTAATACCTTTTATTTAATGTATTACAAATTATCAGACTCCCAGTAGTTCCCGAGATATAGGCCTATATATTTTCAACTTTAAGGGCCCGCCCCCTCGAAAATAGGCGTGGCCGCCAAAAAAATTTTTTTTGCTGGTATCTCTTCTAAAATCCCTATTTGTTTTTTTTTTTTTTAACAAAATCACTAAAACCGAATTGTACCCCTTTTTTATACTCTGTTTGTTAAATTACACTGAAGATTATTATGAACATCACAGACTCTGTAAATTATGGTAAGAATTGGTAATTAAATCAATTAAAAATGGTAAAAATTAGACAACATTTGAAAATATTTTACATAAATTATGTTGGTCGTAAAATTGTCTTTCAAACAATATATCAAATACTAATAAAATTTGCACTAAGACTGCATAGAAAACACAGAATTAGGATATTCTAGTCTAGTGTAGTTTCTGTATTTCTTATTACGCTTAGGTGAAGGGTATTTAAGATTCGGCACAGCCGAATATAGCACTCTTACTTGTTTTAATTATATTTAATTTATTCCACTACGATCCTTCACAATGAAATGAAATTATTCTTGAATCCCTGCAGGTAGTGTGAGGAGAATGGATATATTTAATATTTGTTCTCCTATTACATCATACTAAATTTTATATTATTTTTATCTTTAAAACAATTTTATTCATATCCCCTTTTTATTATTGAAGATAGAGCGAGGAGCATATATATATATATATATATATATATATATATGAAAAAATGGATTCAGCTAAAAATTTAATTAAAAAATTCAACAGCTTTTCCAACAAAACCCTTATTCATATTAAGGATTTGGAAACTAGCAAAAAGTATGCAGTCTTAAATGCAAAAAGAACGACAACAAAATATGGCCCAACCATTCAAATTGAGCTGGAAGAGAATATAATGTTTTTGCCAAACCGATACAATTCATTATCCGATGAAGAGATGACTGAGCTATCATCAGGTATATTCCGTATCCAAAGAGAAGGAGAACGAGGCTTGCGCTTAGACACATTTGAAGTAATGGTTGATTTTATTCCAAATGGTCAATATCCAGTATGGGAAATCTAAAGCCTATATATCTTCATTCAATTTCTTAATATTTAGTTAAATTAAAAAAATTAATATGAATTCATAAATAAAAACATTTTCATTATTAATATCAAAATAAAACAAATGAGTTTTTTTATTTATTTATTTCTTTCAGTTATATGATACAGAAATTTAATACATAATTGTCCGCAATTATATGAATTATAATCTTGATGTTGGTTGTAGTTATATTTTACATTTTTTCCTAGGTATTTAATCAATTCAGAAGGAGGTTGTCAATTACCAAAACTATCGAAATATTCTTTGTGTTGATTATTTTTATAATATGCTACCCAATGCGTTCCAGATCCTGTTGATAAATCTAAGTTGATGATACCACATTCTATTTTTCTAGATCGCTTTGGTAGTCTGTCTAACATGAAAATACCTCTAAAATATGGAATATTTTTTGACAAGTATTTCAGGTCGAGATCAGTTAGTGGTCTCTTAGGTAGCATTTCTAAAAGTTTTTTGCTTTCTCTTTACAAACCAATCCATATCCCTTTTTATATGGTGTGAGGTAAAGACCTTTTCCCATTGCTATAGCCTCCATATTTTTTTTTTTTTTAAACAAACAAACTGCGAAGCTTTTGGCTTGTCTGCAGAAAACACCCAGAGTCTTTGGCGGGAATCGAACCCGCAACCCTCTGACTGATAGTTCGGCACACTATCGCCTAGTCTATCGGGGCACCCTGTCTGGTTGCTTCATCAAGTTGATTTTTAGCATCCTTTGCGGCATTTATAGCTTTTCCTATGGCTGCACCACCACCAGTTAAACTACCAATTGCACCAAGAGCAGTTAGAATTGGTATTAGAGGTAAAAAACCACCAATTTTTGGAACATTTATTACTCGAGGAATTACAACATGAGACTTTTTCCCTTTAAAAGAGTTTTTAATGACTTTACGAGCAATCCTAATAGCAGAGTTAATATCTTGTGGCTTTTCTTTCTTTAAAGTTTTTGTTGCTGTTTTTATTGTTGCATTGAAAAGTTTTCTTCCACTAGATTTATTTACTTTTTAATCTTTATTTATGTTATTCTTCTTCAAACCCATGCCTAATTTTCTTTTTGCTTTCATTGTGTTTGTTACCAAGTAAGCAAATGATTTTTCTGGTAGAGTACTGTCTTTTGAAAGAACTCGTTCCCAAGCTTTATTTTCAAGAATTTTATCAGCCCGATGTCTTATATTTATGTCTTTATTGTTTGAATATACTATATCATGTTCCTTGCAAGCTGCGTCTAATTTATTTATTCCTTTATCTCCCCGATTTAAACGTTTTTGCAGTTTTGTTCCACAATATTGATATCCAGGAAGATGTAGTTCAATAGGTAGAGAGTTTATTATTTTATTCACTAAACCTTCTCCGATGACTGTTCTTTTATAATTAATCTCTTTGTTATAGTGTATAGAGCAATTCCATATGAAAACGATCAAAATTGGCAAATTTTTGGACGACCCCTTTCCGATTTTAAAATAAATAGTCTCAATCGATTGCCCAACAAAAAATAATGTACCGTGGGGTATGCGCACAACGCCTTCGACAGGAGGTCCCTATATGTTTCAATTTCACCGTGAAATACTTTCAATTTCTTGCATGGAAAGAAAATTAATTTGATGTTTTGATGAAACATGCAAACGCAGACTGAATGCGTTTCGTGCCTGTATAATGCCAGCACGCATTCTTTTGGTCGTAGGATGGCAAACTTAGAAAATCAGAGCCTTCATAAAATATTGTCGCGATTGCACTCATAACCTTGCCTTTTTTCTCTTTCCTGTATGTTTCACTTCGCAACTTTCTTTTTCTTATAGGCGTTTCACCTAAAGTGGTAATAGCCTCATTCAAAGGACTTAAAGACATATTGACCATCGGAATGCCGATGCCGAGAATTACACTTTTCTCGTTCAGGATGAAATTCAAGCTTATCACTGGGCAAACGACCAGTGCACGGTGCATCCTTTTTGCATTTATTTCAAAAACGAACATAACGAACTACAGACCGTAAGCCTTGTTGTTGTCGCGGAGAGTTTAGCTCATAATTATGTGTCCGTTTATTTATTTCAAATGAAAATGTTTGAATTCTTAAGATCAAAATTCGATGCAATCGCCAAAGTAACGTTTTTCTCAGACGGCGCGGCTTCTCAGTACAAGAATAAAAAAAAAATTTACAATCTTTGCATAATTGAAGAAGAACAAAACTGCAAGGTCGAGTGGCACTTTTTCGCGACGTCCCACGGTAAGGGCCCATGCGATGCGTTAGGGGGAACCCTAAAACGCATTGCAACTAAGGCAAGTTTGCAAAGGCCATATACTGACCAGATCATAAATGTACAACATTTGTTTTCGTGGATTCAAAGCAAGGAAATTGCCATTAACACAGTTTTATGCACTCAAAAAGAACACGATGCCATGGAGCGACGAATTCAAAACAGATATAATAATGTCAAAACTATAACTGGAACGCAAAAGTTTCATTGCTTCATATCAAATATTTCTGATATGTCACTTAATGTAAGGCGGTACTGTTCGTCTGCCGACGTGCTAAATTTAAAGTTAGGTTAATTTTATAATGATGCCAAGACAATTGAAATTTTTCATAAATATTGTAATTAAGTATAAGCAGCAAAATAAGAAAGATTTTTTCTTTACAAATGTATTTTTAACTGTAAAATAATTTTTAAAATGTATTTTTAACAAGGTGGTCTCTTATTATTATGAGGAATCCAAAAAAAAAAAAAAAAAATTAGCCGGAAAATTTAGGAGCTTCTGTGGAAAATCGGAAAATTTAATTTTCATGGGAAAATTTAAAGGTAAAATTCTAAGAAAAATTAGGAAAATTTTATTTTTCAATTAAAGCCTGATTCAATACCTTTCCAACGAGCTATCACTCGTTGCGATCGCTTTAGTAGTTTTTTTTTAAAACAACTTTCAATGAGGTCCCTTATGAAGAATTCTTCAATTTTGTCACATGACAGTGGTGTACACCACCACTAAACCAGTCACTATAAAAAAAAAAAAAAATATGTAGGTACATTATTTTTTGCTGGGCAATCGATTGAGACTATTTATTTTAAAATCGGAGAGGGGTCGGCCAAAAGGTGATCGCTTTCATATGGAATTGCTCTATAACCATTTTATTTTATTCTATAAAAAAAATATTAATTATATATTATTAGTATCAGTTATAAAGATGCGCTTAATTAAACAACATAAAAATATTTCCATTCGCAATATTGAATCTTCAGTGCATAGCAATTCAAAAATAAGGCACAGTTCTTTATTACCGAATTCTATTCGAGCGCTGATAGTCGGTCCATCGAATTGTGGGAAGACTAATGTTATGATTGGATTGTTGGATAGTCCTAATGGTTTAAAATTTGAGAACATCTATTTATACTCAAAATCACTATATCAACCAAAATATGAATATTTAAGGAAACTAATAACACCAATTAAAGGAATGGGATATTATACATTTTCAAATAATGAATCAGTAATATCTCCTTATAAAGCAAATTCTAACTCAATTATGATATTTGATGATGTTGCATGTGAAAAGGGTCGACACAAAAATATTGACTCATTTTATTTATGTCAAACTTATACAAGAATTCCAAAACATTTGATACGAGATAATGCTAATATGATTATAATGTTTAAGCAAGATGAAATGAATGTGAAGCATGTTTATAGTGATCATGTTGCAAGCGATATGAGTTTTCAAAACTTTTATGAAATTTGTCGAGAATGTTGGAAAGATAAATATGGATTTTTGGTGACTAGTAAAGATGACGAATTGAATAATGGACGATACCGAAAGCAGTTTGACAATTTCATAACAATATAAATTATTATACATATTACATTTAAATATTAGTATAACATTGAACTTTTAACATACTACAACTTAGTACATATTTGTATCTACTATTTTTAACCGATTTCTACCTAACCTAATCTAATATCTAAAATAATATCATCGCTTTTATAATACCAGATAGCTGATTTAACATATTATCTTATACCAAGGCTGAAAGCTGATCTGATAATGTAACATCATTAATCTAGACACTAATTCATAACTTGATAAGAAACCCGAATTAATTATTTAAAATTAATAAAAATGTATTGAGGGATTTGATAAAAACGAGAAATGTATTGAAGAAAAAACTTCGTAGTATGAAAGTTGGTGAGGCAGATATGCATGAACAACTTAGGGCCATTATTACAACCTAATAATAAAGTTGCTGATAGTTAACGTGAACAATAGCTATCTTGAACGATAAAGTGACCAATAAGTTTTTTCCATTATTACAACTGTCCGATAAAATAAAAAATGTAATTTATATACTGTGGCAACATTGCAGTATATACCGACTACTTTTGGTTGTTTAAAATACGTAGTGGCAACGACTTAGTTTTGTTTAATTTTTTAATTGAAAACAAAAGTTTATATCTTGTGCTTTATTTCGGTTTTTATTAAAAATTGTTTTGTTTTTTGTGTTTTATTGTGTTAAAAAAAATGTCGAAAATAAATAATGAAAGTGAATCTGCCAGAAAAAGGACAAAAAACTAAACTTTGGAAGAGGAGATACTGTTGGTGGATATAGTGGAAAGCAACAAAAGTATATTGGAGAACAAAAAATCAGATGCAGTGGTATGGAAACAAAAAGAAGAGGTATGGAGAAAGATTGCAGAAGAATTTGGAGCAGCAATGGGAGTACACCGTCATTGGAAGGCATTGCGTGACAAGTACGTAATGCTTAGAAAGAAAACCCGATCGGAAATAGCAGAACAGAAATCCGAAACATACCGTACAGGAGGAGGAGTATCGACAGCAAAAGTCAGTGATGTATCTGCCAAAATAGCCTCGATGTTAGGCGATTCAGCCACTGGACTGGAAAACTGCTTTGACAGTGATTATTGTAAGTTTTGTACTATATTTAACATTATTTCAAATTTTTTTATATAAACTAATTTTTTCCCAATGAAAATTGCAAAAATAATCAAGAAAAACCTGAGAACGTTGACCAGGGTACTACGAGTAACAAAGAGGTAAGTTTGTGTAAAAACTCAGTGCTAAAATTTTTCTTATAATACAGCATTTGTTCGTTTGCATTGCATTTTTCAGCGCGAAGAAAATAATTCTCCAGAGAAAACTGCGGATTGGTCAAGCTGGAAGCCAGCTTCTCTAAAACAACAAAAATCAAAGAAGCTAGTTTGTGGTACAAAAAGAAAGAAAAATATTGATGATGAAAAAATGGAGCTAGAGCTGTTACAGCAAACGTTTTATAGAGAAGAAAACATTCGAGCTAAGGAGAAGCATGAGCAGGAGTTGCTTTCCCTCAAGTTAAAGAATGAAATTCTGAGTTTGGAACTCGCAGAAAAGGAAAACAAAAATTAATATTAAAAATGTTTTATGTTACTGTAGTTTAGAAATATTTTTAATGAATTATTTTTTTTTTACTTTTACTTTGTATTACTTTTTTTTTATTATTATTTACATATTTTAACTTTTATTTAAGTTTTTGTTGTAGTCCAGTTAATTAATCTAGCTTGAGATATCTTAAAAGAATTATTAAGAAATGTTCTCTTACAACGGCTTAGTTCTAATAATCGAAGTAAAAAGTGTTTATTTAAGAATTTTATCTTTTATAGTTAAACAACTTTTATTTAACAGAAAAAGCAATATTTTGACACCCTTATGTGTATCTTTTTGAGGGGTTTAAATAAAATATATAACAATAATTATAAAATAATTTCTTTTAAGTTGAAGTTTCTTTCCAAACAAAAAACATCAACTTAATTAAAGGAAATTATACAGTTATTGTTATATGTATATGTAACATTTGCTTTTTTGTTAAATGAATGTTTCTTAATTAAAAAAGACAAATTTCTTAAATAAAAGTTTTTTATAAAAAGTGACCTCATGCTCGATTATTTAATTGCATTATATTAGTTTAAACCCGCAATTTTTGTGTTAATTAATGTTTTTCTTGAATTATCCTTTTTTAATCGCTGCTTCGATGTAATTTTTATGAAATACTGAAAATAAAAAAGTTTATGTTTATAAAAGTTTGCAATAAAGAAAATTATTAATAAAAACTGACCTTGCAAAATAGTTTCCTATTAAAATAGTTCTTGCCGCTGAGTTTGCATTGTTGAAAATATTATTTTGTTCCACAGGGTTGTCGGAGACGTTTTCTTCAACGGGTTCTGGTGGCAACGTTTAATCTGGTGGTGGAAGTGGATCGTTTGCAATAATTGCAATATTGTGTAGGACGCCACATGCCACAATAACAGCCATTTTGGTTTCTGTAGCTAGTCTCAAACCCATTGACAATATTGGCAGACGTCTCTTCCAAACTCCAAAACATCTTTCAATTGTGTTTCGAGTACGGATTTGCGATTCATTGTAAAGGTTTTGTGGTCTAGTTCGTGGATTTAATAACGGTGTCATCATATAACTACATTGCTTGTATCCCGAATCACCTAAAATAAATGAAATGTCCATTTTCCAAACGGAATTTTAAACGGCTGTTTTTAAATATGTTGCTGTCATGAGCCGAGCCAGGCCATCTTACAACCAAATCCTGAAACAGAAGTTTTGCAGTGCACACAGCTTGAACGTTAAAAGAGAAATATCCTTTTCTATTACGAAATATTTCTGCGTTATTTCCACCTGGTGATTGGATCCGTACGTGAGTGCAATCTATAGCTCCAATAACTTTGGGAAATTTGGCGATTGTAAAAAACTCTGCCACCACTTCCTGCATTCCTATTGCATCTGATGGAAAATTTATAAAATCTTTCGATAAAGCAGCCAAAGCATAAGAAGTTTCTTTTACTACTCGACTTGCTGTAGAAACACCTTACACCGCAAAAGTCACCAACAGTTATTAGAAAATTTCCACTTGCATAAAATCTAAGCGTTAGTAGCAATTTTGTTTTAGGTGATACAGAATAATATCTGGAAGAATATTTTTTTAATTTTTGCTAGTAACTATTTGCGTGTGGATACAAACCTCTGACTGTTTGATTCAAAGCACATGCCAATTTTTCTAAAATGAATTTGAATGTATTTTTTCTCAATCGGAATCTTTGCACAAACTCCATTTCATTATAGTACACAAAATAATCTATTTGTTCTCGAAATGTTTTTGGTCTTCTATTTTGAGTCTGAAAGCTTTCAAAAATATTTTCAATCTCATTTAAATAAAATAAACGCTGTCTGTTGTCCATTTTTTTAATTTTAAAAATTTAAATAATTTAATTTGACATAAAACTGTCATTGAAGTTACCATAGCTTCACGTTCTTAAAGTTCACTTGTAAAGTTACCATGAGGACAAACCTGATGGTAGCTTATCAGTCACTTTTTAGGTTACTGTTAACTTGTAATAACCAAAAACTATGTATCTGTCAGATAGCATCCTAAAAATAACTATTTGTAAGTTGTAATAATGGCCCTTAAAGATACATTTAAACCCATAACAGAACCTTTGAATGACTTTATTAAAAACTCAAAAACTATAAAAACAATTCCAAAACTTAAAAATAAGGAACTTAAACATGAATTCACTATTAATTCAAATTCTATATCTAAAATACCAGCGATTAACAAAAGTACTCCAAAGAAGATTTTTGAAGAAACATTATTAAACTCAAGCAACTCAGAGGATTACGATGATTTTTACTCCCAGACAGAAACTGAAAATTTAAATAGTAATAGAAATGATGAAGATTTAGTACATTTACAAAAAATTAATGAGTTAGATGATCTTTATGGTCCACATAGAGATTCTAATAATGAGTGGAAATTTGGTGACAGTAAGATTAACTTCAATGACGATAAAATTATAATTGGAAATCAAATATGGGCTCTTACACCAGGATTATTTTCATTAATGTTTCATAAAACTCCAAAGAACTATGATAAATCTGAACTTGAAATTTATAAAAAAATTTTGATTAATACAAATGCATACAAACGAGATTTTCAAGCTGATGGTAAAATAAAAGGTACGAGAGCCTATAAATATAAACACATTATTGGAAAATTATTTAAAGATAAAAATATGAAGCAATCTATACCCTCGACATCATCACATGAAACAGCAAACCAGAATTATATTGGTACTGGATTAATGAGTGTCAATTCACAGAAACCTAACTATATATATTGGGATGATCCAAATGAGTTGGTAGATCGACTTAGACTACTAATAGCATCACAAGCTGCTGGTCATACGAATCACAATAACGAGATTGTATCAATTATTGAAGAATTATATGAAGCTAACATTATACAATAATATTAATTTAAATTAACTATGCCTGTTGATAAATTTGGACACTACCTGAACGATATAAGTGGTATAATTTCAATAAAAAATGTACCTAAATTGTTGGGGTTCTTTATGGATGCGAATAACAATATTGACGTCCAAAACAAAAGAATCAGAAATGTGGCAAATGCTATGGAAGAGAATGATGCTATCAGTAAAGTGTTTTTGCAATATTACATTGAAAAGGTACAAAAGGAGATAATTGAGCATTTAGAAAAAAATATTAAAGATATCCGAGATCAAATTATAAAGTATAATACATCTACTAAAGAAGAAATCAGCAGGATAAAAGAGAAAATTAATAGATATGATAATTTTGAATATATCACAATAGGTGAAAATACGTCAACAGATAACAACCCATACGATATTATTTTACAAAAGAATTAAATAATGACTACAAAAAGAACCTTAGTAAATGAACTCCATAAACAGGCTCGAAAAGTTTTTAAACGTCGAAGAGTTGTAATGAAAGGAATAGATGACCTCTGGCAAGCTGATTTGGTTGAAATGGGGAATTATTCTACACATAATGAAAACTATAGATATTTATTGGCTGTAATTGATACCTTCTCAAAATTTGCATGGGTTAAACCACTTAAAACAAAAACAGCAATTGAAGTAGCCCAGGAAATGGAAAATATTTTTAAATTAGGTAGGATTCCTAAAAATTTAGAAACAGATGATGGTAAAGAGTTTTTCAATAAGGACTTTCAAAAACTAATGGATAAACATAATATCAATCACTACTCAACATTTAGTAGAATGAAAGCATTGTAACGAACCTTCTTTGGCTGGGGTATAACTCACGGCTGTCCAAAGTTCTGTCACAATAAAATTTATTTAATTTTGTGACCTCTAAATTAAAACACGGCTTCGTTACAAAAATCTTAAATTTTATCTTTATTACACTTTTAGATTCGTTTTACCAGAAATCAATCACTTTATTTTCGTCTAACCAATTATCTCTTGGCGAGTGGTGAGAGTACGAAACGACCGGGATCGTTTGGAAATGGCAGTGGTATTTGGTAGCTCGAATGGCCGTCGGGGTGACCGGGTATGGTGGGAAAAGTCGCGAGTAAGGTCACAGTGAGGCTACACCTAAATGCGAACTTGGGGTATAACCCACGGAAACACTACTCAGGGGTAGTGTGTAGATGGAATCCTGGAGTATAACCCACTGGAACGCCAACCACACCCAAATATGACCCCGTTAAACTACACACGAGGGTACGCCTGGAGTATAACCCACTGGACTCACTCCCTTATGTAGCTTGTAGCAGTGGAAATCCTGGAGTAAAACCCACTGGAACGCCAACCACACTCAAATATGGCCCAGTCAAACTACACCCGGAAGTAAGCCTGGAGTATAACCCACTGGACTCACTCCCTTGTGTAGCTCGTAGTGGTGCTCCTGGAGTATAACTCACGAGAACACTACTACGCTCGGCTTTGAGCTGAGTGGGAATGCGACCACCAATAAAACCCAGTGAAGCCTACACCGGAGGGTGTGCCTGGAGTAAAACTCACGAGAACACCACTACGCTTACTGTGTGAATAGATTACTGTGGTATAACCACGGGTTTTGCAATCTATCCACACTACCCAACTACTACCAATACCACTCACCTGCTAGCAACGATCACTCCAACTGCTCAACACACACTGCCCCCGCTTACAGTCTTTTGCACTGCTTTTATATCTTTTTCTCAACTCGAGTAATTACCCAGATGGTAACATGTACTCATTCGCTCAGCTGATTCTGACAGCGCGATAATCATTGTTTTTAATCACCAGCCATAGGGCGCTAGTGTACATGTGTCGTTGTTGCCGGCGACCACTAGATGGCGCCGTAAGTAAATACTTTATATTCACCACGAACTTACTAACTAACCATACTATATATACTACTGCAATATACATTTTATAGTGCAATATTCTTCAATGTAATAATATAAATATTAATATAATCATATGCATTCATAAATGTAATGATATAAAATTGCATCAATATCAAAAATCATAAATATTTAAATTTTATAATTCACTAAACTAATATCATTCATAGCCATATAAAAAAGAATCAAAAATAAAGTTCATAATACCAAAAATCAACAATAATAATTTACTGAGTGGGTGGAAACGAGGGTTCCGACTTCCACCGTCACAGCATCAATAGTAGAACGATTCAATCGAACCTTAAAAGGAATGATGTGGAAAGAATTTAGTTTTAATGGTTCATATTATTGGCTCAATATTTATAATAATTTAGTTGATGCTTACAACAGAAAAATTCATCGTACCATCAAAATGCCTCCAATCAAAGTTAATTCAACAAATGAGAAGAAATTGCTTAGCACAATATACAACCATATAAAAATATATAAAATATCAAAATTCAATGTCGGAGATTATGTACGTATCAGTAAATACAAACATATTTTTGAAAAGGGGTATACACCCAATTGGACTACAGAAATTTTTAAAATAAAAACAGTAAAGAATACATATCCTACAACGTACATATTAGAAGACTATCGTGGAAATCCAATAGAAGGAGGATTCTATGATGAAGAACTTTCCAAAACTCGATTTCCAGATACGTACCTCGTCGAAAAAGTTCTTAAAGCTAAAGGAGGAAAAGCATTTGTTAAATGGTTGGGATTTCCAAATCATCATAATTCTTGGATTAATAAAACTGATATATTGTAGTTAGTAATAATAATAAATAAAATAATATAATTGATGTAGTATTTATATATATATATATTTTGTAATGGAAAATAAACTTATAAATTTCCTTAAAAAACAACATTGTGTTAAATTTATTTTATTTACTCTCCGACAAGCATAATGTCAATAACACTTACAGTGAGCTCTAAATCATCTGAGCTATCAGCTAATTATTTCCCTCCCATTTATTTGGATGGTGAATATGAGTGTGCTCTGACTGATTTTCATTCATACAACATCATTCCCAATGTAGACGTTTATAATAACAAGTTTTATATTGGTGATCATATAATTGAAATTCCAATTGGATCCTATGAATTGAATGATATTGTTTATTATATAAAAGAGCAATACAAACGCTACAGTCCAAAAAATAAAATTGATATAGAAGCTAATAATAATACAATGCAAGTAAGAGTTAATAGCTCTACTGATTTAGTTTATTTTAATAAAGAAAATACAATTGGAAAACTGCTTGGATTTAATAAAAAAATCTTAAATCCAAATGAGAATCACTATTCAGCAGATCTTCCAGTCAACATTTTTAAAGTCAATCTCTTACGAGTGGAGAGCAATATATCCGTCAATACATATGTGAATAACTCTCAAGCACACACACATTACATGAGTTTGCAATTAATGTTCCACCAGGGTATAAAATTGATGAGATTCCGAGAAATCTCATTTATTTGCCAGTCAACTCTCGGGAGATAAGCTCCTTAACTCTACAAGTAGTTGATCAAGACGGTGATTTAATTAATTTTCGAGGAGAGGAAATTACAATACGAATTCATTTAAAACCCACAAGATAATGATAATTTATAATAAGAATATATCCACACATAAAGTATCATTTTCTCCTAATAAACAATTGTCAGCTAAATTAAAATTAAAGAAATCATTACCACATAAAAACTTGACACAAGCAAACAAAGAATTTCTTAAATCGTTAAATTTTAAATTGAGAAATACATGAGTTCAATAATAGATGTACTTGAAAAACCCTTGTCTGATGAAAATATTATTAAAAAGGACTACCACACGTATACGCCTTATCTTCAATCTTACAACAATAATGATGAAATTAGAATTTCAATACAAAATCAAGACTTATATGTCTTACCTGGTGAAAGTTCTATATATGTAGAAGGATTCGTTTAAGATGCTAGTAATACTGAATTAGTACCTTCCTCATCCAACTTTAAATTAAAAAATAATTTTGTCGCATATCTATTTGATGAAATTCGTTATGAACTTAATGGTATTGAAATTGATCGTACGCGACATTTGGGTTTAACAAGTACAATAAAGAACTTTGTTTCTTTATCACCAACCGATAGCAATGGATTGCTCAATGCTGGATGGAACAAAGTTGATGATGTGGATCTTATAAATGGATATTTCAATTTCTATGTACCACTAAAAATATTGCTTGGATTTGCTGAAGATTATAATAAAATAATATTAAATGGTAAACATGAGTTGATTATGTTACGTGGATTCAGTCTCGTCTCATCGAACTGTTCGGACGTGTTACTTTTAGTGCGGCTGAATTTTCGGTGAAAAAATCGTAATAGGTGAAAAAGTGTAAAAAGTTGAAATTAAACAAAAAAGTGAAAAAAAATAACTCGTAATCAGTGTTGCCACGAAAAAAAATTTTTTGTAACCAACATTTATGAAAAAAATAACCAAATTAAAAGAAAAATAACCAAATTTAAATGCATGTACTATTTATTTATTTTTTGTAATTTTAACTATAGTTTGTACTTTAAGGTAACAAAAAAAAAAAAAAACATAAACCAACGTATTGTACAACACAACTCCTAATACTAAAAAATAATTTTCAAAAATTCACTACATTTACTTCGAGCACAAACAAAACCAAGCAAAACCATATATGTAACTAAATTCCTTTATGAAATGCCGCCATTCTTCAACAATTTTGCTGATTGGACTTTTTACTTTTTTAATTAGAAAAAATAAAAATGTTTGTAAATTCACATAGTAAATATTTTCAGTAAAAAAAATAACCAAAACAGAAAAAATCTACACATGTACACATTGAGAAAAAAAATAACCAATTTTGGTTAGAAATAACCAAAAACGGCAACGCTGCTCGTAATAGGTTAAAATATATAAAAAAAAAAACATTAAAAATCGTATAAAAACTGTATTAGTGTTCCTCTCAGATGTAATTCTGAGAAAGAACTTAGCTCAAGGCATATTTATTATAAGGTAGGAGCCACATTACAACAAGTACAACAATACAAAAACAACATGGTAATTTGTTTTTGCTTGAGGTTTTTCATTGTCAAAACCAGCTGACTGAAAATTACAAACATTCGTTGTTTTTATTTGTATTTATTCAGATCACTGATGACAAACATTGTAGAATTGTACTTTTTTTGATGCATTTTAAATACAGCTGGTACCGTGGTACTACCACGAGTCATATGGTACAATTTCAGAATACTGTTTAATAAAAATGTGGTATTTCAGATGAAACAGATAAATATCATCCATGTCACAGAATTTAATTCCGTTCTGAAGTGGAATTATTTCCGTATTTTGCTTCTAAAGAAAAAGTAAAACGAACAATTGGTTTCATTCCGAACAAATTTTTCGTTTTGCTTTTCCTATATTAAATTTCATGAACATTTTGGAACTGATATCACTTTGATCTTTAAATATGCATCTATAAGATGATTATTACAATAAATTTTTGGTTGAATTATCGAACAATATGAGTCTTTGACATATTCATTTACATTAAATGATTTTGAGGCTAAATTCAAAAACTAAAGCTTAAAATGTAGTTAATCAGGATTTCAAAATCGTTAGAAGTTAACTCTTCTATTTCTTTTATTCTTACAATAATAATTCTAGTTATTTGGAAATATATATATTTACCAAGGTTAACTTTTCGCAAATGACTCCATACTTCATAAATAAGAATCTTTTTAAATAATCGCGACAATTAACGCAATAATGCTGCAATAAGATATATCGAATTTTCGATAAAGTAAATTTGTGGTAAAGTTTTATGATTATTTAACAAATATTAAAAATGGTACCATGGAGGTCTAAAAAGTACATTTTATTTATATAGTTGGTACGAAAAACAAAAACCCATTTTCCATCACTGATTCAGTTATGTGATGGAAATAAAAAACGAAAACAATAATAATAAACAAATTTTGACACTTATAAACATTTTGCCAATTATAAATTGGTACACTCACAATATTAATACAGTAGCGAAATGTAGTTTATTCAAGAAGTATTCCATGCAGTTGTTTTTAACTAAATAAACATTTAAAATTCTAAGAAAATTTATTTTTATTTGAATCTAACATTCATTCTAAAAACTAAGTGCACATCAATACGGATTTTCAGTTGCATTTGATATTGACAGTTGTTTACGTTAAAGTATTTTGTATGTAAATTTAAATGAAACTGTAATTTAAAATAACTGAAAATTTACTTAAAACCAATATACATACATATTTTTCATTTCATTTTAACAAAAAGTTCATTTAATTTTAAATGTCAAAATAGCTGACTTAACTATCAAAAGAACAAGTCACGACTTCCGTGAAAATAAAAGATTTTTTCTTTGTTTATGATATTTTCACTATCAAAAATTCAACTGTGAATTCCGTAAAAACAAAAGAATTTTCAGTTATTTTATATATGTAATTTAACTACCAAAAAATTGTTGCATGTAGTTACAAAAACAAAGAGTGCCTAAAATTCACATAATAATAATAATTCCCTATTCTATGTTATAATTCTAAACAGTCAATTTGAATTTTAATATAAGATATGTAAGATTATAACAATGAGATTTTTCTAAAATTGTGTATTATTTTTAACAATTGAAGAAAATTGCAGTTTGAAAGTTAAAATACATAAAATAACTGAAAATTCTTTTGATTTTACGGAATTCGGAGTTGAATTTTTGACATTTAAAATTAAATGAACTTTTCGTTAAAATTAAATGAATAATAAGTAGACCGGTTTTTAACTGAATATTAATTTATTTTATATTACAATTTCAGTTAATTTTACATAGAGAATTTTTTGAGTGTAAATATAAACAACGTTTGACATAACAAAAGTACCAAAAAAAAAATCAGCTGTGTCTTCAAAGCCACCTTATAATAAATATGCCTTGGCTTAGCTCGTCTAGAAAAACTAAATGGCTCTCTGAGGAAGAATCCATAAAAAAATCTCTGGAAAATTTTCTCACTACAAGAGCCGTAGAACGGTGTCGTTCCTGTTCGCCCAATATAGTGATTTCAACAGATGAAAAAACATCATCTTCATCAAATAGTGCAGTCAAACCCAAAAAACAAGTAGGTATGGATAAGTACATAACCGTTCTCAAGCGACAGAGGAGCCCGAAGTCTGCTCAAGTGTCATCAAATGCAAAAGCTCCTAAGACCGTGAGTTGATCAAAGTAGGTTTGCTCTCCTCCAGACGGATGAGCCAGAACTTCCGAAGAAGACGTTTAAGCCCCCACCAATTTATCTGAGAGAGCCGACTTCCAGTAAATTGGTACCAGGAATTGTTGCTGTAATAGGAGAAAACATGTTTAGCGTAACCTCAATGAAACATGGAAATATCTGCGAGACAAAGATACAAGTGAATAGGGAAGATGATTTTCGAAAATTGCCCAACCAGCTGGAAAGGGAGACTAGGGATTTCTATACCTACCAGCTCAAAAGCGCAAAAGGACTCCAAGTCGTTCTAAAGGGTATAGACCCATGTGTTGATCCTGCGGAGATAAAGACCGGTTTAATGGACAAAGGGTTCAAAATCAAGAGCGTAGTGAATATTAGAAACCGTGAAAAGATCCCTCAGCCCATGTTCAGGGTAGAATTGGAACCTGGAGATGTTGTCTTAAAGAAAAACGGGTCCCATCCCATCTACAATCTGATGTACCTTCTGCATCGTAGAATCACCATGGAAGAACCACATAAGCGTCAGGGACCCGTCCAGTGTCTCAACTGTCAAGAATATGGTCACACCAAGGCGTATTGTAAATTGCCGACAGTTTGTGTTGCATGTGGGGAGCTACATACAACTGCTCAATGCGATAAGTCGAGAACTGACTCAAAAATCAAAAAATGCAGTAACTGCGGAGGCAATCATACCGCAAATTATAGAGGTTGTCCAATTTACACTCATTTGAAAGGCATAAGAACCAACAAGACGTCAGTATTGCCTAATCATCCTCAACAGCCAAATTTAGCATCGAGTGACAATTTCCCTCAATTATTACGGTCCACTAGCTAGTCATGTAAACGCGCCTAGTTCTAGACAAGTTTCTTACGCAAACGTCGTTAAATCTAATATGCCAGGTGTTGAAAAGGCAAAAGGCCGAGCCAGCAATTTCCAATGGATTTTGAATACAACGTAAATGCAAATAAAACACTTGATTAAAATGCAATTATGTTTTTATTAAAATTCTTTTTGGTTTGGAAATTTCTGGAGTATTAAAATATAAAAAATTCTTAGGCTCAAGAACCGCTAGGTCACCTCGCAAAGTTTTAACAGAAAATGGCGAAGACGCCAGAACTTAACTTGGTAAATTACAAGCTTCGTTAAATAACAAATGTATATACATATGATATTGATGGGTTATTACATGTCAATTTGTACTAAAAAAATGATGCCAACTTATTATAAATAAAATAAATCATGGAGATTTTGGGAGTTGTGCTAACATTCCCCCCGCAGCATCTTCGCCGCCAGACTCCTCCTGTGAAGCAACTTCCAAAATAGCTAATTTTGTTGCTGGTCTTTCCAGGATACTATGGTTAGTAAGTATTTTTGCGCTTCTGACTTGTCCATCACTTGCCAATCTCGTCTCCAAAACTTTACCACGTAGCCAAACATTACGAGGCGTGGTAGGGTCAACGATGATTACCAAGTCCCCCTGACTTAAAGGTTTTTGTCGATCATGCCACTTAGTCCTACACGTTAGCGATGGTAGGTATTCCATAAGCCACTTTTTCCAAAATATATTTCCATATTGCTGTGAAGTTAACCAGGACTGTTTTAAAAGTACCCCACTATCATTACAAGTTGCTATAGGTTTCATCTCTGAAGAACTACCCACTAGGAAGTGATTTGGTGTTAACGCCTTACCAGACTCCTCATCTACAGGAACATAGGCTAGGGGCCTGGAATTTATAATGTTTTCTATTTCTAGCAGCATACTGTACAAAAAGTCATCGCTTGGTGACCTTGAAGGCATTATTTGGTACAAAATAGTTTTTATTGAGCGTACTAGGCGTTCCCATGCACCACCCATATGGGGCGAAGCCGGAGGATTAAAATTCCATTTTGTTGTAGTTGTAGTAAAAGTTTTGACGAGTTCGTCTCGATCAACTTCTGCTAAGACCTCGCGAAGTTCTCTTTCTGCATTGGTTCCATTATCGCTATAAAATTCATGTGGAATTCCCCTTCTAGCCATAAAGTTGCGAATAGCGAGAATGCATGATGATGTTGTCAGTGAATTTGCAACCTCAATGTGAACTGCTCTAATGGATAAGCAAGTAAATAGGGCCCCATAACTTTTTTCCTTATGACGGTTAACCGTAACTAAGATCGGACCAAAGAAATCTATTCCGGTATATGTAAAGGCTGCCACATATGAAGCAACACGAGCTCGAGGCAACGCAGCCATTTGTGGGTTTTGAGGGAGTGCCTTGTTAAATTTGCACATTTGGCAATTACGTATTGCAGACTTAAATGTTGCTCGAAGTTTTGAAATAGAGCATTTCTGCCTTATTTCGTTGATCGCTGTCTCATGATTCATGTGATGAAACTTTTCGTGATAATTTAGTAAAATTAATTTGGTTATGTAATTTTTTCGTGGCAAGATAACAGGGCGCTTTTGGTCAAACGGGATTTCTGCGTTATCGATTCTGGCGTGGACTCGTGGTAGTCCATCATCCAAATATGGATTTTTCTTATAAATATCGCTGCTCTTGGGTATCGACAAATTAGATCTCAATAAATAAATTTCATTATAGTATTTTTCACGCTGGGCCTGCATAAATAAAATTATTTCTGCCTTTCGTAATTCTTTTTGTGTAAGCTCTCCTCGTTGCTTATTAACAAAGCGGCAATTATTTATAAATTTTAAGACATAAGCTGCTGTTCGTAACAAGCGCGCCCATTTTGAAAATCTGACAACGTTAAAAATCACGTCATATTTTGTAATTTTAAGCAAATGCTTTACACATTCCTCTTTTGTTGACTCTAGTGGAGCATTTGTTTCAGGCCATTCAACTTCAGATTGGATTAAAAACTCCGGACCTAGAAACCATCGAGTAGAATTCGCAATTGTAGGGATTTTGGACCATTTTGTAGCATCATCTGCAACATTCAGCTTGCTTGGAATCCATCTCCATTCATTAATAGATGATAATTCTAGAATCTCGGTGATTCGAAAGGCTACGAATTGGTTGTATTTACGATGGTCGGAATTTATCCAGCTCAATACCGTTTTTGAGTCGGTCCAATAAAATTTTCTTGTGATCTTAATGCTATGGGTTTCTGTTATATATTTAGCAAATCGAGCCCCTATTAGGGCAGCCATAAGCTCCAACCGGGGCACAGAAGTAATCTTCATCGGAGCTACCCTAGTTTTTGCACCGATTATCGAGCATACTATACTATCACTTTTCTTCAGCCTGAGGTAACATACCGCTGCATATCCATCTTTGCTTGCATCTACAAACGTATGCAATTGTACTTCAACATTGTTATAATATTCAAAAGATTTTAAATAAAAACGTGGGATTTTTATTTTACCAATATCAGGCAAAATGCTAACCCATTTAGACCATTTATTAAATAATTCAAGGGGAATTTGATCATCCCAATCTATTTTTGACCGCCACACATCTTGCAGCAGAATCTTGACATACATTATAATATATCCGATTAAACCAAGGGGGTCATATATTGACATAACCAGCCTTAACATTTCTCGTTTTGTTGGAATTTTTTCACCAGAAAATATATCACTTTGTAATAGCCATGGTGATATTTTGAATGTTATTACATCTTCTTGATGTTCCCAAAAAACGCTTAAAATTTTTTCAATTTGTTTTTCTTCTTTTATATTGATGCTTTTTGCGCCCACTTTTTTTAGCTGGAGGCGTAGATTCTAATGCTAGTTTATCATTAGAAATCCAGTTTCTGATATTAAAACCAGCTTGACGATGAATATAGCTGACATCAGATATAAGTTTTGATGCTTCTTCTATATTGTCAACGGAATCAAGGAAATCATCAACGTAGTGATTTTCTTTAATTGCTTTAGCAGCCCTGGGAAACTCGTTTTCGAATTTAGTAGCATTAAAATTTTTGATGTATTGAGAAATGCTAGGAGCACATGAGGCGCCGAAAATCATTACATCCATTATATATATGTCAGGCGATCTATTTTGCTCACATTCACGCCAAAGAAATCGTTGAACATTACGATCCTGTGGTCTGATATGCACCTGGTGGAACATCTCCTCGATGTCTCCACAAACAGCGACAGATTTTTCACGAAATTTTAAAAGAATTGATGGCAAAGAGGCCAAATAATCAGGTCCCTTTAATAAATATGAATTTAAAGACACTCCATTAGATTTGGAAGCAGCATCTCATACAACACGGGATTTACCCGGTTTATTTTTATTAAATACGGCAAAAATGGGGAGATACCACACCTTTTTATCAACACAATCAATTTCATGGGGAGTCAATTTGCGTATGTAGCCTTTAGAAAGATATTTGGATATCGTTTCTTTAAAAATGTTAAGGAGATCTAAATTCAATTTTAATTTCCTTTCCAAACAAATTACCCTTTTCAAGGCGATTTCATAACTAGGTGGCATCTCTATTAAATCGAATTTCCATAATAGTGGAACCTCATAATGTCCACTAGGCTTTTGTTTTGTAAATTTATTTAATAATTCTAATGCCCTTTTATCGTTATCAGACTCCAGAAGGGATTTTGATTCTACCTTGTTTTTTCCTATCACGTTTTCAAGCGAATAAAAATTCCTAACCAACTGATCTAATTCTTCAACAGTGGTTGTACAATTACAGACTTGACAATTAAAATTCTTACTTGTTTTGTTTTCCCCAACTGCTCCATAAATCAGCCATCCCAATTTCATACGAACAGCAATGGGTTCTTGTGGTAATCCCTCTCGAGTCTTATTTGAAACACCAATATCAAAATGATTCAAGCCTATTAATATTTGTGGCACAGCATTTTCATAACTTTTAACTGGCAGGTTTCGCAAGTGGCGATGTTGTTGAAATAATTTCTCATAGTTCATTGATTGTGCAGGTAAATTTAATGATTGAACGGTGGAGACATTAATTGTTATGCGTTTGTTATTTCCTCCTGAAATAGAAATTTTTAATCTTCTTGAATTTTCCTCATTTCGTTCCATACCTCCTGTCCACCGCAAACATAAGTAATTTGAGACTCCACTAAGGTCTAATTCTCTTGCCAATTGCTCATCCATTAAACTGATTGACGACCCTTCGTCGATGAAGGCGAAATTTTAATAGGAATTACTTTAAACAAAACTTCTTTTAATTCTCCACTATGTGTATTATTAACAACTATTTTTTCTTCTTCACGTTTAGATTGATTGTTTTCAGCATCATTTTTTTTAGAATAACGATGCAATGAAGGATGGTGAAAAAATGCACATCCCTCTTCCCCACATTTCTTCTTTTTTGTACAATCGCCACTGTGTTTAACTAAACAGATTTTACATAATCCACTTCTCCCCTCGATCAAGTGATTGGTATTTTGTACAGTTAGCTATTGCTTTGCAATTGGTATTGTTACATACCACACATACACGTTGATTATGCGAGTGTAAAAAAGCTTTCTTGCTTGTTGGTGATTTATTAATTTTTTCTTTGTTTTGATATTTTGTACTCTGGTCAACTGTTATACTGCTAGCTGTTATACCAATGTTAAAAAACCATTTGTCAAATTCGTAGAGATTTGGTTTTTTGTTTTGGTTAATCAGCTGCATTTTATGAGTTGCCCATTGCATTTGATACAAAGTTGGAAGCTTTTGTATCAAATCGTAAAGAAGTGATGTATTATTAAGTTCGTCAAGTAAATCGCTTGCAGTGATAGTGGAAGTCAAACTGCGAACTTCTACAGCCATAGAGGTAAGTGATTTTAAATTACTTTCATCAATTTTTGGTAATGATTGTATTTTATTTTTAATTGAATTTACTATTTTTTCAGGTTGGCCAAACAATAGGTAGAGGACGTGTATGACGTCAGGCACGTTTAAAGGATGGAATAACATATGACGCACGCTGTTTAGTGTTTCTCCCTTTAAAGCCTTTTGGAGGCGAATTAAATTTTCTTCGTTGGTGTAGGCGCAGGAGGCTGTAGACCATTCATAGGTGGAGAAAAATATGGGCCATTCCTCAGGTTCGCCGGAAAATGGTGGGAGATCTCTTGGCAGTGACTGTCGTGATGAAATATTTGTTTGTGAAAGGCTGTGCGGTGTGGACAAATTATTACGTAAGTATGATGAATTTATTGGCGTATTCAAATTGAAATGTGATGTAGATGCTCAATTGGTTGCCGTGAAATAAATTCTTGTGGATAGAAAAATTTTGTGTGTTGTTATTATAAGCAGAAAAGGTAAGTCCATAATTAGGATTATTATTTGTCGTCGCTGGTCTTGAGGACTGCATTCGTTGAAAGCCACTAAAGGTTGGAATGTTCGCTGTACAATTGGGTACCGCGTACACAGGTAAGGACGAATTCTTGGCAGCATTGTTGACTGTTGTTGAGACAAATATAACATGGTTTTGCGGTGCTACTGTAGAGCTGCTATACATTGTTGTAGGTTGTTCTGCTTGAGACGCAGAAATATTTATTGAATTGTCTTTGTTTAAGGGTTGTTGATGAGACACCGACTCGGTAGAGGCACGCCAATTATTGATGGCTTGAGATTTTTGGGACGAAACATCTGAGAGTGATTCCGCTTCTTCAAGAAGTTGATATTTTTTATTTAGATAATCTTGATTTAATTTTCGTTCTTCTTCTAACTTTTGAAGCTGCAAATCAATTTTTTGTGCTTGCGACCGACGGGAAAGATTTGAATGTCTGCTTGTTTTACTAAGTGTAGGGGAATTTGGCCTTATGGATGAACACGAGAGACATTTGAAAATCGTGTCATCCACGACGTTACCACAATTCTGGTGGAATACGTTGTGGCATTGGACACAAGTCGACATATTTGCGTCAGAGGGATTTTGGCAAACTGAACATTCGTTAATGTTTTGTTCAACTTGCTGTTGACCGCTTAAGTTTGGTAAAGACATTTTCTACTTACTGTGAGATTGGCTAGTCGTTTTGAAGATAGGGGTTGATCCAGGCAAAGCGGATGTATCACAAAAAGAATTTTAAAATGTTGAAAAGGCAAAAGGCCGAGCCAGCAATTTCCAATGGATTTTGAATACAACGTAAATGCAAATAAAAGACTTGATTAAAATGCAATTATGTTTTTATTAAAATCTAGAGACAACATTGCAGACACTTGTCCAAACTATGAACACTTTTACGACCACAATGACATCCATGATGCAGGAAATGCTGAAAATGCAATCCACTATCTTGCAAGCCATTTTAAAGAAATGATTTATTTAAAAATTTGTTTCTGGAACGCGAACGGCCTCCGCCAACATAAAAATGAACTGGAATACTTCCTGATGGATAAGCAGATTGATGTTATGATGATTGCTGAAACTCACTTGACGTCGACAGGTTACTTCAATATTAATGGCTACGATACTAAAGACCCCCACGGAAGAGCTTTTGGAGGTTCGGCAATTCTTATAAAGAACAGAATAAAGCATTATCTAATGAATAACATAAGTGAGGATTACCTCCAAGCAACAAACATTTGCATGGAATTCTGTCAATACAAATTTGTTTTATCATCGATTTATTCTCCGCCTCGATTTTCAATAAAAGAACACCAATACCATAACTTCTTTAAATCCCTTGGAGCTAGATTTTTTAGTTGCTGGTGACTTTAACCCCAAACACACATTTTGGGGTTCACGTCTGGTAACCCCAAAGGGTCGCGTACTCTTCAACACCATTGCTAAAATGGGCTTAGATGTACTCTCAAGTGGACATCCCACCTATTGGCCGACGGACCGACGGAAGATTCGCGATGTTATTGACTTTGGAGTAGTGAAAAATATCCCTGCAGAATGGATGCAAGTGGATCCTTCATCAGCAATAAAATGCTTGTGGAGTTACCTCGTGTAGCAAGAAGAATTATCCTCTTTATATTTAACGCTATTTTACGCCCATTGCAGACACTTGTCCAAACTATGAACACTTTTACGACCACCATGACATCCATGATGCAGGAAATGCTGAAAATGCAATCCACTATCTTGTAAGCCATTTTACAGAAATGATTTATTTCAAAATTTGTTTCTGGAACGCGAACGGCCTCCGCCAACATAAAAATGAACTGGAATACTTCCTGATGGATAAGCAGATTGATGTCATGATGATTGCTGAAACTCACTTGACGGCGACAGGGTACTTCCAAATTAATGGCTACGTGTTGTATGATACTAAAGACCCCCGCGGAAGAGCTTGTTGAGGTTCGGCAATTCTTATAAAGAACAGAATAAAGCATTATCTAATGAATAACATAAGTGAGGATTACCTCCAAGCAACAAACATTTGCATGGAGTTCTGTCAATACAAATTTGTTTTATCATCGATTTATTCTCCGCCTCGATTTTCAATAAAAGAACACCAATACCATAACTTCTTTAAATCCCTTGGAGCTAGATTTTTAGTTGCTGGTGACTTTAACCCCAAACACACATGTTGGGGTTCACGTCTGGTAACCCCAAAGGGTCGCGTACTCTTCAACACCATTGCTAAAATGGGCTTAGATGTACTCTCAAGTGGACATCCCACCTATTGGCCGACGGACCGACGGAAGATTCCCGATGTTATTGACTTTAAGGTAGTGAAAAATATCCCTGTAGAATGGATGCAAGTGGATCCTTCACTGGACTTGTCCTCAGATCACTCTCCTACTATCATTTCAATGCATTTCCCTCAAGTGTGTGGTTCTCCATTTATGAACATGACTAAGACCCGAGTAAGTTGGATAAAATACAAAAAGTATTTAAGTTCTCATTGCACGGAAAATGTTGAGTTGAGAACTACCAACGATATTGATGAGTCGACTAGCAACTTTAGTGAGGACCTTCGACGAGCTGTGCATCACGCTTCCACTTATCACGTTGAATGTAGAAATAGGACAAACAGAACTTATTTCTCTGAACTCGAACATCTCCTATCAGAAAAAAGAAGAATGAGAAGAGAGTGGCAAATTCACAGCTCTCCTGAACTAAAATCTAGGCTACGGGAATGCAGAGATATACTAAGACATTTCTTAGAAACCCAAAGAACGGCCTCACTTATATCTTACTTGGAAGGTCTTGATAGTACCCCACAATCTGACTACTCGTTATGGTGGGCGGCAAGAGGTTTAAAAATACCAGTGAGAGGAAAACCTCCTTTGCGAAATCCGACTGGTGACTGGGCTAGAAGTGATTCCGAGAAAGGGACATTATTTGTTAACCATTTGAGAAATGTGTTTACTATAAACAACTCAAATAATAACGAATCTGATTTGCCACCACTTGTTATAAGGCCTCCTGTACCTCTAAGACTAACCTTTCGTGATGTCCAAAACGCTATTGGTACTCTGAACCTTAGAAAGGCTCCAGGTATGGATAAAATCAGCAATAAAATGCTGGTGGAGTTACCTCGTGTAGCAAGAAAAATTATCCTCTTTATCTTCAACGCTATTTTACGCCTAGAATACTATCCTGTAGATTGGAAGGTGTCTATGATCACTATGATTCCTAAGTCAGGGAAGGACCACACCAAAGTGGAGTCATATAGGACAATTAGTCTACTGCCGACAACTGTTTGAAAAATTGTTAATGACTAAGTTGACTCCAATTCTGAATGACACTGAATGTATTCCTAATCATCAATTTGGCTTCAGAGCTAAACACAGCACCATCGAACAAACACACAGATTGGTAAATGTGATAAGAGGGTCGTTTGAAGACAAAAAATACTGCTCCGCCCTTTTCATTGATGTGTCGCAAGCGTTCGACAAAGTTTGGCATGACGGTTTAATGCACAAAATAAAATTAACTCTGCCTGCTAACACCCATAAACTCATGGAAAGTTATTTATACGGTCGCAAATTTAAAATCAAAGAAGGTGATTTTTTAAGTACCGCTCAGCCAACTGAATCAGGTGTGCCGCAGGGTAGCATACTGGGTCCTACTTTATATTTGATATATGCCTCCGACATGCCGTCAGACCCCAAAATTCATACGTCAACTTTTGCAGACGATACAGCCTTTATCAGCGTCCATAAGGACCACCAAGTTGCATCACAGAATTTGCAGAAATATGTTTATAATCTAGAGAATTGGCTAGAGCTTTGGAAAATCAGGGTTAACGAACAAAAATGTAGTCATATAACTTTCACATTGCGAAAAGATACCTGCTCGTTCATCAGAATAAATAATCAAATTATCCCGCAACACAATGAAGTCAAATACCTCGGCATTCACCTCGACCGCCGTTTAGCTTGGAAGTCTCATATTGAAGCGAAACTTACACAAATGAGATTAAAAGCAGTGCAACTTAATTGGCTAATCGGCAGAAACTCTACATTGAAATTGGATTGCAAACTTTTGTTGTACAATGCAATACTAAAGCCAATCTGGCGCTATGGAATTCAATTATGGGGTACTGCCTCAGCATCCAACATTGAAAAAATTCAAAGGGGTCAAAATAAAATTCTACCTATAATTACTGCAGCACCATGGTATGTTAAAAATTCTCGAATCTACAAAGATCTAGGCGTGCCATTAGTAAAAGTCGAATTTACAAAATATGCGTCAAAGTATGTCAGCAAACTCGAACACCATCCAAGCCCAGTTGCAAGAGACATCCTTAACTTTAGTGGCCACAATCGGTTGAGAAGGAGGGATACCCTTGCTTTAACTCAAGCGCAAAACAGATGACTGGATCAGTTGATGTGAAATTTTTTAGTATCATAAAAATTTTTGTCTAGCACTGGCTGGGCTTATTATTTTCTTTTTAGTATTAAGATTTGAATACTTATTGTCATTTCATATATGAAGATTCAATAAATAATTAAAAGCAAAAAAAAAAAAAATGTTACGCAATAAGAATGATGCAGATCTATTGTACTCTACTGTTTCTACTGAAAAAGCTAAAATGACAATTTCAAATATTTCATGGAGAATTCCGCATGTACAATTATCTGATTTTAGTAAATCGAATATGATTAAGACAATAAGCAGTGGTACTTCTATGGGATTGTCATATTAATCCACAACTTAACACAGGAACTAGTCATATTTGGTACGTAAAACTTGCTGCAAATAGAGAGCGCCCTCGTTTTGTATTAGTTGCTTTTCAGAATCCAAATAAATTTATTCATTGTGATCTTACTAATATAAAAGTACATTTAAATTCGGAATCATATCCATATGATGATCTGAACATAAAATTTAAAAATGAACGCTTCGCAATACTTTATGATATGTATCTAAGATTTCAACAAAACTACTATATTAGAGATGCTCAACCTCTACTCTTTTCTCAAGAGTTTAAAAATAAAGCACCGATAGTTGTGATAGATGTCAGTCACCAAAATGAATCTATCAGTAGCGGACCTATTGACATAAAAATTGAATTTGAAACTTCTACCAATATTCCAGAAAATACATCAGCATACTGTATACTTATTCATGATCGTTTAATTGAATACATACCATTAAAAGAACAAGTTCGAAAAGTCTTATAAATCATATAAAAATGCGGCCCAAAATTGTTTTTATGGATTTGCAGGGTTTTAAATTTAAATCAAATAATTTTATTGTAAAAGAAGTTGCAATTGTTTTCAATTCTAAGGAGTATATTAATTTCATCATAAAACCACCATTTAATTTTAAGCGTTTGTCAGTGAATCATCAAAAAGAAGGCAATTGGCTAATAAACAATTTCCATAATCTTAATTGGAATGATGGATCCATATCATTTAATAGTGTATGCAAATTTTTAAAAACAAATCTAAAGTATTCCAAAGTGTATGTTAAAGGTGCTGAGAAAGTGATTTGGTTGGAGAAAATTTTAAAACAAAAAGTTTTTAATATAGAAGATAGTGGCTCTCTTAATTTTAAGCAACTGGAAATGAAGTATACGGACCACATTTATTGTAAATCTTTAGACATTTAATGATTTACTTCAGATATTACGATTTCCCTCTTATCTATCCTTCTATTGGTCACCTTAAGCTGCTACTGATTAAAAAAAAACCCTTTAGCATTTCATATTTATCACAACTATGGAGTTTGCGCCTTACGAAATGCTATATTACTAGAAAACGAAAATTCTACTTTAAATTAAAAAACAATAATTTATCAAATTTGTTTTATTATTATTTTTATTTATTATAATTATTATTATCATCATATATATATTACAAATGTTTAACTTTAAACTAGGAAAAGTAAATTTTAATAAATTTTATAACTTACAATGTTAAACATTTAATATTTATTTATATATAAAATTATATATTCAAAAATTTTCTGATACATTAGATTAAATATTATAAATAAAATTTTAAGGAATAAATACTTATTTACCTATGTTTACACTATTAACTTATATTTAAGAAATAAATAATTTATTAAAACATAAAAAAGAATAGTTTTTTTTTTCTTATTTACATGTTAGATTTATATTTATATACATATATTTGACCACTACCATCTCACAGATAATTAACAAGAACAATTATCTTCATCAATATCCATAAAGTTGTTATCCACACGATCTTTGTAATGACCCCAAGCACGTGTTATTATTCTATCTATCATAATTTTTCTTTTATCATCAGTATGACTTTATGTAAATTTTGGGTATATAATTGATGCGCTTTGGATCTAAATAAATACATTTCATCTGTAAAAATTTTCTGTTCAAATAAACAATCTTTATAGTCATTTATCGATAGTTTTTGAATAACGGACTTTTTTACACCCTTTGATTTCTTTACATCGTCAGAATTAGGACTTGAAAGGGAGTACATTTTGGAACGTAAACCTACAAATTCAGTCATTATATTTCCATTGTTCTCATCTTTCATCATTCCTAATACCTTTTTGTTTAAATTAGGGAAATTGAAATGATTATCTTTTTATACCCTTCACCATCGTGAGAAGGGTATATATAAGTTTGTCATTCCGTGTGTAATTTCCACAAAAAAATTTTCCGACCCTATAAAGTATATATATTCTGGATCCTTATAGATAGCGAAGTCGATTAAGCCATGTCCGTCTGTCTGTCTGTTGAAATCAGTTTTTTGAAGTCCCCAGATATACTCGGGATCCAAACCTTCAATAATTCTGTCAGAAGTGCTTTCGAGAAGTTTGCTATTTAAAATCAGCAAAATCGGTTTAGGTCAACCAGAGTTATGAACCAATATGTGAGACCACCTCCATAAAAATTTGATATTTTTCGTCCATTTTATTGCAATATTTTGAAATATATTGCAGATAATACCATGAAATTTTGTATACGTTGTTTGTGCTATAAAAGAAGAAAGTTCATAAAAATGAACTGGAATACTTCCTGATGGATAAGCAGATTGATGTCATGATGATTGCTGAAACTCACTTGACGGCGACAGGGTACTTCCAAATTAATGGCTACGTGTTGTATGATACTAAAGACCCCCGCGGAAGAGCTTGTTGAGGTTCGGCAATTCTTATAAAGAACAGAATAAAGCATTATCTAATGAATAACATAAGTGAGGATTACCTCCAAGCAACAAACATTTGCATGGAGTTCTGTCAATACAAATTTGTTTTATCATCGATTTATTCTCCGCCTCGATTTTCAATAAAAGAACACCAATACCATAACTTCTTTAAATCCCTTGGAGCTAGATTTTTAGTTGCTGGTGACTTTAACCCCAAACACACATGTTGGGGTTCACGTCTGGTAACCCCAAAGGGTCGCGTACTCTTCAACACCATTGCTAAAATGGGCTTAGATGTACTCTCAAGTGGACATCCCACCTATTGGCCGACGGACCGACGGAAGATTCCCGATGTTATTGACTTTAAGGTAGTGAAAAATATCCCTGTAGAATGGATGCAAGTGGATCCTTCACTGGACTTGTCCTCAGATCACTCTCCTACTATCATTTCAATGCATTTCCCTCAAGTGTGTGGTTCTCCATTTATGAACATGACTAAGACCCGAGTAAGTTGGATAAAATACAAAAAGTATTTAAGTTCTCATTGCACGGAAAATGTTGAGTTGAGAACTACCAACGATATTGATGAGTCGACTAGCAACTTTAGTGAGGACCTTCGACGAGCTGTGCATCACGCTTCCACTTATCACGTTGAATGTAGAAATAGGACAAACAGAACTTATTTCTCTGAACTCGAACATCTCCTATCAGAAAAAAGAAGAATGAGAAGAGAGTGGCAAATTCACAGCTCTCCTGAACTAAAATCTAGGCTACGGGAATGCAGAGATATACTAAGACATTTCTTAGAAACCCAAAGAACGGCCTCACTTATATCTTACTTGGAAGGTCTTGATAGTACCCCACAATCTGACTACTCGTTATGGTGGGCGGCAAGAGGTTTAAAAATACCAGTGAGAGGAAAACCTCCTTTGCGAAATCCGACTGGTGACTGGGCTAGAAGTGATTCCGAGAAAGGGACATTATTTGTTAACCATTTGAGAAATGTGTTTACTATAAACAACTCAAATAATAACGAATCTGATTTGCCACCACTTGTTATAAGGCCTCCTGTACCTCTAAGACTAACCTTTCGTGATGTCCAAAACGCTATTGGTACTCTGAACCTTAGAAAGGCTCCAGGTATGGATAAAATCAGCAATAAAATGCTGGTGGAGTTACCTCGTGTAGCAAGAAAAATTATCCTCTTTATCTTCAACGCTATTTTACGCCTAGAATACTATCCTGTAGATTGGAAGGTGTCTATGATCACTATGATTCCTAAGTCAGGGAAGGACCACACCAAAGTGGAGTCATATAGGACAATTAGTCTACTGCCGACAACTGTTTGAAAAATTGTTAATGACTAAGTTGACTCCAATTCTGAATGACACTGAATGTATTCCTAATCATCAATTTGGCTTCAGAGCTAAACACAGCACCATCGAACAAACACACAGATTGGTAAATGTGATAAGAGGGTCGTTTGAAGACAAAAAATACTGCTCCGCCCTTTTCATTGATGTGTCGCAAGCGTTCGACAAAGTTTGGCATGACGGTTTAATGCACAAAATAAAATTAACTCTGCCTGCTAACACCCATAAACTCATGGAAAGTTATTTATACGGTCGCAAATTTAAAATCAAAGAAGGTGATTTTTTAAGTACCGCTCAGCCAACTGAATCAGGTGTGCCGCAGGGTAGCATACTGGGTCCTACTTTATATTTGATATATGCCTCCGACATGCCGTCAGACCCCAAAATTCATACGTCAACTTTTGCAGACGATACAGCCTTTATCAGCGTCCATAAGGACCACCAAGTTGCATCACAGAATTTGCAGAAATATGTTTATAATCTAGAGAATTGGCTAGAGCTTTGGAAAATCAGGGTTAACGAACAAAAATGTAGTCATATAACTTTCACATTGCGAAAAGATACCTGCTCGTTCATCAGAATAAATAATCAAATTATCCCGCAACACAATGAAGTCAAATACCTCGGCATTCACCTCGACCGCCGTTTAGCTTGGAAGTCTCATATTGAAGCGAAACTTACACAAATGAGATTAAAAGCAGTGCAACTTAATTGGCTAATCGGCAGAAACTCTACATTGAAATTGGATTGCAAACTTTTGTTGTACAATGCAATACTAAAGCCAATCTGGCGCTATGGAATTCAATTATGGGGTACTGCCTCAGCATCCAACATTGAAAAAATTCAAAGGGGTCAAAATAAAATTCTACCTATAATTACTGCAGCACCATGGTATGTTAAAAATTCTCGAATCTACAAAGATCTAGGCGTGCCATTAGTAAAAGTCGAATTTACAAAATATGCGTCAAAGTATGTCAGCAAACTCGAACACCATCCAAGCCCAGTTGCAAGAGACATCCTTAACTTTAGTGGCCACAATCGGTTGAGAAGGAGGGATACCCTTGCTTTAACTCAAGCGCAAAACAGATGACTGGATCAGTTGATGTGAAATTTTTTAGTATCATAAAAATTTTTGTCTAGCACTGGCTGGGCTTATTATTTTCTTTTTAGTATTAAGATTTGAATACTTATTGTCATTTCATATATGAAGATTCAATAAATAATTAAAAGCAAAAAAAAAAAAAATGTTACGCAATAAGAATGATGCAGATCTATTGTACTCTACTGTTTCTACTGAAAAAGCTAAAATGACAATTTCAAATATTTCATGGAGAATTCCGCATGTACAATTATCTGATTTTAGTAAATCGAATATGATTAAGACAATAAGCAGTGGTACTTCTATGGGATTGTCATATTAATCCACAACTTAACACAGGAACTAGTCATATTTGGTACGTAAAACTTGCTGCAAATAGAGAGCGCCCTCGTTTTGTATTAGTTGCTTTTCAGAATCCAAATAAATTTATTCATTGTGATCTTACTAATATAAAAGTACATTTAAATTCGGAATCATATCCATATGATGATCTGAACATAAAATTTAAAAATGAACGCTTCGCAATACTTTATGATATGTATCTAAGATTTCAACAAAACTACTATATTAGAGATGCTCAACCTCTACTCTTTTCTCAAGAGTTTAAAAATAAAGCACCGATAGTTGTGATAGATGTCAGTCACCAAAATGAATCTATCAGTAGCGGACCTATTGACATAAAAATTGAATTTGAAACTTCTACCAATATTCCAGAAAATACATCAGCATACTGTATACTTATTCATGATCGTTTAATTGAATACATACCATTAAAAGAACAAGTTCGAAAAGTCTTATAAATCATATAAAAATGCGGCCCAAAATTGTTTTTATGGATTTGCAGGGTTTTAAATTTAAATCAAATAATTTTATTGTAAAAGAAGTTGCAATTGTTTTCAATTCTAAGGAGTATATTAATTTCATCATAAAACCACCATTTAATTTTAAGCGTTTGTCAGTGAATCATCAAAAAGAAGGCAATTGGCTAATAAACAATTTCCATAATCTTAATTGGAATGATGGATCCATATCATTTAATAGTGTATGCAAATTTTTAAAAACAAATCTAAAGTATTCCAAAGTGTATGTTAAAGGTGCTGAGAAAGTGATTTGGTTGGAGAAAATTTTAAAACAAAAAGTTTTTAATATAGAAGATAGTGGCTCTCTTAATTTTAAGCAACTGGAAATGAAGTATACGGACCACATTTATTGTAAATCTTTAGACATTTAATGATTTACTTCAGATATTACGATTTCCCTCTTATCTATCCTTCTATTGGTCACCTTAAGCTGCTACTGATTAAAAAAAAACTCTTTAGCATTTCATATTTATCACAACTATGGAGTTTGCGCCTTACGAAATGCTATATTACTAGAAAACGAAAATTCTACTTTAAATTAAAAAACAATAATTTATCAAATTTGTTTTATTATTATTTTTATTTATTATAATTATTATTATCATCATATATATATTACAAATGTTTAACTTTAAACTAGGAAAAGTAAATTTTAATAAATTTTATAACTTACAATGTTAAACATTTAATATTTATTTATATATAAAATTATATATTCAAAAATTTTCTGATACATTAGATTAAATATTATAAATAAAATTTTAAGGAATAAATACTTATTTACCTATGTTTACACTATTAACTTATATTTAAGAAATAAATAATTTATTAAAACATAAAAAAGAATAGTTTTTTTTTTCTTATTTACATGTTAGATTTATATTTATATACATATATTTGACCACTACCATCTCACAGATAATTAACAAGAACAATTATCTTCATCAATATCCATAAAGTTGTTATCCACACGATCTTTGTAATGACCCCAAGCACGTGTTATTATTCTATCTATCATAATTTTTCTTTTATCATCAGTATGACTTTATGTAAATTTTGGGTATATAATTGATGCGCTTTGGATCTAAATAAATACATTTCATCTGTAAAAATTTTCTGTTCAAATAAACAATCTTTATAGTCATTTATCGATAGTTTTTGAATAACGGACTTTTTTACACCCTTTGATTTCTTTACATCGTCAGAATTAGGACTTGAAAGGGAGTACATTTTGGAACGTAAACCTACAAATTCAGTCATTATATTTCCATTGTTCTCATCTTTCATCATTCCTAATACCTTTTTGTTTAAATTAGGGAAATTGAAATGATTATCTTTTTATACCCTTCACCATCGTGAGAAGGGTATATATAAGTTTGTCATTCCGTGTGTAATTTCCACAAAAAAATTTTCCGACCCTATAAAGTATATATATTCTGGATCCTTATAGATAGCGAAGTCGATTAAGCCATGTCCGTCTGTCTGTCTGTTGAAATCAGTTTTTTGAAGTCCCCAGATATACTCGGGATCCAAACCTTCAATAATTCTGTCAGAAGTGCTTTCGAGAAGTTTGCTATTTAAAATCAGCAAAATCGGTTTAGGTCAACCAGAGTTATGAACCAATATGTGAGACCACCTCCATAAAAATTTGATATTTTTCGTCCATTTTATTGCAATATTTTGAAATATATTGCAGATAATACCATGAAATTTTGTATACGTTGTTTGTGCTATAAAAGAAGAAAGTGTGCGGAAAATAGTAAGAATCGGTCCATGATTTCTCATAGCCCCCATACAAATATATATATTCCCGAAATACGGCTTAATGATAAATAAATGCCTATAAAATTGGAATATCAAGACAAAATTCAGCAAAAATAAGTTTTATACAAAAAGAAATCTCAAAACGAAATTTTTTTTTAGTTCGGTCCATGTTTGACCATAGACCCCATATAAAGTCCACTTCCAAAATTCACTTAAATACGTATAAAACAGATATAAACAATAGTAAACGGCTAAAATTGGACATAAATAATCTCTATAGGCAAATAAATTGTTGTACTAAATTTTATGGTGGTCGGCCCAGAATTGGTCATAGCCCCCATACAAAAATCTTCCCGAAATATTGCTCAATTATACATAAATGCCTATAAAATTGGAGTATCAAGACAAAATTCAGCAAAAATAAGTTTTATGCAAAAAGAAATCGCAAAACGAAATTTTTTTTAGTTCGGTCCATGTTTGACCATAGACCCCATATAAAGTCCACTTCCAAAATTCACTTAAATACGTATAAAACAGATATAAATAATGTTAAACGGCTAAAATTTGACATAAATATTCCTTATGGGCAAATAAATTGTTGTACTAAATTTTATGGTGGTCGGCCCAAAATTGGTCATAGCTCCCATACAAGGACCACATTTGAAAAAGACATTTTTCCCTATATATATTGTATAAATACCGGTACCGACTCAAAACTTTGCACAGATCATTTAAATATATACAAAAATCATCCCACAAAATTTTGTGAATTTCGGTCTATTTTTAACCGTATGCCCCATATAAAGCCCTCTTCCGAAAATCACTTTAATACTCATAAATCTCTTATAAATAAGGGTACCAATCCAAAATTTTACACGGATCATTTACATCATGCCTAAATCAAACTACTGGATTTTGAGAATATCGGTCCATATTTGACTATATCCCCCACATAAGGTCCATTCTCGAAATCCACGTTAATACTAATATATATCTTAAATATACCGTTATTATGTTGTAAATCGACGTGAAATATCCTCATATGTATGAAAATAACTGTTCCAAAATTTAAGAAGATCCATAGCTGCCATATACAACCATTTCCAAAAAACAAATAAATTCGGGTCAAAAAATATTCTTTTCGGATTTAACCCATATTCGGTCCACACTTTATAATCATGATATATATCGTTGGAAAGGTATTTTTAATACCTTTTATTTAGTGTATTACAAATTATCAAGCACCCAGTAGTTCCCGAGATATAGGTCTATATATTTTCAAATTTACGGGCCCGCCCCCTCGAAAATAGGCGTGACCGCCAACAAATTTTTTTTTGCTGGTATCTCCTCCAAAAGCCCTATTTCATTTTATTTTTTTTTTTTTTTTTTTTTTTTTGAGCAAAATCACTAAAACCGAATTGTACCCCTTTTTTATACTCTGTTAAATTACACTGAAGATTATTAGGAACATCAGACAGACTCTTTAAATTATGGTAAGAATTGATAATTAAATCAATTAAAATTGTAAAAATTAGACAACATTTCAAAATATTTATCATAAATTATGTTGATCGTAAAATTGTCTTTCAAACAATATATCAAATACTAATAGATAAAATTTGCACTAAGACTGAATAGAAAACACAGAATTAGGATATTCTAGTCTAGTGTAGTTTCTGTATTTCTTATTATTTCTGTATTTCTTATTACGCTTAGGTGAAGGGTATTTAAGTATTTAATATAACACTCTTACTTGTTTATATTCTGATGTATCGGAATTCATTTTAATGTCATTTCGAATGTCATCATAAAAATCATTAGTTTGAATTGAATAAATAAATGAATCTGTATCTATATAATTAAGGGATAGTTTTTCATCGAATTTTGGTTTCACATAATTATAATGAAAGTTGTACATCTTCCACTTGGATAATTCTAAAACTGTGAAACCTATATATGATGAATTTCATGTAAAAATCGAGATGCATTGAACCCGACCCCCTCAGATATCGATGAAATTTTGTTCATAGCTAAATTTGATCAATACAATTAAACTCTCATTTTTAGAAATGACTGTTTTGCGATTTTTTGGGCGTGACACAGTGGGAACGTTTTTGAAAAAACGCAAAAATGGTCGAAAAGAGCTCCATTTAAACTACAATAACTCAAAATCGGCTAAACCGATTTCCATGATCTTGGTATCATTAAAAAGATATTTTAACAGGCTTTATGACACGTAAAAAATAAAAAAAAAATACACTGTAAAAAAAAATTATAACAAAAAAAAATTTTAACTGACGAAAAAACCAAAAAGATCAAGGGTTTTTTACAGTGTATTAATTTTTTAGAAAGGTTTATGCTTCATCTATACCATATCAAAAAATAAAAATGGGTTCTTTTTTAGTTTTTTTTTATATAATTTTTTAAGTAGTGTCACTTCCAGTAATTGCCCTTATATTTTATAACAAAAAAAATTTGAGGTAACGAAAAACCAAAAAAGATCAAGGATTTTTTTACAGTGTATTACTTTTTTAGAAAGGTATTTCCTTCACCTATAACATATCCAAAAAGTAAAATGGGTTCTTTTTTATTTTTTTTTTAAATAATTTTTTTAAGTAGTGCCACTTCTAGTAATACGTACCGAAAGTTTTCGAATAACAGCGAAAATATCTGGTCACATTCACAAAATAGTTCAACAATTCTAACATTTTTTAAATGTTTCCAAATAAAAAACCGTCAACAATTGTTTATATTATTTGCCATGTTTTTATTAATTTGTGTTTTATTTTATTTAAATTTTTTTAAGTTAATTATTTGTAAGAAATTTTGCGCTGCTCAAATTTGGCACACATGTGATGGAATCGGAGGAACATTGAAGAGAGGTGCTCGAAATTATAGTATTGCAAATAAAAATGAAATCCAGACAACGAGGCAACTCTATCATTGGGCATCAGAAACCACCATACAAGTTGCTTACGCAGATGCTGACGAATACAACAACGTTAAAGAAAAGCTATTTTCAAGATATAAAGAAGCTAAAACTATAACAGGAACTCAAGGTTTTCATTCATTCAAAATTTCTTACAAATAATTAACTTAAAAAAAATTTAAATAAAATAAAACACAAATTAATAAAAACATGGCAAATAATATAAACAATTGTTGACGGTTTTTTATTTGTAAACATTTAAAAAATGTTAGAATTGTTGAACTATTTTGTGAATGTGACCAGATATTTTTGCTGTTATTCGAATTATTTCGAAAACTTTCGGTACGTATTACTAGAAGTGACACTACTTAAAAAAATTATTTAAAAAAAAAATAAAAAAGAACCCATTTTACTTTTTGGATATGTTATAGGTGAAGGAAATACCTTTCTAAAAAAGTAATACACTGTAAAAAATCCTTGTTCTTTTTTGGTTTTTCGTTACCTCAAATTTTTTTTGTTATAAAATATAAGGGCAATTACTGGAAGTGACACTACTTAAAAAATTATATAAAAAAACTAAAAAAGAACCCATTTTTATTTTTTGATATGGTATAGATGAAGGATAAACCTTTCTAAAAAATTAATACACTGTAAAAAAACCCCTTGATCTTGTTGGTTTTTTCGTCAGTTAAAATTTTTTTTTTGTTATAATTTTTTCTTACAGTGTATTTTTTTTATTTTTTACGTGTCACAAAGCCTGTTAAAATATCTTTTTAATGATACCAAGGTCATGGAAATCGGTTTAGCCGATTCTGAGTTATTGTAGTTTAAATGGAGCTCTTTTCGACCATTTTTGCGTTTTTTCAAAAACGTTCCCACTGTGTCACGCCCAAAAAATCGCAAAACAGTCATTTCTAAAAATGAGAGTTTAATTGTATTGATCAAATTTAGCTATGAACAAAATTTCATCGATATTTGAGGGGGTCGGGTTCAAAATTTCAGTTTTATCTCGATTTTTAAATGAAATTCATCATATATGGGTTTGTCATAACAGGAGTCCATTTTTTTCAATTCGACTGCATACATATTGTCACTAAACTTACTTAAACTTTGAAAATTTGGTTTAGAGATTAACGATCTTAGACCCAAATGATTTTTATTTGTATTTTCCCATTTAGTTGCAATACGTATGTCTTTTCTTTTATCAACACTCTCCATGGTTTTCCCATAAACAGCATTATTGAGAAGCTTAAAAAAGTCCTTTTCAAATGTGTGCATTTGTTTTATGAAATGTATTAAGCTGAATATACTTTTGAAGCCATGGAGACTGTTTGAATTTTAAAATTCTGTGTACTTTTTTCAATACAAGACCCTCAGGAATACACTGTTTTAAAACTCTGTAGTGAATAGTGTATTTATTTTTAAATGTGAGATCAGCTATTAATTTTTATACCCTTCACCATCGTGAGAAGGGTATATATAAGTTTGTCATTCCGTGTGTAATTTCCACAAAAAAATTTTCCGACCCTATAAAGTATATATATTCTGGATCCTTATAGATAGCGAAGTCGATTAAGCCATGTCCGTCTGTCTGTCGGTCTGTCTGTCTATTGAAATCAGTTTTTTGAAATCCCCAGATATACTCGGGATCCAAACCTTCAATAATTCTGTCAGAAGTGCTTTCGAGAAGTTTGCTATTTAAAATCAGCAAAATCGGTTTAGGTCAACCAGAGTTATGAACCAATATGTGAGACCACCTCCATAAAAATTTGATATTTTTCGTCCATTTTATTGCAATATTTTCAAATATATTGCAGATAATACGATGAAATTTTGTATACGTTGTTTGTATGACAAAAGAAGAAACTGTGCGGAAAATAGTAAGAATCGGCTCATGATTTCTCATAGCCCCCATAGAAATATATATATTCCCGAAATATGGCTTAATGATAAATAAATGCCTATAAAATTGGGATATCAAGACAAAATTCAGCAAAAATAAGTTTTATGCAAAAAGAAATCGCAAAACGAAATTTTTTTTAGTTCGGTCCATATTTGACCATAGACCCCATATAAAGTCCACTTCCAAAATTCATTTAAATACGTATAAAACAGATATGAATAATGTTAAACGGCTAAAATTTGACATAAAGACTCTTTATAGACAAATAAATTATTGTACCAAATTTTATGGTGGTCGGCCCAGAAATGGTCATAGCCCCCATACAAAAATCTTCCCGAAATATTGCTCAATTATACATAAATGCCTATAAAATTGGAATATCACGACAAAATTCAGCAAAAATAAGTTTTATGCAAAAAGAAATCGCAAAACGAATTTTTTTTTAGTTCGGTTTATCTTTGACCATAGACCCCATATAAAGTCCACTTCCAAAATTCATTTAAATACGTATAAAACAGATATAAAAAATGTTAAACGGCTAAAATTTGAAATAAATACTCTTTATAGGCAAATAAATTGTTGTACCGAATTGTATGGTAGTCGGCCCAGAACTGGTCATACCTCCCATACAAGGACCACATCTGAAAAAGAGATTTTTCCCTATATATATTGTATAAATATCGGTACCGACTCAAAACTTTGCACAGATCATTTTAATATATACAAAAATCATCCCACAAAATTTTGTGAATTTCGGTCTATTTTTAACAGTATGCCCCATATAAAGCCCTCTTCCGAAAATCACTTTAATACTCATAAATCGCTTATAAATAAGGGTACCAATCCAAAATTTTACACGGATCATTTACATACATGCCTAAATCAAACTGCTGGATTTTGAGAATATCGGTCCATATTTGACTATATACCCCACATAAGGCCCACTACCGAAATCTACGTTAATACTAATATATATCTTAAATATACCGTTATTATGTTGAAATTCGACGTGAAGTATCCTCATATGCATGAAAATAACTGTTCCAAAATTTAAGAAGATCGGCCTATAATTTGTCATAGCTGCCATATAAGAACCATTTCCGAAAAACAAATAAACCCACAAAAATGTCTAATAAATATCGATATCGAACCAACTATTATATAGATCAGTAATTTTAATCCAGAGATCATATTAGTATCGGTTATACGGCAATTAAGCTACTGGGTTTTGTAGATGTCAGTCAATAATAGATCCTAAATTACGTCCACTTCCGAGCATAACAACCAACTCTACAACTCTTGTAAATAACGCTATTGAGATGAAATTCAACCAATATAATCCTAAAATACATAGAAATCACATTAGTGGATACTGGATTTAGAAGCCATCGGTCCATAATTGGGCCATTTCTTCTTGCCACCCATAAATTTTTTGTAAATAATGTTATTGAGATCAAATTCAAACAAAAAAGCCTCATCTTATAATCTTACCATTTTTTTTACTCTGTTTCTTAACATGTTTTTATTACCTTTAACTTTAAAGTATATTTGCAGGTGGAGGGTATTAAAGATTCGGCAAAGCCGAATATACTTTTCTAACTTGTTTATATTTCGATTTACCAGTAATTTTATTTTGTGGGCAAAATGGTAGACCATTATGGTAATCATGTAGTGAATCTGGATATTCGATATCTACTTCTAAAACAAAGCCATATGCAGAAGTATCTGATATTTTGTTAACGTCAAAGTTATTGAGATCTTGATGACTTAACCATTCAAAACCTCCATACGGTAGATATTCGGACATAGCCCAACCATATAAATTGTTGGCATCCAAATACATTAAATATTCTGATGGTTTACTCTCATCGAAATTATTCATATATTTATGGTTGGCTTTAGCATACCTCTTTGAGCATTGCACAAGACCACCCCTTATTCCATTTTGCATGAACATGTACATATCACTATCAGTGAATAAATCTAATCTAATTTCAGTGGTCTTTAACATTGCATCCCAAGATAATCCTGGGGCAGTGTAGTAGTGACACGGATCTAGATTATAAATACTCTTACATATTTTCCGAAAATTTTCAAATATATCAGCAAGAAGTAAAACATCTGTTTTTAAATAAAGTTCTGTGTAATCCAGAAGAGTCTTACAATTGAAGTCATTCCACACTTTTTGTGCATGCTTATATTCTTCTGCAGGACACTCCTCATTATTTAAAATATTAAAAAATTTGTCTCTACTTGGAAGCTCTGTTTCTGAAAACCTTGCTAAAGAATCCATATATGAGTATGGAAACACTCCCTTTCTTCTTATTAAATTAAACTGATTTTCATCGGTGAATCTATCACGAACTGCATGAAAATCGCAAATGTCAAGGTTTTTAGCTAAACTGTCTAGACTAGAAGCCATAAATCTAAATGAATCTATAAAACGTATTTCAAATCCATGGTTTCTGTCTAATTTAATATAAACTGAAAGTGAAATATATCGCTCTTTATTTAATGGGATAACTTTAATACTAGCGTTCTGAATAGATGACAATTCTTTGAAAAAAAGGTGCATGTCATAAGCGGAAAGGTTGTGGAAAACAACTGGAATAAACTTTGGAGTTTTATATTTTAAATTACACTTATTATGAGCAGCGCCTCGATAAGTACCAGTGAGATGGCAGTGGTCTCTAACTTTGTCATTATATAAAAGTTTATGACAAATGTGACATATCTCTGACCTTTTATACAAATCTAGTTCATATGGTTTCATCACCATTTGTTGTACTTTACATAAATGGTTGGTATAAATCTCGGTTGCATCATATACAATTTTGTCTACAAAAATTTTAGATGCATCTTCACCGAAATAATACCTATGCCTATCATTCTCTTTCTTAAAATTACACTTAATGAAATAACCGAAAGCACACGCAATGTGTTTTTGTACATTACATGTGCTACTGCTCACCTGTTCATCAGTTTTCTCCAAAATTGATTCAAAATCTGCATATATCACAAATGGTACATCTAATTGCTTTTGGTAGTTCTCAAACATCACAAATGCATTCTCCGGTTTAGGCATTAGGGTAATTTTTCTACCACATACTTCTTTGTGATTATTGTGGATTTGCTCATCATGGGTGTAATAAAGGCACATGTTGCATATAAAAAGTTTGCCTCTATGCGATGTAATGCTTGATCGTAAAAGCCTAAAGGAAAAAAAACAAAATATATATGTATATAAATTAAAATTAATATTCAAAAGTGACAGGGAAATAACTTACTTGGAGATATCATTGATGAGTACATAGTGAAATTTTTCACCGGAATGTAGTAGAAGTAAATTAATATGTTTATCCTTCTCCTCACATGTGACGTAGTAGCGTGCAATGATGGATTTTCCATTGTACCCAAACACATTAATGCTAACAACATTCTTCTTTTCAAATAATTTTATTTGCTTCAATTCTAGAGGAAAGTGCATCCCCTCAAAATTAAGCTCCATCTCTCCCAAAACAATTCGTGCATTTTCTATGCTACTTATATTGTAAATATTACAATTTTTTCTTTGTCGGAAATTAAGATTTTCATCCGTATACAAAGCTGCAATGAGGCACCATTTGAAGCAGAAATCATCTTTGTTTTCAATATTGATGAGGGCTTTTGTGAAAGCAATACTTTTAGGTAATGGGAGCTTGATCCTCTTATTACTGAACCTTTATTTATATTAATTTCAAGGGTTATTATTGAAATTAGTGTCCATCCACTATCTCTTTCCTGAAACTCCTCCATTTTTATGCAAACTTTATTTGCATGCTTCTCGTAGATCTCTGCAATGTCATCTGCTTTTGTTATCAAGCTCATTTTTGAAATATGTCCCATTGGAGCAATCTTAAAGTCATCATCAATTACCTTCATATATTCACATAGTAGCTCAAAATTAAATTTAAATGTAGTATGTTTAATACTACATTCTTCCAATTGCATCACAATAATTTCTTTTGCACTATTGAAGAATTCTTCCGGGAATAGAATTTCTTCTTTTTTATTTATAAATGCATATGTCTCAATTCTACCTTCGAAATCACTTTTTCTCACCGTCAACTTATCGCTTAAACTAACCTTTTCACATTTGTTTTTGTGGGTGCTGGTCCTTATGTGAGTAAGGTATGAGGATGTTGGAATCATTACATTACAATCCTTGCAATGTTTATATGAGACATTAGGATTAATATGCGGTGGTGATACAGTATTATGGGCTTCCCTATGTTCATTAAGTTTTACTGTACTCATGAACAACTTTTTACAAATCTGGCAATGAAGCTTCTTATGGACATTCAACATTTTTATTGAGATTGAAGTATTGCATATGGGACATATTTCAAAATTTGTAGCATCGTGAGTATTCATCAATGTAGTAGTGCTATGCATATCCATATGCTCCTTTAGTTTGAATTTGCACATAAACAATTTTTTACAAATGTTGCCATGTAAATTGTAATGCACTTTCAGCATACTTGGACTGCTTAGAGTCATGGAGCATAATGAACAGATTGCTGGAGCCATTTGTTAATTTTACAAAATATTTTTATTTTATTTTTTAAATTTTTTAGTTATAAAAATATAAGCGTCTTTAATAATATATTTTCACTGGAGGGAATGATGCAATACGTATTTGATTTCACAAAATATTATTATTTTATTTATTTTTTATTTTTAGTTAAAAAAATATAACCGACTTTAGTTATATATTTTGACTGGAGGGAATGATTCGATACACTGATTTCAGAACACAAAAATGCAAGTACTTAAATAATAAATGCAATATTATATTTTATATGTTGTATGTTGAAGTTTTTGTTTTTCAGAGCGGTTCTTTTCATAACAGCATAAAAAAGTATTAACTCTGTTCCTTTTCTAACTCAACAGGTTGACCTTTCTTTTATTTTCGAGTTTGTTGTTTTTCACAGCGGTCCTTTTCATAAGGGTAAAAAAAAAAAAAAAAGTATTAACTCTTTTCCTTTTCTAACTCAACAGGTTGACCTGTCTTTTATTTTCGAGTTTGTTGTTTTTCACAGCGGTCTATTTCACCCACACAATCCTCTGGTTTATAGCACTTGACACTATAGGAGTTTGCACCTTTTGTATGTCATCTACTACAAACTAACTTGCACGTGTGCATAATCCATTCATTCAATCTCTATGCCCTTTGAATTTATAATTAGAATTAATATTTAATTTAAAAGCATGTTTATTCATGTCTTAGATAAATGTATTATGCACAAAGTAAGTACAGAAATATTACCTGCTTTATCAACCCTTAAAACTACCTGCTTTTGATATTGTGCATGACCAGTCTTGTTACATATGTGTTGTTACTGATCTCACATTCACCTCCTCTAATTTGTTTAATATAAAATAAATGCTTGCACATTCATGATTTCTGGATTTAAACACTTGTATGGAATAAATTAATGACAGTTAAAGATGGGAAGAGGAGACAGAATTAAACGAAGAAACATATTTTTAAAGAAAATGTCGTACAGAGGTATAATTGAGAAGTTTCTATATGACTTTGATGGTTGTATTTGTGATGAACATTTACAAATAATAAACCATTTTCAACGCATGCTGGACGAGTATGAAAATATCAAAATGATTGATTCTATTCAGGGGAAGCATTTCATCAATTGCCCAAGGATTTGTAAAATATGCGATTTTATACCAAATATATGTGAATGTATTCAGTTTAATTTACAAAAAAATAATGTATTTCGTTTAATAGAAAATTATTATACGTTTTTTATAAGATATATAAATAAATAAATAAAATATATTTAAAATTGACGTTTTTATATAATATACTTACTCTAAATTTACTCTTTACTCTCATACAAAATAAAAATATTAAAACTAGAGAATGAAAATTCAAAATTAGTTATAAATAGGTATTCAACCAACAAAATACATAAAATACAAATAAATTCTATTAGAAATCCCATTCATGAAAATAAAAAAAGGAATTCCAATTGGGAAATCCCATCCAGAAAATTTAACAAACCAGATAGTAAAAATAAAAATTAGAAAATTATACACAAAACGATACATTTTTTTTTTTTTTTTTTGCATATACTTTTTTATTGTATCTTCATTTTAAATGAACTAACAATAGGTATTCAAATCCTAAAACTAAAGTTAATTAAGATAAGTCCAGCCAATGCTATTCAAAATCTAGTTTTCAAATTCGATAGGATATAATGAGCAACTTGTATTTATTCATCTGAGAGCGGTGGTGTCCCTCCTTCTCAAACGGCTATGACCGGGATGTTGTAAGATGTCTCGAGCGAGGGGATTTGGATGAGTTTCCAGCTTACCCAAATAATGGGCCACGTGTTTAGTTATTTCCCATTTGACAAGTGGAACATCAAGATCGTTGTGTATGTTGTTGTTTTTAATATACCAAGGAGCGGTAGTTATCTTTCGTAGAATTTTGTTTTGACGGCGTTGAATTTTCTCAATATTGGAGTTGGAGGCAGTGCCCCATAACTGGATACCATAGCACCAAATTGGCTTTAAGATTGAGTTGTAGAGTAGAAGCTTACAATCGAGCCGAAGGACGGAGTTTCTGCCGAAGAGCCAATGAATTTGGGCTGCTTTCAGTTTCATTTGAGTCAGCTTAGCATCTATATGTGGTTTCCATGTGAGGCGACGGTCCAGATGAATACCAAGATATTTCACGTGTGAGTTTTGAGGCACTATATGGTCATTAATACGAATAGGGGGACATGATTCCCTACGTAGAGTAAATGTTACGTGGGTGCATTTTTGTTCATTTATTTTTATTCCCCATTGTCTTGCCCATTTCTCCACTTGCGTTACGTGGTGCTGTAATTGAATCGAGGCATCTTTTGAATCTTTGTGAGTACTGAAAAATGCCGTATCATCAGCAAATGTTGACGTGTGAATTTCATTGTTTGTTGGCATGTCTGCTGTGTACAACAAGTATAGAATTGGTCCTAAGATACTTCCTTGAGGGACGCCAGCACCTATTGGTTGAGGATGGCTTAAATAATCACCTTCTTTAATCATAAACTGACGGTCGATTAAGTATTTCCATAGTAGGTGTTGAAGATTCACCGGCAAGTTCTGCTTTAATTTAGATATCAGGCCTTCATGCCATACTTTGTCGAAAGCTTGAGAGACGTCAATAAAGAGTGCCGAACAGTAACTCTTTTCCTCAAAGGTTTTTCTTATGACTTGTACCAATCTATGTGTTTGTTCTATTGTACTGTGTTGACGTCTGAAGCTAAACTGGTGATTGGGAATGCAGTTGTTTTCATTCAAAATCGGAGTCAGCTTGGTTATAAGCAATTTCTCGAATAATTTGGACATAGTTGGTAATAGACTTATTGGCCTATACGACTCAACTTTGCAAGGATCTTTTCCCGGCTTAGGAATCATCTTTACTAATGCAATTTTCCACACCGGAGGATAGTACTCAAGCCGTAAGATGGCATTAAAAAGAAAGAGGATTAATCTTTTTGCAATGCGAGGCAGCTCAAAAATCATTTTATTTCTGATTTTATCAAACCCAGGTGCTTTTTTAACATTTAAATTATCAACAGCCTCAACAACCTCCAGATATTGAAATCTTATTTGTACAGGTGGTCTGGCAACAACAGGCGGTAGTTCGCTAATGTCAGTATCCGTATTGGGAGTGAATACATTTTTTAAATGACTTACGAAAAGGTTGCCTTTTTCTTCGTTATTTCGTGCCCAAGATCCGTTCAAAGTACGCAGTGGAGGTTTTGCGATTACGGGTTTTCTTAGATTTCGGACTGCACGCCATAATGAATAATTTGACTGGGAAGTTGCATCTAGACCTTCCAGATGTTGTTTGAGAGACTCTGCTTTTTGCGCTTCTAGCAAGATCCTAAGATTTTTGGTACATTCTCTCAACCTAGTTTTAAGTTGGGGCGATCTGTGTTGTTGCCACTCTCTTCGGACTCTCCTTTTTTCAGACAATAGTTGCTCAACATCTGCAGAAAAAACTCTGTTGTACCTATTCGGGCGGTAAGTGGAAGAAGCATGTTCTGCGGCTTTCTCGACATGTTCATTAAGACTTTTTATACAGGCATCGATGTCTTCAGCAGTTTTTAACGGGAGTTTCTCTGTGCAGTGAGTGCTGATGTATTTTTTGTATTTTAACCAATTCAGACGTTTGACAAGATGTAAGGCATCAGTTACGATTTGCTGAGGACTTCTGAAGTTATTACAGTGGGTGAGTGATCTGAAGAAAGATCCAGTGAAGGCTCGACTTCAATGAGTTCCGGGGATACCCCTTTCGCCACGCCGAAATCGATAACGTCAGGAATTTTTTGCTGGTCAGTTGGCCAATAAGTTGGTTGACCAGTTGAAATCACATTCAGTCCCATTTCAGACAGGGAGTCGTACAAGATACGACCTTTAGGGCTAACGAGTCGTGAGCCCCAGAATGTATGCTTAGCATTGTAGTCGCCAGCCGCTATGAAACGGCTACCTAGTGATTTGTAAAAATCTCTATACTGATCTTTTGTTATTGAAAATCTGGGCGGACAGTAAACTGACGAAATCACGAGGTTTTGACAAAAGTTCTCAATACAGATGTTTGTTGCTTGAAGATAACACTCTGAAAGACCACCCAATGAATGGTGTTTGATTCGCGATTTGACCAATATTGCCGAGCCACCACATGATCTATCTCTGGGGTCCTTGGTGTCGTAGAATGTATAACCACTTATTTTAAAAATGCTTCTCGACGTCATATGAGTCTCGGAAATCAGCATTACATCAATTTTCTTATTAAAAAGAAAATATTCAAGTTAATTTTTGTGTTGGCGTATGCCGTTTGCGTTCCAGAAACATATTTTGATACAGTTCATGGTCTATTAAGTATGACCTGCAGTAGCGTGGACTGCATTTTTTGCATCTCCTGCATCATACTTTTCATGCTTGTCATGAAATGGTTCATGGATTGCACCAGATTCTCCATTATACCTTCAAGACGGCTAAAATTGTGGCTGTTTGTATCATTTATTGGTGATTCATTTTGCACTGTTGGTTGGTTAGATATGAGCACGTTGGCATATGAAAATTGGCTAGTGGATGCTTGTGCTACGGGGGGAATAATTTTAATAGGTACTTTTGTCGTCTGAATAGGGGTAGAAGCGGGTTTGTTGATCAAGGAGCGTTTAACGACCTCGAAAACAGGGCAACCCCTGTAGTTGGCAGTGTGGTTTCCACCGCAATTGCTGCATCTTTTTACCCTGGAATCATCCTTAGGCTTATCGCACTTTGAGGTGTCATGAAGATCCCCACAAACAGTAGGCTTAATTACGACTTGTAGACCTTTTGCGCTTTTAAGTTGATACGTGTAAAAATTCCTTTTGCGTTTTTCAAATTCCGAAATTATTCTCCGATAGTCGTTTTCATTATTAACCTGAATCTTTGTTTCATTAATATTGCCACGCTTAATTGGAGTCACATAAAAAGAATTTTCACCAATTAATGAAACTAATATTTTTATAAGTTCGTTTGAGTTTTTTTTCTCTTAAATATATTGGAGGTGGTTTTACTGGCTTATTCACAGCGTTAGGGACATCATTTTTGTCTTGGAGGATGGCAAAACGATTTTGCGAGCGTGGCTCTTCAGCATTCTTTGATAATTTTGCGGCTGGTGTAATTTCGGCAGATTTTTGGCTTCTGCCTCTCTTCGATACTGTTATATAGCGGTCCATTCCTACCTGTGTTTTTTGTTTTTCTTCAACAGCAACTATAGGAGCGGCCTTATTTGTAGGAATTAATGTGCCTTTTGCAGCTGTTGACTTCTCTCCAATATTTGATAACGAGGACCGTGAAGAAGACGGTCCTTCAGTGATTTTTCTATTTAAATTAAATATGCTTTGGGCTAAGTTTGTGCCCTGTTCAACACATTTATTCAAGTTTGGTGCACTTGCACTTAAATTCAGATTTGTGCTTATTTTTGGTTTCACAGTTAAGTAGTTTTTATTAAATTCGGGATCTTTAATGTTCTCATTACTAACACTTGCCGAGCTCAACACGAAATAAGCATTTCGGCTCTGAGGCCCACTCGCACTGTTAGAATTGTTACTCATTCACTGTTTCACTGTATTTAATTTTCTAGTTTTCAAATAATTAAAAATAAATTATTGCAATTTATTAATTTTTTATTGCACCTAGTGCAATTATTTGACTTTGTAAAGTTTTTCACCTATTACGAGTTATTTTTTCACTTTTTTGTTTAATTTAACTTTTTATACTTTTTCACCTATTACGATTTTTTCACCGAAAATTCAGCCGCACTAAAAGTAACACGTCCGAACAGTTCGATGTATCAAGCACGATCATGTGATCAAACTATTACAATCAGCCAATCATAATTTAGGAAAACATACAATTTCATCCCTCATCGTCTTGAAAAAAACACAGGTACTCAATTTTCAATCAAAACAATGAAAACTAATTTTAAATATTACCTGCTTTATCAACCCTTAAAACTACCTGCTTTTACTCTCCCACACAATCCTCTCTCACTCTCTTCACATTTCTCATTATCCAACTAGAAACTATTACTATCCAACTGGATTCCCTTCATGACATGTCAGCTATTCCCTGTCGACCCATTCAAATTCCAATTACAAAAAGCGGCGGCTTTCCTTTGAAGCCTCTGCTACCAATTGAAATTCCAATTAGAAAAGGCGGCGGTATTCCTTTGATGTCTCTGCTCCCCATTACCTATCTACTGTTTGTACATACATAGTTTTCGTTAGCAACAGTTGGAAAAAAATTTATTTATTTATTTATTTATTTATTTAATGTGTTTATCCTGTACAACAAGATTAAATCTTATAATTAAAGTACAGGAATTTTAGATTTAAAGTTAAAGTTAAATTTAAAGTTAATTGAATTAAAGTTTAGAATACAAATAAAGAAGACAAAGTACGAAAATAAGTAAAAAATAATTGTACAATAAGTATAATTTACGGATTGAAACAATTAGAACATAATAAAAAATGTGAAAGGTTAAAAAAATTAAGAAAGAAGAAAAAAAATATCAATAAAAAGATGAAAACAGTAGTAAAATGGAAATAAAATAAAATTAAATTAAATAAAAATGTTATGAATTTGTATGTACAAGTACCCATATAAAAATCAAAGTTAGGAAGTTTTTTAAACAAAATAATTTAAAAATCACTTAAAGTGTTCAAAAAGATTTTTCTTAAATGCGTTTGCATTACTAAGGAGCTGAATGTTATGAGGGAGCAAATTCCAAAGACGAACAGCATGTATAAAGAATTGCCACTCGGAAACAAGACTGCAGCGCCTTAATGGTACAATTTTCTTTCCCCTGTTGCTTCTATTAAAGTGAATTTTCTGATAAAGATAGAAAGGCTTACCAGTATAAATAATTTTATGAAGGAGCACAAGTGTTCTGACATTTATAAGGTTTTCGAATGAAACGCCATAAAGTGAGCGGGAAAAATTCGACACATGATCAAAACGTTTAATACTATACACGTATCGAACTACATTATTGAAAACTACGTTTAACTTTTGCTTACTTACGGAATCACAGCTGGCGAAAAGCTCACAGCCATAAAGTAAACCGGGCATAATGTACGTTTTTGCTAATAGCATTCTTATATTTTGCGGGGTAAAATGTTGGGTTCGCCAGAGTGATCGTAGTTTAGCATACGTTTGACCTACAATAGCATTAACATGATTTGACCAAGTCAACCTATCATTGAAAACTATCCCAAGGTTTTTTGAGTGTGACACAATTTCTATAGGTACGTTATTCAGAAGTATGTTGAGTTCGCAAATCTGTGCAGAACGTCTCTTTTGTATTAGCAAACATTTTGATTTTTTTGGGTTGAGACAAAGCCCATTTGCCGTTGCCCAGCAATGTATTCTTGACAGATCGCTATTCAATTTGGCCACATATTCAGTTAAGTCATTAAGAGGAAATCCGAGTGTCAATTGCACGTCATCAGCATACATATGTATATTACAATGCGATAACTGCAAAGGGAGGTCATTAATATATAAAGAAAATAACAGAGGACCCAGGATGGAACCCTGTGGTACACCTCTTAATACTGGGAGAACCTCTGAAATGGAGTTGTTTGAGAAAACAGCCTGTGCACGCCCAATAAGATACGAGTTAAGCAACGAGATAGCGGAGGAGGAGAAATTAAATAGTTTTGTGAGTTTAGAGCATAGAATATTATATTCGACGGAGTCAAAAGCCTTAGAATGGTCCAGAAGAACAAGGAACGAGACATTACCATCGTCTAAGTTTTGTCGAATATTATCTGATACTTCAGCCAGTAATGCAACTGTGATTAGGTCGGAAGCCCGATTGTTTTGCTGTCATTAGGGAACAAATTTGTACATTATCCGTAATTTGTCTGTGCAATAGCTTTTCCAAAACCTTAGATAAGAAGCAAAGTATTGCAATCGGGCGATATTCAGTTCTAGATTTGGGTATTGGTATTATTTTCGATTGCTTCCAGATCTGAGGAAAAACACTACGAGTTATTATTGAATTAAAAAGGTAAGTTAAATAAGGTAAAATGTAAGGTAAAAGTATTCTCACGAAGCGAGGGTCCATATTGTCAACTCCTACTGCATTGGACTTAACATGAGTAATAGCTGCTAAAACATCAGACTCAGTTACACAACAGAATTCAAAAGTACTGCGACCACTACCAAATGCTGAGATATTCTCGAAATCGTAGAAATCAGTGTCGATGTCAACTCTTGGCACATCTAAGAAATTTCTGTTAAGTTTAAATTTTGTGGCAGTTAACAATGAATATGGGATAATAATTCCAAATATTTGTGGCAGCTAACTTAAATTGGCACTGTTCCAGAACACCCTGTTATGTTCAAAATAAACTGTTCTACTTGAACATCTGTTTTTATTATTATGACTGTTTAGCTTAATGTTTCTTTGTGAGCCGCATTATTGCACTTTCCTCTTTACCCTTTTTTCTCATTGTTCGTAAGTCATTTTGACGACAGAATCAAACTGTCTGTAATATTTAATTAAATCTTAGCCATCGTTAAAGAAGGAGGTGCAAAACTGCGGTATGTATTCTATTTGTAATTTATATTTATTTGTAATTATTTATATTCAAATTTCAGAAATAAACATTGTCATTGACATACACTACATGTTTTAAGCAAACCTCCTCTTTTTAATAAGTTAGTTGCAGCCGCAACAGGCACGTATGAAATTGGCACTTAAACAAGTACATTTCATACGAAATTGAAGAAATGAGTGAAATTTTGTGGTTTTTGGCAGGTATCTCAAATTGGCAGCTAAAAGAGTGGCAGTTATATAAGCGCGTAGAGCGTCTTCATCAATATCTGTCCATTTGGCACCAAACTTGATCCTACCGTGCTTATTAGTATTTTCAATGACAATTCTTTTACTTCCGCACTATTCAAAGAAACTTTCAAACTAAAAGAAGTAGTGCACGTATTTAGGCTAGCCAGACGTACTTTTTTCAGCAGTACGCGTACTTTTTTTTACGCAATGTACTGCTGTCTGCATAACCCCTAACAAAGTACGCTAAAGTAATTTTTTTTGCCTTTTGTACTTTTATATGTACTTTTTTTATCTGTCTAGCATTTTTTGTAATATTTTTTTTAGTGCAGACAGAATCATATAGTTGAAGCGCCCTGTTAAAATGTTTTTTACAACCTGAATACATTTGTAGCGACAAACCGAAGTATTTTTGATGTATTTCATATCAGTAAAAAAAAACGCCAGTCGTGGAGGCTTTTATTATTTGTATTTGTCGCTAGAATTATGATCAATCTTTAAATCAAAACAAAATGTAAATACTTTTACAAGCGTCTTCGCAGGAAATCAATTAAAAAATAATATTTTTAACAAAAAAAAGCAAAGCAAATAAAATTTTGAGAAGTTTGCAGTAAGTAACACCTATAATTGAGTTCGTAATTTTAAACATCGACAGCAAATTTATTTTTAGAAATGGAAACGGATGAAAATATTTCAGATGATTCACCTAAAAGCAGCTCAAGCTCTGAAGTCGAAGAAGTACCTAACAAATTACCTGTACAAAATAAGAAAACAGTTGTTAGAAGACGAAAAAACAAATTCAATGATATGTGGAAAAACAATTTTAGCTGGATTACGAGAACAAATGACAATACTATGGCTAAGTGTACAGCATGCGGATTTGTGTTTTCTATTGCTTATGGTGGCTTAGCCGATATTAAGCGACATGAGAAAACAACAAAACATTTGCGAAACTTGGAAAGCAGCCAACAAAAATCAGTCAGTGTCTTTTTAAATCGTAATGGTGATAAAGAATCTGAATCGAAACAGTCTTGTGCAACAGCAGAAGCTGCTTTTTCTTACCACACTGTTATGCATGGCCATAGGTATCAATCAGCAGATTGCACAAGCAAACTAATCAAACAGATTTTTCCAGATCAAAGGTGGCTTCTAACTTTACGTGTGGTAAAACTAAAATATCTAAAATAATAACAAACATTCTAGCTAAGTATTCAATTGAATCCTTATTGAAAGACTTAGACAATTCTCACCCATTTTCAATCTCGACTGACGCGTCGAATAAAGGTAATATTAAAACGTTTCCTATTGTTTTGAGATATTTCAATAAGGAAACAGGAGTAAACACAAAACTTTTAAGTTTTTACAACACTGATTCAGAAATGTCATTAGACATAGCCAATTCATTGAAATCGAAATTGGAACACCGAAATCTAAGTTTGGCAAACACAACTAGCTTTTGCGCGGATAACGCAAATGTTAATTTTGGTTCTAAGAAAAGTGTATTTGTGGAGCTTAAAAAAAGCAACCCCGACATTATTGGTGTCGGATGCTTGTGTCATGTTTTAAACAACTCTTTTAAAAATGCTATGAAGCTTTTGAAATTCGATTTAGAAAATATTATAATAAAGATTTTTAACGAATTTTCGACCTCAACAAAAAAGACTGCAACTCTAAAAGAAATGTTTGAATTTTGTGAATTGGAATGGTCTGAAATGCTGCGTCATGTACCAACACGTTGGCTTTCTGAAGCTTATTTGGGATTCATCCATAACATTGGAAATTCAATATTAATCTCCATAAAACGATTAGAAGAAAACCATAATCTAGTAATCATTGACTTATTCCAAATAATTAAACAGCTCTATGATAAATTTGGGCAACAAAAGAATGAACAATTTTATGGCTATTTGGCTGAATCAATCTGCAGCAACTCTGATAATCAACGGGAAATTTCCTTATTCAAAAAACGTGCAGGAGAGTTTTTATCGTACATAAACATTTACATCAACGAACGTTTTACACTGCAAAATAATAATTTCCAAAAACTTTCTGTTTTTAATCTTAACTCGAACATATCATTTCATGAATTTACAGATGTCATTAAATTATTTTCCATCAAAAACATTGATATGGATCAACGTTTGATGAATTTGTGTATTTAAAAACGTTTGCTGAAAATGTATCAAAAGATAAAACTGTTGAAGAAAAATGGAAAGAGTTTTTAAATAGTGGGTCATTTCCAAATTTGGAGAAAATTTGTATGTTTATTTTTTCTATACCACATTCAAATGCGGCAACTGAGAGAATATTCAGTTTAATGTTTACCTTTTGGAGAAAAGAAAGAAACAAGCTTTTAATTGAAAATTTAGAGTGTGAGCTGACTATTAAAACTAATTTTGAATTTACATGTGTCGAGTTTGTTAATTTTTTAAAAACTGAAAATGGCAAAAATGGAATAGTTAATCACATTAAAAAGAATGACAAATACTTGTAAATTTTTTGAATAATAATATATAACCATTAACAATTATATAAACAACCAAACCGAAATGTACAAAACACAAGTGATATTTAGTATTTAAAATATTAATATAAACTTGATAAATTTTTTTTAAACGCAATAAAAAACCTGACTAATTTTAAGTTAGAAATTGATGTGAATAATATTTACGATTTAATTTTTATGTTCTTTACTATTTAATACGTTTTTTTATGTTATGTAATGAATTTAAGGACGTTTTCAATAAAAAACACTAATTTTTATTAAATGTACTGCTTTTTTTCCTGTGTGTACTTTTTTTGCCAATTATATATCTGGCTACCCTACACGTATTTGTGTTTCTTCGCGACAAAAAACAAAAACGGGGAATCCCAAAATAATTTTTTACATTACAAAACAACAAGTGAATGTATTCATTGCAAAAATGGGAAATCCCAAAATTATTTTTTCATTACCAAGTGAATGTAAATTCATGTCAAATATTTAGAGGATGTTTTTGATATGTCAAATACTTACTTTAGAAATTATTGAACCGAAATAGTTACAATGAATAAGATAAAATTATTATTTTGCATTAAAATTGCATTATGGACCAAATGGTCCCTTAACCTAAGATTCGTAAGTTTTTTCTAACCTAACAGCAGGGTTAAATCACGTGATCTCAATATTTTTTGTGCGCAGAACACCTTTTGCGTGATTTGAAATCACTTTGACAAAAAGTGATTTTCAGAACACCCCTGTATAGTGGTTTTTTCTGTAATTTAAAAATCTCATAACAACTGCATGAGTGTTCCTCTCAGATGTAATTCTGAGAAAGAGCTAAGCTACAAATTCGTTATAAGTTTTAGGTGGAGCACCTGCCGTTTTTGTATGCCCCTGAGAGAACATGGAGCCATGTATCAACAGAGTGTCATACTTGCATGCCCCTAGGGGACACACAATTTGCAATTCCTCAATACATGACTGCAAGATCAATGTAAAAATCACCTTGCTAGAGTGATTGGGCTATCTAATCCCTGCCGTCCGTAACTCAGATACAATCAGTACAGCCCAGAAACGGCAACAAGCACCTACGCAGTACCACTAGCACTACGCAAGCCCTGTTCCCATTCGTTCCTGAGCACAGAAATGAGAGTCTTCGCTACATCAACGGCTCTGTTGTTTTGGCAACAGCACCTAGGAGAGTCTGGCCGGCACGAAATCTGCTTACTTGGTACGCAAGTTAAGATATCAGCTTAAACCAACTATAATTCCTTCCCGCTTTGGGTGGCAACCACAGCCACTGCGTGGACACCGAAGTGACCTCAACCGTTTATCAGTATAGGGGACAAGTCCCCAAACTTAATTGGGGACGTATCCCCTGGGCTTTTAACTGATCCCGCAGTACCAGATAAAGACTCCGGTGAGCTTCGACCTTCCTCTGGTAAAACCAGATTCCACTCTATCTAGTTTCGAATCCTTGCAAATTCATTATACTAGCACCAATTCTAGCCCGGCAGTGGGGGTGTGGTCTAGGTGATCGAACACCTACACCTGGCCTCAGGCCATAGATTTAAGCTACAGTAGAAAAAATCTATGGATCTCTGAGAAAGAATCTGAGATGGTAGCCATTCACATCAGTGCAACTGCGTCTAATGATATATAGATAATTAACTACTAAGTAATGCAACTCTTCATATGATAGCTGTGCAGATACACACTTACATAACTTACTTAACTTACATAACTACGACTACCTCTGTAATACCTAATTGCGTTTATCAAATAAATAATTAAATAAAATAATAACTTATGCTTATTATTTACATGGTGCCGAAACCCGTCGTAAATCTTGAAAAGTAAACCGCCGAATAAAATACTAAAAAACATACACACTACAAATTTTGCGTAAAAGAAATGGCGGAAACTTATAATTTTTTACGACCACCGAAATCTTTAGTTATAGGGCATGACATAGATATGGCCAAAGAATGGAAACTGTTGAAACGCAGTACGAATATTTTGAAATAGCATCAGGTCTAACTACAAAGCCGGAAAACATTCAATTTGCCACTTTTATGTCAGCCATTGGTTATTCAGCTATACAAATTTACAACTCCTTACCAGGAGCTGTGATAGAATCACTACAACACGCTTTATATTTCACGCCGAAACTAAACACTACGTTTGAAAGATATAAATTTCATAAACTAGTTCAGAATGAGTGCGAAACTATTGATGAATATGTAACACGGCTAAGACTGCAAGCAAAAAATTGCGAATTTGTTCAACAACTGAGTGACAGTATACTGCGAGACCAATTAATCTTGGGAAAAAAGCGATTTTTTGAGAACTAAATTATTATCGGAAGACATCACGATTGAGAAAGCAATAAAAATTTGTCAAGCCACCGAATTGGCTCAAAAGCAAACAGCCCAAATACATAACGAACATTAAAAGGCGGTAAATTTGGTAAAAAAAACAGACAAAACTAAAACATTTAATTGCCGCAATTGTGGAACAAATCATGCTATACGTAGTTGTCCAGCATTTTCGCACATTTGTAGAATTTGTAAAAAAAAATTCACTACGAAAGTATGTGCAAAAAAAATTAGAATAAAACAAATAATAACTATAAAATCAGGGATGTTGCTTGCATTGAACAGAGCGGGTCCAATAGTGACAGTGATGATACCAACTCAATTTGTTTATTGGTTGCATCACAAATAATACAAGTAAAGTTGATGAAGAATCTTTCACCGAAACAATTACGGTCGGTGATGAGAAATACAAAATAAAATTAGATACAGGTGCCCAATGCAATGTGTTACCAAAACAAGTCATTGATAGATTTAATTCTGTTATTGCTCTGGCCATGATACATCCCTGTAAAGTAAAACACCTGATTACATTTGGTAATCATAAAATAAACGTATTGGGTGAAGTTAATCTAAAGTGTAAATTAGCAAAACAAATTCATACAATAAATTTTAAAATTGTAGGCGAAGATGTAAAGCCAATTCTTGGTGCAGAAACCTGTGAAAAACTGCAATTAATTAAAAGAATAAACGAACTCCAATTAAGTGAACAGTTATTTGATGGTCTGGGTTGTATTAAAAACTTTGTATATGATATTGACTTAGTTGACAATCCTAAATTTGAAATCATTCCAGCAAGACGTGTGGCATTTCAAATACGTGATCAAGTCAAGGCAGAACTTGATAAAATGGTACAAATGGACGTTATCGAACCAACAAGCAAGCCAATGGTTGTCGTACGGAAAAACAACAAAATAAGAATCTCCATAGACCCAACCACCCGTCAACAAAAATATAAAACGTCGGTATTTCCCTATGCACATCATAGAAGAAATTTCACACAACTACATGGTGCAAAGTATTTTACAATTCTCGACTGAAAAAAACGTTTCTGGCAAATCCCAGTCTCTGACCGCACTAAAGAAATACTTACTTTTTACCCCTTGGGGCAGGTATTCGTGTAAAACGTTGTCCTTTGGAATCTCATCGGCCCCAGAAGTATTTCAGTGTGTAATGCAGCAACTCTTTTCTAAGATGTCTAACGTAAACGTCGCTATTGACGACATTTTAATTCATGCTAAGACGTTAGACGAACTACATCGGACTACCGCAGAAGTGATAAAAACAATTGAGGAAAACGGACTGAAACTAAATAAAGACAAATGTGAGTTTGACCGTACAAAGGTAAAATTTTTAGGTCATATAATTAGTGCCACTGGTATGTGTCCGGATCCCGAAAAAATAGAGGCAGTAAACAACTTAAACCACCAACAAATCGTAAAAAATTACAACGTATTCTTAGAAAATTTACGTATCTCAGCAAATTTATTAGAAATTTTTCGCGTATTACTGCACCATTGAGAAGTCTGCTTGAAAAATCAAACTCTTTTTACTGGGATGTTGTACAACAAAAATCGTTTGAAAAATTAAAAGAAGTGATCAGCAAACCACCGGTGCTAAAACTATATGACGTAAACAAAGAGGTCAAAATACAAGTCGATGCAAGCTCCTATACAATTGGAGCAGTACTGTTGCAGGATGATCAACCTGTCGCTTACGGCTCGAGATCCCTAACAGACTGCCAATCTATATATTCACAATTGGAAAAGGAAGCGTTAGCTGTAAAATTTGGTTGCGAAAAGTATCACCAATATGTGTGGGGTAAAAATATTACAGTAGAATCCGATCATAAACCCTTAGAATCTATTTTCAAAAAATCACTGCACTCTTCTCCATTAAGATTGCAAAAAATAAGACTAAGTTTACTTACCATTCAGTCTCGTCTCATCGAACTGTTCGGACGTGTTATTTTTAGTGCGGCTGAATTTTCGGTGAAACAATCGTAATAGGTGAAAAAGTGTAATAAGTTGAAAAAATAACTCGTAATAGGTAAAAATATCTACAAAACAAAATATTAAAAATCGCATAAAAACTGTACGAGTGTTCCTCTCAGATGCAATTTTGAGAAAGAGCTTAGCTCGACTAGAAAAACTATATGGGTCTCTGAGGAAGAATCCTTAAAAAATCTGTTTAGAATTTTCTCACTACAAGAGCCGTAGAACGGCGTCGTTCCTGTTCGCCCAATATAGTTATCTCATCCGATGTAAAAACATCAACATCGACATCTGCTCAAGTGTCATCAAATTCAAAATCTCCTAAGACCGTGTGTATTGATCAAAATAGGTTTGCTCTCCTCCAGACGGATGAGCCAGAACTTCCTAAGAAGACGTTTAAGCCCCCACCAATTTATCTGAGAGAGCCCACTTGCAGTAAATTGGTACAAGGAATTGTTTCGGTAATAGGTGAAAATATGTTTAGCGTAACATCAATTAAACATGGAAATATCAGCGAAACCAAAATTCAAGTGAAAAAGGAAGATGATTTTCGAAAATTGTCCAACTAGTTGGAGAGGGAGAAGAGGGATTTCTATACCTACCATCTGAAAAGCGCAAAAGGACTCCAAGTCGATCTAAAGGGTATAGACCCAGATGTTGATCCTGCCGAGATAAAGACTAGCTTAATGGAAAAAGCCTTCAAAATTAAGAGCATTACGAATATTAGAAACCGTGAAAAAATTCCACAGCCTATGTTCAGGGTGGAATTGAAACCTGGAGATGTCGTATTAAAGAAAAACGAGTCCCATCCAATCTACAATGTGATTTACCTTCTGCATCGTAGAATTACCGTGGAAGAACCGCATAAGCGTCAGGGACCCGTTCAGTGTCTTAACTGTCAAGAATTTGGTCATACCAAAGCGTACTGTAAATTGCCGACAGTTTGTGTTGCATGTGGGGAGCTACATACAACTGCTCAATGCGATAAGTCGAAAACTGACTCAAAAATCAAAAAATGCAGTAACTGCGGAGGTAATCATACCGCAAATTATAGAGGTTGTCCAATTTACACTCATTTGAAAGGCACAAGAACCAACAAGACGACAACAGCCAAATTTTGCATCGAGTGACAATTTCCCTCAATTGTTACGGTCCACTAGTCATATAAACGCGCCTAGTTCTAGACAAGTTTCTTACGCAAACGTGGTTAAATCTAATATACCAGGTTTGGAGCAGGAACCTAAATCACAATATTACGAGCCTAATATTAACACTATAGAGACTACATTTCAGACACTTGTCTAAACTATGAACACCTTTACGACCACTATGACATCAATGATGCAGGATATGCTGAAAATGCAATCCACTATCTTACAAGCCATTTTAAAGAAATGATTTGTTTAAAAATTTGTTTTTGGAATGCGAACGGCCTCCGACAACATAAAAACTAACTGGAACACTTCCTGATGGATAAGCAGATTGATCTCATGATGATTGCTGAAACTCACTTGACGGCGACAGGGTACTTCAAAATTAATGGCTACGTGTTGTATGATACTAAAGATCCTCGCGGAAGAGCATGTGGAGGTTCGGCAATTCTTATAAAGCACAGAATAAAACATTATTTAATGAACAACATATGTGAGGATTACCTACAAGCAACAAATATTTGTATTGAATTCTGTCAATACAATTTTGTTTTATCATCAATTTATTCGCCGCCTCGATTTTCAATAATAGAACACCAATACTACAGCTTTTTCAATTCCCTTGGAGCTAGATTTTTAGTTGCTGGTGACTTTAACGCCAAACAAACTTTTTGGGGTTCACGTCTGGTGACCCCGAAGGGTCGTGAACTCTTCAGCACCATTGCCAAAATGGGCTTAGATGTACTCTCAAGCGGGCATCCCACCTACTGGCCGACGGACCGACGGAAGATTCCCGATGTTATTGACTTCGGAGTAGTGAAAAATATCCCTGTAGAATTGATTCAAGTGGAGCCTTCATTAGACTTGTCTTCAGATCACTCTCCTTCTATTGTTTCAATGCGTTTCCTTCAAGGGAATGGCTCTCCATTTCGGGATATATCTAAAACCAGAGTAAGTTGGATAAAGTATAAAAAGTATTTAAGTTCCCACTGCACGGAAAATGTAGTGTTGAGAACTACCGAGAATATTGATGGGTCGATTGGCAAGTTTACTGAGCACATACGAAGAGCTGTACCTCACGCCTCCACATATGACGTTGAGTGCAGAAGTGGGACAAACAGAACTTATTTCGCTGAACTCGATCATCTCCTGTCAGAAAAAAGAAGAGTTAGAAGAGAGTGGCAAATTCACAGGTCTCCTGAACTGAAAGCTAGGCTACGGGTATGCAGAGATATACTAAGAAATTTCTTAGAAACCCAAAGAATGGCTTCACTTAAATCTTACTTGGAGGGTCTTGATAGTACCCCACAATCTGACTCTTCGTTATGGAAGGCGGCACGAGGTTTAAAAAGACCAGTTAGAGGAAAGCCTCCTTTGCGAAATCCGACTGGAGACTGGGCTAGAAATGATTCCGAGAAGGAAAATTTATTTGTTAACCATTTGAGAAATGTGTTTACTATAAACAACTCAAATAATGCATCTGATTTGCCTCCACTCGTTATTAGACCTCCTGTACCTCTAAGACTTAGCTTTAATGACGTTCAAAGCGCTATTGGTACTCTGAATCTTAAAAAAGCTCCAGGTATGCTTGTGGAGTTACCTCGTGTAGCTAGAAGAATTAATCTCTTTATTTTTAATGCTATTTTACGCCTAGAATACTATACTGCAGATTGGAAGGTATCTATGATTACCATGATTCCTAAGCAGAGCTGTAAATGATTGCAATCGATTTAATTGCAATCACATGATTTCGCTTTAATGATTACTAATTTTTTGATTGCATTCAAAATCGTAAATTGATTTCATGATTGCAATTTGAAATCATGAAATCAATATGATAAAAACGATTGAATCAATTTTTTGAAATCAATTTATATATAAATTGATTGCAATCAAAAAAATTTGATTGCAATCAATTTGATTGCAATTACTTTAAGTGCAATCCAATCCAGTAATTGCAATCAAAGTTAAATCAGAATCAAAATCTTCGTTCTTTTCAAATGAAAAATTTTTTTTTTATTTACAAAGTTTTGTAAAATTGGTAAACATTATTTCTAATTGCAATCAGTTCTTCCGTAGAAAAAAAAATGCAAGAAATGACTAACAAACCTACGTTTTTCATGTCATTTTGGAGCCGATAAGTTTTAGTTGTTATTATCTAATATCCTCTACTTTGCAAAATTGCAAAGAATTCTCTTTTCAACGCATTCAAATAATTTGTTGCTTTTGTTGTTTTTTTATAAATACAGTTATTTTTTTTATTATTTTCTAAGAAGTCGAAGTAAGATGAAATAAAATAATTTGTTGCTTTTGTTGTTTTTTTTATAAATACAGTTATTTTTTTTTATTATTTTCTAAGAAGTCGAAGTAAGATGAAATAAAATAAATTGTTGCTTTTGTTGTTGTTTTTTTTAAATAGTTGTTGTTTTTTTTTATTATTTACTTAGAAGTCGACGTAGGCTGGAACAAAATAAATTGTTGCTTTTGTTTTTTTTTTTTTTATAAATACAGTTGTTGTTTTTTTTTATTATTTACTTAGAAGTCAAAGTTTACTGAAATGTTCAGACATATTTTCATAGTGCATAAATCGTCATTTGTGCTATTGATTTGTTCATTAAATACGTGTTTTCTATATTATTAAACGTTTGGTGTCAAATTGCTAATAAATTAATAGTTCATATTAAACTCTTCATTGTTAAAACTGAAAAAAAGTAAAAAAAGAAATTGTGATCAGAATGTCAGAAATTTTTGATGATTTTTGGTCTGATGATTATGAAAAAGATCCAAGTTATGAATGTGAAAACTTTTCAGACGAAAAACCAACAACAAGTAAAATAAGTAATATTGAGTTAAAGACTTCGCGCTAGTTATAGTTGTTCAGAGGGAGTCCTTTTTAATTTTTTGTTGGAATTTAAACAATGTGGTTTTTTTCGAATATTCTGCTTTACAAAAATTTTATTTTCTTATTTTTATTTTTGAATTACTTAGATAACAATTTTATAAATTTTTTATAATCTTAGGGTTTTTACTTTTTTAGAATTTTCAACTTTTTCACTTCACACTTTCAGCAATATTTCCACTCTGAGCTCCGTTCTTCAGAGCAGACCATTTATATTATAATCCAATATTGATTGAAACCAATCAATACTGCTGATTATAACAATGTTGTGCAACATACAAGAGAAGCTTGGATGTTGCAACAATGTTGACTCAACGTTTTCATTTCCTTATTCAAATGGAAATCAAAGAAGTCTTTATGGGTTTTCAAGTGGGTCAATATTTAGTTGAAAGTACTCAACTACTCAAGTACTGTGATAAAAATACCAAGAATTATACTTATGGAATAATTAAAAAAAGAAATAAATTTAATAGGAAATTAATTGTGCCAATGCACTTGTAAATAATATATCTTAATGCTAACGTTGCATTTTGATATGCTTGTAGTATTTAATAGCTTAACATTTAATGTGTGTGTATGTTTGTATGTTTAGTTGTTTATTGTTGGGTTAATATGTGTGAATGTGTAGTGTATTTATATTTTAGTTGTTTATTGTTGGGTTAACAGCTTATATTTTAATTGTTTCTTAATGGTTTAGGGTGACGTGGTTTAGGGTGACGTAACTCCTCCCCCCTTAGAATAGAGCGACGGCCACAATGAACTAGTTGGGGCTGGAGCGGGAAACGGTGAAGTGATGTACATAATCTTCTTTCTTGATGATAACACGGCAAGGATGATGATGAGGATTAAAAGTGATGATAATGCAGTGTATATTGAGCCGGCGTGAATTACAGCGATTTCTTTCAGATGGGTTATGTTTTTGAGATTGTTGAAGTTTAAATCTTCGAGTGTCATCAGAGTTGTAATTTGTGTCGTGGAGTTTGCTTTTAGTGTTGTTGTGAAATTGTGTGGAATAAGGGTGATGCTGTCCCGGTATGTTGTTTTTTCGTCATAGTAAATGATATTATTGATTTCAATGCTGCAATTATTGAAGAATATTATGCCAGTGCCTTGAATTTCTTGTATACGTATTCTGCAAGTAGATGTGATTACTAATTTTGGAATATTGATAAATATGATATGATTATTCCCCATTTGGAAAATTTTTGTTATTTTTCCCAAATTCATTAGGTTGCAATTTGCTGTTCCGCCGAAGAGGAGTGGTGCTAAGCATGTTGAGTGTTCCATTAGTTCTTCTTTTGCTGAGTTGCAGTAATAAACGCCTTCGATTTTGGGGCAATTGCTATTAAGTTTTTGTATTTTATGTGTATTGTATAAAATATATTTTGGTATAATTATCTCTTTGGTTTCATTAATAGGTAGTGGAATAATATGATACATATCGTAATTTTCTTTTGCCAGTATTGGTATTTTAAAGTTAAATATAATATTTGTTCCGTTGTAGTAGGCTTGTAATTCAAGTAATTCATATATGTGTTCGTCTGAATTCAAGTAGCCTTCATGTTCATTGAAGACCCTTGAGCTTGAGGAGTTTTCATATTCCATGACATCTTGACTATTTGGGATGAAATCATATTCCATGATTTCTCTTATTCTAGCAAGCTCCTCAATATTCAGAATATACTTAGAAATAATGTTTAATTTGGCGAGAATGATTGCTTCGCCTATATTAGTGATATGGTTGTATAGTATGTCAATATTATAGTTAATTCTATTCAGATATTGCATTTCTGATATATCTTGTAGATTTTTATCAATTCTATTTGCGTTAATTGCAAAATTTTTCATAATGGTTTTTTGTTCGTTATTTATGTGTTCAGTTATATTGTTAAATCTTTCAATGACTTTTGTGTTTAAAAGATTTTGTCTCCTAGAATCATTCCGGGATAAATCGATCTCTTTCCGAATTTTTGTTATTTCTGTATTTAATTTATTTGCATCTTCGGCATCCATGTTCCCCGTTATGAATTTAATTGTCGATCCAAGTCCGTTAATGAGTCCTCGTTTAGTGCGTTTGAATGGCAGAAGTGAATTTAGTATATTTCTAAGTTCGTCCAATTTGTAGCTTGATACTAACAAAAGATCCTCTATTTCATTATGTTGTCCGTAATTCTTTATCGAGTTAATAGTCTCTGTCATTTTTTCCAAACTAGTAACATATTCTTTAAGATCAATGATGTGCACCAAATTTCGAAAGCTTTCTTTCAGTTTAGCTGGACCTAATTTAAATTTTAGGACTTTCTGATCATTGTCAATGTTGTGGATATGAATAGTCTGTCCGTATGTCAAAACGAGTCTGAAATAAAAGAGAGATATGTACTCTATGATAAACCTTCTAATTCTCTTCTTTTTTGTAGTCTTGTCTTGTGAATTTTCTTGTCACTTTGTGTTAAGATTGTAACATGATTGTCTGCCTTAACTTTGTGTTTTGAAAATTTGGGCGCTAATTTGTTGCGTCTATTATCTTTCCGAAAAATAACTTCATTTATACTTCTGTTTGTTGGGCTGGCTCTATGTCTATTAAGGTTATCTATTCTTTCTTCCGTTGTCTTTTGCATTCGTTCTTGAATGGAAGGAAACAATTTTTCACGAAATTCAGTAATTTTACGCAAATAATCATGTTCATTATTATACGCAATTTGTTTGTCGAATGTGTATGGTCTTCCGAAAAATAATTCGTATGGAGTAAATTTAGTGGTCGAATGAATAGCATTATTGTAAGTGATCAATACTTCAGGGAAAATTTCGGCGTGATCTAAAGATAGTTTAAGCTCCTTTCTCTTTGCCATGATTAAGCGGTATATTTCGGTCAGAGTAGAGTGTAATCTTTCAACTGGGGAATTACTACTGCTCTGTTGAAAGGAAGTAAAGTGGAGGTCTATTTCGTATTGTTTACAATAGTCCTTAAAAATGTTGGAATTGAATTCGGATCCTTGGTCGCATATAATCTTTTTTGGAACACCATATAGAGATACAAAATTATTTATAGCCTTGACTATTGACAGACTTGTTCTATTGTGAAGAGTAGCGGCATAAGCGAATTTTGAAAATTTGTCAATAACTGTTAGGATTTGTTCCTTATTGACAGCATATAAATCAATGTGTATTATTTCTAAAGGTTTGCCGGGAGTTTCTGGTTTCTGGAATTGTATAATTGGTGGGTTTCTATCATATTTTTGTGTCCTGCAAGTGTCACAGTTGTTAATTGTCCGTGTAATTTTTTGTTTCATGTTTGGAAAATAATATTTTCTCTTTAAATGTGCTAGAGTTTCATTAATTCCCCTATGGTTGTTGTTCTCATGATAAGATCTTACAATATTCTCCTGGGCGTCATCTTCTTCTATATCTTCTAAAAGGTCCATACTTCTAAGTATTTTAAAAAGTTTGCCGTGGAAAAAATATTTGGAATAGGTAGATTGAACTACTTTGAATGTATTATCGTCAGTAAATATAACAGTAAGCTTGTTTGGCTGAAGAAACTTGCGGAAAATTTCCGTAATTGATTCCTCATTGAATGATACTTTCCTGATTATACGCCTCTTTTTATTAGGAAATATTGTTCTCAATGAAATTGACGACTCGTTATCTGTTCGCTCTAAAATTAACTGTGAGTTAAATTCATTTAGTGGACGTTCCGAAATATAAATTCCGTCATCCAGATTTTCAGTTGCAGAATGAACGGTAGTCCCTCTTGTACCCTGAACTGAAAGAGTATCGTTGGTATTTAAAGACAGTATTTTTTGAAAAGGTGCATCCTTATTGGGGATATTTTGAAGTTCTCTATGAGTCTTATTATTATCAAGTTTGACCCTACTTAATGCATCAGCGTTTGTGTTAGTCTTTCCCTTTTTGTAAATAATTTCGTAATCATATTCCTCTAGTTTAAGTCTCCATCGTATTAGTTTTGAATTGGGTTCTTTTAAGCTCATAAGCCAAGTAAGAGGCCGGTGGTCAGTAACGATTTGAAATTTATGACCAAAAAGATATGGTCTAAAATATTTTGTAGCCCAAACAATTGCCAATAGCTCTTTTTCAATAGTTGAGTAGTTCAGTTCTGTATCCGATAATGTTCGACTGGCGAAACAAATTGGCTTATCGCTACCAATTGTTCCTTGTGAGAGTACGGCGCCAAGTGCCACATTGCTTGCGTCTGTGGTCAAGATAAATGGCTTAGTAAAATCTGGGTACTGAAGGATGGGGTCATTTGTCAAAAGGTCTTTCCCCATTTCAAATGATTTTATATATTCATCAGTTAATTTAACTGCTTTGCCTTTCTTTAAACATCTTGTCATTGGTTTAAAGATGTGTGCGAAATCTCTGATGAATTTGCGGTAGTAACCCAAGAGTCCAAGAAATGATTTTATCTCCCGTTGGGTTTTTGGAATTGGAAAATTTTTTACAGCGTTGATCTTATCCGGGTTCGGTTTAATGCCATCTGTGGTAACAATGTGACCCAAGAATTCAATTTCTTTTCTTAAGAATTCTGACTTATCGGTTTGTATTTTAAAATTGGCCTCTCGAAGCCTGCCAAAAACTTTTCTTAGATTCACAATATGTTCCTCCAACGATGTTGAGTATACGATTATATCGTCTAGATAAACCAGACAATTTTTACCAACTAAGTCCCTGAGAACATTATCCATGACTCGCTGAAATGTCGATGGGGCGTTTTTCAATCCAAATGGCATTCGAACGTATTCATAGTGCCCATTGTCAACGGTGAACGCCGTTTTGGGTATGTCCTTTGGATTCATTTCAATCTGGTGGAACCCGCTTGCCAGATCAAGGGTAGAGAAATACATACATCTACCTAATTTGTCAAGAATGTCTGTTATGTTCGGTAACGGATATCTGTCAGAGATGGTTTTTTCGTTCAACTTCCTATAGTCAATAACCAAACGCCACTTGCGTTTTCCGCTAGCGTCTATCTTTTTTGGGACTACCCAAACAGGTGCCCCCCAGGGAGAATAGCTTGGTCTTATTATTCCTTGTTCAAGCATTTTGTTTATTTGTGTGCTGACTTCTTCCTTATGTACATGTGGGTATCTGTATGATCTGGTGTGGATGGGTACGTCATCCGTTGTCCGAATTGAGTGTTTGATCTGATTAGTAAACGTAAGTTGATCGTCATTTTTTAAAAAAATATCATTAAATTCGCGTAAGACCTTTGAAATTTCATTAAATTCAGATGAATTTAAATGATCTAATCTCAGCTTTCCTACAACGTCTTGTACAGAGCTTTCGTTGTTATTGTTGCATATATTGATATTATTTATTTCTATATAATCGTCTGGGTCATATGTCCGTATTTTTAGTGGTTCTTCTAAAAGAAGGACTTGATCTTGATTGGAAGTATTAACCGCCTCTACACAACTCAACCAATTATTTGCTTTATAAAGACCGGCCCGAATAGAGATATGGTCATTAATTTTTATCTCGTCTAATAGTGCTTGTCCCTTTTCCACATTTACAGGTAACATCAACTTATTAATTGATCTTGGCTTTAATTTGTACTGCTTTAGAATCTTTGCCTTCCTAAATTTTAATGGTATAACTGTATTTTTGGTGGAAATAGTTTGCTTTGTTAGGTCTATAATCACTCCAAATTTTGAGAGAAAATCTAATCCTAATAGACCATCGAAGTAATTATGGAACTTAAATAAAAGAAAGTCAAAATTAGAGTTTTGTTTGAATTCCTTAAATAGTTTTAAATTTACTTGTTTGTCTAACTTATGGTCTTTAAAAACTGTCCTAATTGTCATTGCGCCGACTTTTTTATGGTCTTCTTCCCTAACATACTGTGGGTCAATGAATGACGCCGATGCTCCTGTGTCAATTAAAAATCGGAGAGGTCTGCCAAACGGAGAAGAAATATCTATATATGCTAGTTCCGTCCCGTGAACGTTAATATCTATGTACCTCATTGGGTTGTCGAGGCAATTATAGGAAAATTTTCCTCGGTCTCTATATTTGTGATATCGTTTTGGTATCTATCAAGATTTTGAAAGTTTTCTTGGCTTCCGACTGTTTGTTCCATTGGTGAAATACTATTAGTGACTTCCTGTGGTATCTCCTTGATTATATTGTTTATTTCCATTCTGGAGGTAGATGTCGCATTAGTCCGAGTACTGGGTGATGATCTGAGCCGACCACTCTGCTGATTATTGAAGCGAGAATAAATAGTACTAGTGTCCATACGTTCGGGAGTATTATTAGGAGGTTGTGCTCCCCTTACAAATGTATTGTTAAAAGGTCTCGAGTAGGAGTTGTTAGCAAATGGTCTAGAAAATCCAGGCCGTTCCTGAATATATGCTTGATTGGAGTTCTGTGTCCTATTATATGGGTTGTAGTTCTGTCTGAAATATGGTTTATTTCCCTGGTACCCTAGTTGTCGTTGTTGAATGGGAGGTTGACTGAAATATTGTCTATTTTTAACTTGGCCATAGAATATATTCTGTTCTTTTATACAGAATGCCAAAGCCGTAGATAATGAGTCCGGCCTCATTGCTCTTATTGAAGAGCCCAGTGGTTCTCTCAAATTTGTAAGAAATGAATTGAGGCACATTTCCGCAAAGAGATCTTTCTTTGCATTTATGACGCTCTGGTCATTTTCGTGAATTAAAATATTATTGGTGAGAGCCGATTGGATCTCAATAATCTGACTGTAGAATGTTTCAACGGTTTTATTGTCCTGTCTTACTAAATGTAGATCTCTAATAAGTGAAGTCTCAGTTCTTTTGTCCGAATAGTGGAGGATCAGATTCTTTTTTATGTCATCCCAATTAAGGGGAGTGCCGTACATGTTTAAAACTTCATTTGCTTTGTCCACTATCTTGTTCCGAACAGCTCTTAATAATATATGTCCGTACGGTGTGTTGTCGGTTCCCCTAATATGTAGGAGGATTTCTTCTACATTGTTGATAAATTCATAAAGGAGCCTTGGATTACCATCGAATTTTGGTAAATCCTTAATGGCATCCGGAATTCTCAGAGAATTAAAAATATCGTTCACAGTCGCTGACATGCCACTGCTAGGATAATCCTGAGAAGTTCCAGAGTTAGCTGGCGGATTCATACTTAACTGATCGTGTTCCGGAATGGCTTCTAAGGATTTACTTCTAAAAAGTCTAGCGTAAGGAGCGAATCTTTTTGAAATTTTTGACATATGTCGTCCACTACCTTAAGTTACTTTTGATTTTCACTATTATTTGGTCGTGTATATGAATTGTTTGATTTATATAGACTTACATTGCCCCAAGGATGATTAGCTGCATCCTTTTTTTTTGCTTTTTTCCGACTGCGCCAGTTATAGTTGTTCAGAGGGAGTCCTTTTTAATTTTTTGTTGGAATTTAAACAATGTGGTTTTTTTCGAATATTCTGCTTTACAAAAATTTTATTTTCTTATTTTTATTTTTGAATTACTTAGATAACAATTTTATAAATTTTTTATAATCTTAGGGTTTTTACTTTTTTAGAATTTTCAACTTTTTCACTTCACACTTTCAGCAATATTTCCACTCTGAGCTCCGTTCTTCAGAGCAGACCATTTATATTATAATCCAATATTGATTGAAACCAATCAATACTGCTGATTATAACAATGTTGTGCAACATACAAGAGAAGCTTGGATGTTGCAACAATGTTGACTCAACGTTTTCATTTCCTTATTCAAATGGAAATCAAAGAAGTCTTTATGGGTTTTCAAGTGGGTCAATATTTAGTTGAAAGTACTCAACTACTCAAGTACTGTGATAAAAATACCAAGAATTATACTTATGGAATAATTAAAAAAAGAAATAAATTTAATAGGAAATTAATTGTGCCAATGCACTTGTAAATAATATATCTTAATGCTAACGTTGCATTTTGATATGCTTGTAGTATTTAATAGCTTAACATTTAATGTGTGTGTATGTTTGTATGTTTAGTTGTTTATTGTTGGGTTAATATGTGTGAATGTGTAGTGTATTTATATTTTAGTTGTTTATTGTTGGGTTAACAGCTTATATTTTAATTGTTTCTTAATGGTTTAGGGTGACGTGGTTTAGGGTGACGTAACTCGCTCTTTGAATGAAACTGCTTCTTGTAGAAATGAAGCAGACTCTGATAATTCGAACTTACCAGAAACGTCAATTTTGTTTACAAAGTTTTTTCAAATTGTAAAAAAGGTGTGTATCAAAATTTTGTTGTTTTCGAAATTTATTTCTAATATCATACAATTATGCAGATAGATGGTGCTTACAGCCGTAACCAAAGTGGCATTCAGGCTAAGTGTAGAATATGCAATGTATATTTACAAGGATCAACGCAAATAACGTCCAATTTTATTCGACATTTAAGACAACGCCATACAGAAGAATATAATGCATACAATCAACAGAAAAAGAATCACGTCGCCAAAAACAATTCAAAGGATAGCTTTAATGAAGTGACGTGTCGCGTTATAATAGATAACATGTTACCAATCTCAATAGTTGAATCTCAAACTATTGACAACATGTATACTTCAATGATTGATAAACTTAAAGAACAAATTAAATTAAACAAATTTGTATGCACAACAGCCGACGTGTGGTCAACTAAGCACCGTAGCTTTCTAGGCTATACATGTCATTGGATAGATGAAAATTACAATAGAAAGTCGGTAGCTTTAGCTTGCAGACGCTTTTCTGGTCGACATACACATGACCGTATCCGAGATTTGATGGTAGAGATACATGCGCAGTTTGATCTAAGTATCTCTAATGTAACGGCGACAATTACAGACAATGGTTCGAACTTCGTGAAAGCGTTCAAAGAATTTGGAGTTGATAGTGTAAAGATCGGTGCAGAAATAAATGATGATGATGATAATGATGGTGACGATGATGATCTGGAAAATCTATTTGGAGAGCATACGGAAATTCCAAGCAATATTTTCAATTCTTGGTTGCCAAGACATATACGTTGTGCAACCCATACCTTGAATCTGGTGGCGACAACTGATCTTTTACGTATATTGAAACAAAACATAAAATATTTTGAAAAGCACCAATCAGTAAGTATTCTTTTGATAAAAAATCCTCAAGCTTTGTTTAAAGTTTCAATCGTTCACGTCCAGATAATGCAAAAATGTTCACGTCTTTGGAGAAGAGTGAATAAGCCAAAAACTTCTGAAGATATAAGGACAGTATTAGGATGCCAACTGAAATATCCCGTGGCGACAAGATGGAACTCTATGTACGACTCGCTGAAAGATGTTATAAAGAGCAAGAGTAAACTCAACGAGTTGTGCAGAATGTTCAAGGAACCAAGTTTTTCAGAAAGCGATTTTATTTACATTGAAGATTATTTGATGTTATTAAAGCCAATAGCTGAAGCCATCGATTTTTTGCAGGGAAGCAAAGGAATGATCTACGGATATCTTTTGCCAACTTTGGCCACAATTCGAGTGCAATACATTAAAATATCAAATAGTCACAACAACGAATATATATCGCTCTTGTCCGGTTTAGTTTTAAAAGCAGTGGAAGCTCGGTTCCAAAACTATTTTGATTTGACACAAGAAGTCAATGACGCTATCATAGCTTCCGTCCTTTGTCCACAAATTAAGTTGCAATGGCTAACAGCTTTAAATTCGTCATTTACTCAAGTAAAAATCCACGAAGTAATTGCTTTAGTCAAAAATGCTCTTCCCAATGAGACTCCATTGCCATCGCCCGAAGTGAATTTAAATGCATCTAACAAATACTTCGATTTTTGCCTTGAAGGTATAATACAATTATATCAAAAGAATCTATTAAAAAAATAATATAATATTTTTTCTTTTAGATAATCCTGTTAATTTATCGGAAACACAACAAAATCCAACTCATAGAAGCTTTCATTCGTATCTTACAGATACGGACACATCGTTTGAAATGCTTGATCGGTATCCGACTTTGAAATCCACATTTATGAGATTCAACGCACCATTACCATCATCAGCTGCAGTAGAAAGGTTATTTTCATTTGCAACCTTGCTAAATTCTCCGCGTCGTGGATCGCTTTCAGATAGCAACTTTGAAAAGTTACTTTTACTAAAAGCCAATAGAGAGCTTTCTAATGTAAAAAATGCTCAAAGAAATGAAATCTGAAATATTTTTCATATTGTTTTGTTCATATTATGTTTGTCATGACTTTTTTTTAATAAATTCACAAAATTAAATTTTTTTTTCGTTTTTGACTTTTATTTTTCTGGTCAAATATAAGTGGAGGTTTGCAATAGAATCTGTTGGTTTTCACCAAAACTTTAGTGATTTTTACTAAAATCAAGTGGTTTCCACCAAAAATTTGGAGGTTTCCACCAGATTCTAGTAGAAACCGCTAGATTCCAAATGTAAATTATTTCATTGGACTTTTACTATAGTTGTGATTTCAAGGGAATTTATTGAAATCACATGATTTCAAGGGAACTTGTTGAAATCACATGATTTCAACAAAAATTTGATTGCAATCGAATTTATTGCAATTAAATTAATTGCATTCAATGATTTCTAAAAAAATGATTTCAAAATGATTGCAATAAAAAAATATTGCAATTTTGACAAGATTTCATTTTGAAATCTGAAATCATTTAGAAATCAAAGAATGAAATCAGTTTGGTTAAAATCACTTTGATTTCAATGTCAATTGATTACAGCTCTGTTCCTAAGCCAGGGAAGGACCCTACCAAAGCAGAGTCATATAGGCCAGTTAGTCTACTGCCGACAATTTCAAAACTGTTTGAAAAATTGTTAATGGCTAAGTTGATTCCAATTCTGAACGACACTCAATGTATACCAAATCACCAATTGTAATGAACGTTTATGTCCAGAAACAAAATTGTACACTTACCCTATTTTTCCAACAGTGCATAAATTTTCTTGTGGTATGTTAATTTACCCTCGAATAGTCTCTTACTAAATTTATATTTTTTTTGATTTGATGTGTAAAAGTAAAATTTACTTGCTCATACATATTTTTTAAAGTAATTGTACTATTTTAAGAACGGACACCCTATGTATGATAAATTATCATATGGCAACCTTTGGTATTTTTGACAGTTCATTTCTGATCTATTACAAAATTGTTTTGACGCGAGCTTTCGTTCGGCTTCTTGATTGAACGATATTTCCTTTTTCTTTCAACCTGCAAAGCAGACACACATAATTTTGATAAGTATAAGTGGATACCAAATCGCTAAATATATTTGGCATCCATGCCTATTGTGTAGAAAGTAAGACTGCCTTCTCTACTATTAATTTTGGTAATCCAGTACAGCTAAAGCTACCGTGGAGTAGTCCGCTGAGCCTCTTGCATAGCTGTCGAACAAAAGAAGTTGGAACAATTTTAGAAGATAGCGTCTTTAATTTCAAGACCCTAAACATTGTCACCGGCGTGTTCCCTTGTTTAAAAGCAAACGCTGTCGTACTCCGGCAGATTTCATTTGCGACTTCGTTCATTTGCAATTTGCATTACAAAACAACGGACACCGTGGTTAAAAGGTAAAGCATAAATTTTTTTGTTTTCACAAGTAAAAACCTTAATAATTATAGTTCCTCCAATAGATTGACTAATACTGATTTAGTCAGATCGGCCACAAGAGCGCAATCATCCAAAACCACCCACCATAAACTAAGCACTATATAATTTCCCCATCTCAACAAGCCAAAACTGGTGGCCTCAGAAACCTACTCAGAAGCGGTATAAAGATACGAGTAGATAAGTGGTTTTTAAAAATCTCCCCCCCCCCATGTTAATTCAACAGCCTAGACATACAAAATTTAAATACACCAACTGTATGTCATTAACAAGTGTAAATCTCAACAAAAGTGGTTTTCAAATTTTATGCATTCCTCAAGATTAAGTAATTAAAGTAAGAAAAAAAATTTACCTACATATGTATGTATATACTCGTATGTAATTCCCTTGGTCATCCCTCATATTATGGTCCATTATTAAATCTATAAAACCAAGTAAAGTAATTATAAAAGCAAAACACAAAGCGCCACAATATGAATACATACATATATACATCCATACAGATGTACAGATATAAGTAATAATAAAAATCTGGAAGAATAAGAATCGCAAATTAGGTGAATTTGTTCATTGAAAAATTTTATGTGTAAAAAAGAATGTAATAAACTTTAAACAATACCGGTAGAAATTTAAATCACAAACTATGTAAATCAATTAGAAAAAACAAAGACAAAACAAAACAAATTTGAACCCCAACCACAACCAGGCAAATTAAACGCTCTCAACAATGATTTAGTGGCAAAATTTTTTTATTGCAAGAACAAACCTCAACTTTATTTTACTATCCCAGCACTGAAACCTGCATCGAGTTCCCAAGGAGGCCTTCTTCAGATCCCGATTCAGGGTAAGTGAACACCTTTTATTAATTTCTTGCTTTTAAACATACAAACCAACAACGATGAAAATATCTAATTAAAAAGAAAAAAATAACAATAAAACAAAAAAATTATCAATAACAAAAATGCACTTCTCAAACATGTTGCATTTAACGTGTTAAGGTTATTTTACTCATTTCGTTAATTTTGTTTTCTCATTCCAACCAGCAAATTACTTGAAAAAAAGACGAATACAAAAATAATAAGAGAGATACTGATTGTGTTTTGTTCAATAAAAAAAAAGAGAGAATGAGTGAGTTTTAAACGTCACTAAATTCTATTTTGTTCTGCCTTCTTTGACATGGTTTTCGTTGTTGTTTGTTTGTATGTATGTTTGTAAAATAAATTTGCCACATAAATAAAGATGTTATTGACAAGTGTTGTGTATGGGAAAAAGTTAGGATCATGTAAATCAAAATTCCAAATTTTGTTTTTATTTTGTTCGTTATATTTGTATTTTATAAGGAAAACAAAGTATTAAATTGCATTATAGTAAGGTCTCCAATATTTTCTACAGTAGGAAAACATTCTTGTATCATAATCTAATGAATAGATGTATTTTTATCAGTTTTATTATATCCAATGTAATTTTGAATTATTCAGGTATTAGACAATATGAATTTAATATAATAAGGTTAAGAATAATTGTAAGTTTATGAGGATCTATTAATTTAATTATATTCCAAAATTCCGATATGAATAGGTATAAGATGAATTCAAGAATAATAAATATGTTAAATATGACTGGATAAATTTGTTTGTTTGGTCTTCTTATTTGTGAAATGTGAGGAAGACAATGTTCAAATACCAATTAGGGGTTCTATAAGATTTAATTGCCAGTAGAACTATGGCTGGTGAGGGTTTTGAGGCAGACGTATCCAAAGACATCCGGATGACGTGTATTTATAGGCAGAGATGATCAACTATAAATTTGTGTATTTAAATTCTTACAATTATAACTAAATTTTGGGGCTTGTTTTTTTGTATTTGGTTTAGTTATATTAATCCAGTAATTAGTTTTTTTTTAGTTTTACCGGGAGTCTATAATAGAGCATGTAAAATGTATCAGAGTTAGTAAAATAGGACACGAACTCCCCCACCCGACTGTTAGCTAGTATATCAATGGCTCCCATCGTCCTGATTGAACTAGCTTCTGTTAAAACTATGACTCATAGAAGGAATAAAAAAACCACAATTTATTGAGATCAGATTTGCTTTAGGGTAAAATTTAAATACAGTAAGAAAGTAGTATTACTTTCATTATATATTTTTCCCCATGTAGATTCACACGGGATCCGTATATATTCTTTTATTGAGTTTAGTTTATTCTCATCGCACGCATATGCGTTTTGATTTCGAACGCGATTGCTTTCATTTTTACATTACAAAATGGCGCCCAACATGGGGCCCGAAGGAATAGCTCGTTCTTTCTGGCTCAAAAATTTTTCTTTTATTAAATTGTAGATTTCAATGTTGTAGAGATTCTAAAATTGTTTCCATCGATACTGTATTTGATAATGAATAACGTTTGAATCTTTTCTGGAATTTTAGTTGAGGTTTTTTAGGTTTGAGTAGACTAACCGATTAGATTTTAATCGTCCTTTCTTTATCTTCGATAGTGCAATGAAATAAATTTTAGTTTTTCTAAGTAGCTACGATAATGTTTTAATTTATTTATGGATTATGAGACGATTTTTAGCTCATTTTATACAGTGGAAATCATAATGTTGCTATCTGCATTTTATGACCTAGTATTAAAATGATTTGTTACTAAGACAAATTGTGACTTTGCTAATGGTATAAATTTCATATATATTTTAGCCACGTTATCTAACTCAATAGACCAATTATTGTTTGCATTATAGTGATTATTTTCTCTGCTGCTTAAAATATTTTTTTTAATTTTATCGTTTCTCACATAGAACATTTAAGAAGACCAAAAAAAGTTACATATTTTTTTGATTTGGAAACCGAGTCTGAATTCAAAAGTTTTATTTCTTTCTGAGTTAAATTCAGAAAAAAAACTTAGTTCAAAAAAAATATATATAAAATTATAACTCTTATATCAATATTAAAATTTGCGATTTTCATATTTTATTTGAGAAATTATATTTTATATGAGAAATCTAAAAAAATTAAATTTTTGTGAATTTTTTTATAATACATTTTGCATTAAACTAATTAAATAAATTCTATTTATTAATTTAACTAATAGTGGAATATAAACAGTAAACACTAATATAAATGAAAATACTTTAAATTTTAAAAATTTTTTTAAAGCTTCTAAATAGTATAAAACTTGAGATTTTTTTTGGCAAATGTTTTAACTTTTAGCAATATCATTCTCGATCTATATAATCCCATTAATTTTTGTGAATTCAGCACATTACATTAAACATAGTTAAAATCTATCTTTCCGAAATAAAACAAATATTTACTTTACATTATTTATTTTCATTTAATTATTCTAATTTTTAAACTTTGTGTAGACTTAAACTACCTAGTTTTCGGTCTTCCCTTTTATAAAATGTTATTCTAAGTCATTCGACACAATGGCAACCGATTCCAACTCTCCTCCAATTTCTATACCACCACCTTTGCCTACGGCTCCGGTTATTATGGAACCCTCAGTATGTCAGATGTGTAAAACTTCAATGAATGTGGGACAAGATTGTTTGTTAATTAATGAATGTAGACATGCTTTCCATAGGTCATGCATAGAAAACCATTTAGCCACGTGTTCCGACTGTCCCATTTGCAAGCGACACTGTCAACTGTCTGAATTGAAGAAACTTATGATCAATCCCAAAGGTAGTTTGGTCAGAAATATTGCTTCAAAGCCACGAGGTGCAATGTCTAAGCACTATCAAACTAGAAGCGTCAGTAGAAATGTAGGTCCAGATCCTTCAGAGGTTAGTTTTAGCAATGAACCAAATGAAGAGCCTGTACCATCGCCTGAGACCAATGTACCGAATCCTACAATTGACGTTTTAAATGAACCGACTAATACAGCTACTATAGGTAGTAATAGTATTGATTACCAAGAGATCAATCGAATGATTGAGCAAAACCTGACTCGTCTGTTGACGAATATGAATTTACCACCAAACATTAACCCGGAAGTACACCAGAATCAAAATCAAAACAGACCAGCTAGTATTTTTAATTCAAATAACAATTTGTTTGATCAACCAAACGATAATCTTTTACATTCCCCAATTCGTATCAATTCATCCGCTAATTCCTATCATAGTACATTAAATGCTGATAAAATTTCTCTAATTATACAAAATTGGAACGTTAAGTTCGACGGTACGTCAAATAGTTTGAATATTGAAGAATTTTTGTACAGGATTCGAACTTTAACAATTAATTAATAATGATTTTTATATGCCGAAATTTACATATATTGCTAACGGGGAAAGCAAGAGAGTGGTATTGGCGATATCATAAAAGAGTTCAGGTCATTGAATGGAACAATTTCTGTGAAGCGATAAGATGTCAGTATCGTGAATTTAAATCGTCCTTTGACATCAGAGAGGAAATTCGCAATAGAAAGCAGAAACCGGGTGAATCATTCGATTCTTTTTATGAAGGGGTTTCTACCATTATGGACAAATTACCTACTCCGATGTCTGAGTTCGAATTGATTGAAATTTTAGCAAGAAACTTACGCCCAGATATTAGGCAAGATCTCTTGTATGTGCCTGTGCACTCTATTCCATACCTAAGAAAACTGGTGCAAATGCGTGAAAATTTCTTGGCCGATGTTCGCAAAATTATGTTTTCTAGAAATCTTAACCCAAACCCACCTCGTCGTATAGGTGAATTATCGACAGAAAATCTTGACGAAAACTATATTTGTTCTAAAGAATTAGATACAGATTTATCCGTTAATGCTGTACAAAATATTGAGTTTAATGGAAAATGCTGGAACTGTGAGGAAATAGGCCACCATTGGCAGGATTGCCTTAAAGATAGGACCATATTCTGCTATGGATGTGGGGAAAAACAATTATATAAACCTAATTGTTCCAGGTCTGCCTTAAAAAAACAAAATATGACAAAAAACTTCCAGATTCCTTTTCCAAAGGAAAACAAATAACACAAAATAATAATTTTTCTAAAAATCGAAATCTCACTGATACTGACCCCTGCAAACCTACCGAACATGACTTTAGTAATAATTATGAATTTGGCCAGATTAAAATACTTCAACACAAAAATGTCGATGAAGACAAAAATTTGTTAAAGAATGTAGATAGTTATAAGTCGGCTAAATATTCACCGGAAATTATTTACCCTCGATTACCTTATCATAGGCGTTGGCAATTATATCTTGAAAAACGAAACCAAATTTTTAACGTTTCAGTAATTTCTGATTTCACCAAAAAGAAACCAAAGCGATCTACTATTCGTTTAAGAAAATATTTTAGATTAAAAAAATTTTGTCGAAAATTCTTAGTCTCAACCATAGTGTCAGATGCAAAAGATCTACGATATTATGCTAAAGTAACTTTTTTGCAATTCACAGAATATGGCCTTTTAGATACGGGTGCCAATATTAGTTGTATAGGTTCAAAGTTAGCACAACAAGATTTTTCTAAATTTTCAAATTTTTACAAATGTAAGTCATTTGTAAAAACTGCAGATGGTAAACTTCAATCTGTTTTGGGATGGCTAGAGGCAGATATTTCTTTTAAAAATAATACAAAGACCATAAAATTATTTATAATCCCATCTATTTCTCAACGACTCATTTTGGGATTAGACTTTTGGAAGTCATTTAACCTATGTCCAGAGTTTATTGGGTCTGCTAATATCATTGCCTTAAATAATCCATCGAATAGTCCGTCAGATTTGAATAGTATGTCTGATGTTTTGTCTGACTTTGCAAAAACTACTAACCACATAGAGGAAAACTGTTATCCACTTGATAATGACCAGAAAAAACAACTAGTTTCTATAATTAGTTTATTTCCTAATTTTGACAAACAAAGTCTTGGTAGAACAAAATTAATAGAACACAAAATTGATGTAGGTAATGCTCCTCCTGTAAAACAGAGATTTTACCCAGTGTCACCAGCAGTAGAGAAGCTTATGTATGTCGAAATAGACAGGATGTTAGCTTTAGGGGTAATTGAACCATCTTCATCTCCTTGGAGCTCGCCAATGAGGTTGGTGGTCAAACCTAACAAAGTACGTTTGTGTCTGGACGCGAGAAAATTAAATATGGTAACCAAAAAAGACGCGTACCTTTTACCAAATATTGGTGGAATTTTGGCAAGGCTCCCAAAAGCGAACATAATCTCGAAACTAGATTTGAAAGACGCTTACTGGCAAATTGGTCTGGACGAAGCTTCTAAACCTTTAACGGCTTTTACAGTCCCCGGAAGACCATTGTATCAGTTTGTGGTGATGCCGTTCGGGTTATGTAACGCCACACAAACCATGCATAGATTAATTGACGAACTTATACCTCCAGATTTAAAAAATTCTCTTTTTGGCCATTTAGATGACCTGATCATAGTTTCAGAAGATTTTGAGTCACATATTGAAATTTTGGTAAAAATTGCATCACAATTTAGGAAAGCAAACCTAACTTTAAACGTGCCAAAAAGCAAATTTTGTGTAACTAAAACGAATTATTTAGGGTTTGTAATAGGTGACGGAGGTGTAACAACTGATCCCGAAAAAATAAGTGCGATAGTCAATTGGCCTGTTCCTAAAAATCTCAAACAAGAGGCTTCCTTGGATTGGCGGGATGGTATCGAAGATTCATTGAAAACTTTTCCACTGAGGTGTGTCCAATTACAAATGTTTTGTCAACGAAAAAGAAATTTACTTGGACGCCTGAAGCTCAAACTGCCTTTAAAAAAGTAAAACATCTACTTACAACTGCTACTGTCCTGACAAATCCGGACATTTCGAAAAAGTTTTTCCTGCACTGTGACGCGAGTGATTATGGCATTGGCGCAGTTCTGGTGCAATTGGATGCTCAAGGTGCAGAAAAGCCCATTGCATACATGAGTAAAAAGCTTAATGCAGCGCAACGTAATTACTCCGTCACAGAGCGTGAATGCTTGGCAGCTCTGGAAGCAATCAAAAAGTTTAGATGTTATTTAGAAATGCAGGAGTTTAAAGTTATAACAGACCACTCGAGCCTACTATGGTTAATGAAACAACCAGATCTTAGTGGACGCCTAGCGCGTTGGGTATTTAAATTGCAGCCTTACAAATTTTCCATAAGCCACAGAAAAGGAAAAGAAAATATAGTACCAGAGGCCTTATCCAGAGTACCGAGTGATACAGTTAATGCCTTGGAAATTGTTGAGCCTGAAGTAGACTTAAACTCGCCCTACTTTGAAGACCAAGAATAAAGGATTTGAAAAATAAAATAATTCAAAATCAAAATAAATATCCTGATGTTAAAGTGGAAGATAAGTATGTTTATATACGTACTGAACACTATAGTGGCGATGAAGAGCAAGAAAATTCATCTTGGAAATTATGGATACCGGTTAGACTTCGAGAAGCTACTATAAAAAGAGCACATGATCCACCTACTTCGTCACATGGAGGGATGACTAAAACATTGGATATATTGCGAAGAAATTTTTTTTGGCCTGGTTTAATTAAAGATGTAAGAAATTATGTAAGAAATTGTGACACATGTAAGGCAACTAAAGCACCAAAATTTACAATGAAACCGCCTATGGGAAACCATACAATATCGGTGAGGCCTTTTCAACAATTATATATTGACCTGTTAGGACCTAATCCGAGGAGTAAGTCAGGTTTCGTTGGCTTATTGATTGTACTGGACCATCTCACTAAATTTCACTGGTTATGCCCTCTTAGGAAGTTTACATCGGCAAATATTCAAATTTTTTTAGAACAAAATATTTTTCATATGTACGGTGTTCCAGAGGTCATAATTAGTGATAATGGCAGCCAGTTTAAAGCCAATGAGTTAAATGCATTCCTTACCAAATATGGCATAAAACATACCTATACGGCATATTACTCCCCTCAAGCAAATGCGTCCGAAAAGGTTAACCGATCACTTATTGCCGGAATTAGGTCATATTTGAAAAAAGACCATCGACTTTGGGATGAGCTGGTCAGCGCTATTAGTTGTGCACTCCGAAACTCCTACCATCAAGCCATTAAGGTTTCTCCTTATCATGCACTTTTCGGGTTTGACATGATAACACATGCTCCTTCTTACGAACTTCTTAGAAAGCTCGAACTGTTAGATGAACCATCTGCTAAGATTTCTCGTGACGATCACCTTCAACTAATTAGGCAAAATTTAAAGAAGTATATAAATGAAGCCTTTGACAGAAATTAAAAACAGTACAACTTACAATCCAATCCACTTGCAATCCACTATCTTACAAGCCATTTTAAAGAAATGATTTGTTTAAAAATTTGTTTTTGGAACGCGAACGGCCTCCGCCAACATAAAAACGAACTGGAACACTTCCTGATGGATAAGCAGATTGATGTCATGATGATTTCTGAAACTCACTTGACGGCGACAGCGTACTTCAAAATTAATGGCTACGTGTTATATGATACTAAAGATCCACGCGGAAGAGCATGTGGAGGTTCGGCAATTCTTATAAAGAACAGAATAAAACATTATTTAATGAACAACATATGTGACGATTACCTACAAGCAACAAACATTTGCATTGAATTCAGTCAATACAATTTTGTTTTATCATCAATTTATTCGCCACCTCGATTTTCAATAAAAGAACACCAATACTACAGCTTCTTCAATTCCCTTGGAGCTAGATTTTTAGTTGCTGGTGACTTTAACGCCAAACACACTTTTTGGGGTTCACGTCTGGTGACCCCGAAGGGTCGTGAACTCTTCAACACCATTGCAAAAATGGGATTAGATGTACTCTCAAGCGGTCATCCCACCTACTGGCCGACGGAAGATTCCCGATATTATTGACTTCGGAGTAGTGAAAAATATCCCTGTAGAATCGATACAAGTGGAGCCTTCATTAGACTTGTCTTCAGATCACTCTCCTTCTATTATTTCAATGCGTTTCCTTCAAGGGAATGGCTCTCCATTTCGGGACATATCTAAAACCAGAGTAAGTTGGATAAAGTATAAAAAGTATTTAAGTTCCCACTGCACGGAAAATGTAGTGTTGAGAACTACCGAGGATATTGATGGGTCGATTGGCAAGTTTACTGAGGACATACGAAGAGCTGTACATCACGCCTCCACATACGACGTTGAGTGCAGAAGTGGGACAAATAGAACTTATTTCGCTGAACTCGATCATCTCCTGTCAGAAAAAAGAAGAGTTAGAAGAGAGTGGCAAATTCACAGGTCTCCTGAACTGAAAGCTAGGCTACGGGTATGCAGAGATATACTAAGAAATTTCTTAGAAACCCAAAGAATGGCTTCACTTAAATCTTACTTGGAGGGTCTTGATAGTACCCCACAATCTGACTATTCGTTATGGAAGGCGGCACGAGGTTTAAAAAGACCAGTTAGAGGAAAGCCTCCTCTGCGAAATCCGACTGGTGACTGGGCTAGAAATGATTCCGAGAAGGGGATTTTATTTGTTAACGATTTGAGAAATGTGTTTACTATAAACAACTCAAATAATGCATCTGATTTGCCTCCACTCGTTATTAGACCTCCTGTACCTCTAAGACTTAGCTTTAAAGATGTTCAAAGCGCTATTGGTACTCTGAATCTTAAAAAAGCTCCAGGTATGGATAAAATCAGCAACAAAATGCTTGTGGAGTTACCTCGTGTAGCTAAAAGAATTATCCTATTTATTTTCAATGCTATTTTACGTCTAGAATACTATCCTGCAGATTGGAAGGTATCTATGATTACCATGATTCCTAAGCCAGGGAAGGACCCCACTAAAGTAGAGTCATATAGGCCAATTAGTCTACTGCCGACAATTTCAAAACTGTTTGAAAAATTGTTATTGGCTAAGTTGATTCCAATTCTGAACGACACTCAATGTATTCCAAATCACCAATTCGGGTTCAGAGCTAAACACAGTACCATCGAACAAACACACAGTTTGGTAAATGTAATAAGACAGTCGTTTGAAGAGAAAAAATACTGCTCCGCCCTTTTCATTGATGTGTCGCAAGCGTTCGACAAAGTCTGGCATGAAGGTTTAGTGCATAAAATTAAATTAATTCTGCCTGCTAACACCCACAAACTTATGAAAAGTTATTTATATGGTCGCAAATTTACAATCAACGAAGGCGATTTTTTAAGCCCCGCTCAGCCAATTGAAGCAGGAGTACCCCAGGGTAGCATACTGGGTCCAACTTTATATTTGATTTATGCATCCCATATGCCGTTAGACCCCATAATACATACTTCAACTTTTGCAGACGATACAGCCTTTATTAGCGTTCATAAGGACCATCAAATAGCATCACAGAATTTGCAGAAATATGTTTATAAACTAGAGAATTGGCTTGAGCTTTGGAAAATCAGGGTTAACGAACAGAAATGTATTCATATAACTTTCACATTGCGAAAAGATACATGCTCGTTCATCAGAATAAATAATCAAATTATCCCGCAACACAATGAAGTCAAATACCTCGGAATCCACCTCGATCGTCGTTTAACTTGGAAGTCTCATATCGACGCAAAACTTACCCAGATGAGATTAAAAGCAGTGCAAATTAATTGGCTAATCGGCAGAAATTCTACATTAAAGTTGGATTGCAAACTTTTGTTGTACAATGCAATTCTAAAGCCAATCTGGTGTTATGGAATTCAATTATGGGGTACTGCCTCAGCATCCAACATCGAAAAAATTCAAAGGGGTCAAAATAAGATTCTACGTACAATTACTGCAGCTCCATGGTATGTTACAAATTCTCGAATCCACAAAGATCTAGGCATTCCTTTGGTGAAAGTCGAATTTACAAAACACGCCTCAAAATATGTCAGCAAACTTGAACACCATCCAAACCCACTTGCACGAGACATCCTTAACTTTAGGGGCCACAATCGGTTGAGAAGGAGGGATACCCTTGCTTTAACTCAAGCGCAAAACAGATGACTGGATCAATTGAAGTGAATTTTCTTTAGTATCATAAACATTTTTGTCTAGCACTGGCTGGGCGTATTATTTTCTTTTTAGTATTAAGATTTGAAAACTTATTGTTATTTCAAAATATGAATATTCAATAAAAAAAAAGCTCAAAAAAAAAGTTTACTTACCTACAACCCAAATGTTGTTTATAAGCCGGGGGTAAAAATGTATTTAGCAGATCCATTAAGTCGTGATTGCGTGATCCATTTAAAAGTAAAGAACTCGAAGAAAACATGTTAAGAGCAAAGAATTCTCAAAATCATGATATGTACCCACAACTTAATCGGTTATATAATCTCAACTCTATAATTGTTATCATGTCTTGCTCTAAGCCTAAATGCCGTAATAAATCCGATGAATTGATGGTTTCCTGCTGGCTTTGTGATTCCGTTTATCATGCTAAATGTGTTGATTTGGCTGCTCGAACTGTTGACAATTTGCGTGAAAATAATGGTCTGCGCTGGTGCTGCAAAAAATGTATGGCTCTTGACATTGAATTTTACTCATTCTTTAAAAACACATGTAATCAATTTAATGAAATTCATAATGACTTAAATAACCTTTTTAAGAAATTTACGCAATATAAAGAACTTCTTGAAAAAACACCAAGCTCACCGAAAAGAAAGAAACAAGCTACAACTATAACTAATGCTAATGCTGTTGAAAAAGTTTCTGATAATCCACTAATTGCATCTTCATCTTCATCTACCAGTTCTTCCTTGTCGTTGGTTCACCCATTAACAACTGAAAAAAGTCCTGCAACTATTTCTATACCCTCATCTGACTTAATAAACAATGTACCATTATCTTTAAATCTTAATTAAACAAGTTCACCTGTTCCCATGAATCTAAATCAACTCGCTCCTGTTTTTAAACCACCAAACCACAAAACTATTCAACAAGTTCTTAATCCGCCAAACAATTCAACAAGTTCATCTGTTTCAACTAACTTAAATCCGCCCACTCCTGTTGCTATACCGTCTAACAATACTCCAATTCTTCAAGTTATTTCTCCAAAAAAAACTATATTTGCTGCTCGATTTGCTTCCTTTACAACTACTGATGACATCAAACATTACATAACTGATAAAATTGGCTCCAATATTGATATGATTGTTTTCAAATTTAAATATTCTGAACCAAGAAATAAAGCATCTTTTAAAATAATCGTCCCTCAAGAGTACTTTGATACAATTGTGAATCTAGATTTTTGGCCGCCAAATGCTCTTATTCGTGAATACGAGTATAAAAATACTTCAACATCTGGCATTGTTCATCTACCGCAATCATCTTCAAAAAACTAACTCAACTATCGATAGATAATCTCATTAATATTATTTACCAAAATGTACGGGGTCTCAATACTAAATTAACTAATCTTTTTGCAAACAGTTTTGATTTTTCATACCACATTATTGTATTTACCGAAACCTGGCTGAATGATAAAAAATGTATTCATAACAATGAAATTCTATGTTCCAAATATCAAATATTTAGATATGATCGTATGCGAAAACTTGGTGGTGGAGTACTTATTGCTGTCCTTGATGTTTTGCTATGTGAGATTATAGAAAATGTTTTAATTGATGACATTGATGATGAAATTGAGTTTATTGCGGTTAAAATTCGTGTTGGTCATAGACAATTATTTGTCACGTGTTCTTATATACCACCTAACTCATCTCTTTTAATATATAATAAACATTTTTCCGCTATTAAATTCGTTCTGAATCAATCAAACACATCCGATATAGTACTTCTACTTGGCGATTTTAATATTCCAAATGTAAAATGGGTTCAATCCTTTGATTGTAATTATTTGCTACCAACAATTATGTCCGATTTTTTAAACTCCCTGCATGGATGCGGATTTTTCCAATTAAACCATATAACAAATGAATCCGGAAATATTCTTGATCTTGCTTTCGTTAATTATCCTCTGGAATTTTGTCTTCGTGATACATTGCCTGTGTCGTATCCCGTTGACCTTCACCATCCTCCTTTTGAAATTGGTTTATCATTGCCGGATAATGAACAATCTATGGCTAGAATACAAAATGTTATACCATTGCAATCTTACTGTTTTACTCGCACTAACTATACTGTACTTAACAGCTTGCTATCTAATGTCAATTGGGATTATGTACTTGCTGATGATAACTTAGATAATAATGTATCAAGCTTTTATAATATTTTGCATAATTTCATTAGTATCACAGTTCCAAAAAGTAAATTCTACAATAATAATGGGCCGCCATGGAATAATCAACACTTACGAAATGCTAAAAATAAGAAAAATAAATGTTTTGCTAAATATTTGAGAACTGGTGCACTGGTTGATTTTCGTAAATATGCTATAGCAAGATCTGAATACAACACTACTAATAAACTTGCATACAATAACTATATTTATCGTATTAAAAACAATATAAGAGTAAACCCCAAATCTTTCTATAAATTCGTAAACTCCAAGCGTCGCTCTTCATGTTATCCAAAGCAATTGAAGTATGGCTCCTTAACTGCTGATGACGATGTTTCAATAAGCAATATATTTGCTGACTTCTTTTCAACAACTTATTCTACCAAGTCCTATTCTAACACAACAAAATATCCTTATACTACGACTCATTCATGTGGGATATACTTTCCATTTATAAATATTGATACTGTGCTTTCGAACTTAAAGTCGCTGAAGAACTCGTTTAGTCCAGGTCCTGATGGTATTCCAAGCAGTATCCTTAAAAACTGTGCAGCATCACTGTCCGCGCCTCTTACTGCATTATTTAACAAATCAGTTGTAGCGTGTTATTTGCCATCAGTGTGGAAAACATCATATATAATTCCTTTATTCAAGAATGGCAGTAAAAATGATGTATCTAACTACAGAGGTATCGCTAAAATTAATGCAATTCCAAAACTCCTTGAAAAAATTCTTACAGATTGCTTATATCATCAAATTTCTTCCCTTCTATCACCATGTCAACATGGGTTTCGTAAGTCCCGTTCAACTACAACTAATGTTTTGGAACTCACTACTATCGTCAATGAAGGTTTTACAAATAAAATGCAAACTGATGTGATATACACGGATTTTAGCAAGGCGTTTGATAAAGTTAACCACAATCTTCTATTACACAAATTATCACTTATGGGCTTTAGTTTCTCAGCTATAAAATGGTTAAACTCTTATCTATCACAAAGAACTCAACAAGTCAAATTTGGGAATGTTATATCAAAAATTATTCAAGTACATTCTGGTGTTCCTCAAGGTAGCCACCTGGGTCCAATTTTGTTCACGCTATTTATCAATGATCTTCCTACTGTTATTTTGCATTCTAATGTACTGATGTATGCCGATGATGTTAAACTTTTTAACTCTTTTAATGATACAAATGGACATAGTTTACTAAGTGCCGACTTTTACAATTTTTCTCAATGGTGCAGATTTAATTTATTGGAGTTAAATATTAAGAAATGCAAACACATGTCATTTTTTAGACACAATCCGATTGAGACTTCTTATTATATTGATACTGTTATTTTAAATAAAGTTCAAACCATATGGGATCTTGGCTTACTGTTGGATCATAGACTTGATTTTCGCGATCACATCTCTATAATGGTAAATAAAGCCTATGGGGTACTTGGATTCATGAAGCGCTGGTCTAAGGAATTTTTAGATCCTTATATTACAAAACTTTTATATACTTCTCTTGTTCGACCAATTCTTGAGTATGGATCAATTGTTTGGGATCCTTGTTATTCAATTCATATCAATAGTATTGAATCGGTACAAAAGCAATTTTTAATTTTCTGTCTCCGTGATCTTGGTTGGAATTCTTATGTCTTGCCACCGTATGAAAGTAGACTTGCTTTGATAAAATTGCCAACTCTAAATAGTCGACGATTGATGCTGAGTGCTTTATTTGTTCTGGGCATAATTCGTGGTGATGTTGATTCGGAGTTCCTGCTTAGTCAACTAAACTTCAATGTTCCTGTTAGACCAACCCGCAATTTTGAACTCTTAGCATTAAAATACTACCGTTCTGTATATGCTAATAACGATTCTTTTCGTCGTGCATGTGTTAACTTCAATAAATGCTATCACCTTATGAACATATCTGAGAGTAACGACGTACTGAAGAAAAAAATTACTTTATATCTAAATTGTTGAACTAATTATTTATATATATATATATATTACTGTTTTGTCATTTATATGTAGTCAGTAAGGATGTAAAATCTATTGACCTAAATAAATAAATAAATAAATAAATAAATAAATAACTTTATACCTGTACCATTATTAAATTACTCGTCACGTGTCACCTGTGTTCTTATTATAACTAGAGGTGGATTATTAGAACTGAATGGCAGATCTTTTATTAATACTACATCAACTTATTGTACAATATGTAATACTAATGAAGTACAAAATACATTTCACTTTTAGGGAGTCTGTCCAATTTATAATGAAATACGTAGAACCTGTTTTAATAAAATAAATCTTTCTGTAAATGATGTTATCAGTATTCTAAATGGTTATAATTTTTCTAATTTATATAAATATATTGAACTATGTTTAAAATACCGTAAGCTAATATTGAATGAGTTTTCCTAGTCGCATATTTTATATATTGACCGATGGTCAATATGTCTTTGAGTCCTTTGAATGAGGTTATTACCACTTTAGGTGAAACGCCTATTAGAAAAAGAAAGTTGCGAAGTGAAACATACAGGAAAGAGAAAAAAGGCAAGGTTATGAGTGCAATCGCGACAATATTTCATGAAGGCTCTGATAACGAATGCAGTCAAGCAGATGACGTTGATGACGGCAAACAAATGTGGTGGTCTGGCTTAGTGTGTAGTCTTTAATGAAACATTCGCACCACAATTTAGTTTAGTTTATAAGTTCATTTATTCTTTCAATTCACTTAGTTATTAAGGTAGTTTATAATGTTTACGATTTTTATTTAAATATAAGTAGAGTTAATTAGATTTATAGTTCTAGTTATTCACATAGGTTTTTAATTCAATTTACTTTTTAATTTTTTACTTTAAATATCCGCACAATAGTTTTAGTTAACTTTTAAATACTTCTACAGCAACTGTTTTACTTCTTACTTTGACGACGTCTACTTCTATTCTCTCTTGTCTGTTCAATAAAATTATTCTAATAGTCTGATGTTCTTCTTCTTTGTTTTGTCATGTCGTAGGGTTGCCGTATTGTCCGTCAATGCCCCAATCCCACATCCGGCCATCCTGCAACTACATTCGTCCTCGAATGTCCCTCCCAAGGTTTCATAAAATCAGACACTGTCGTGGTTGCTATCGGTCCTTCAAAACATCCTACTTTCTGGACCTTGTAACGACCATGGTTCATTTTGCATGTGATTCTGTATGATCCAATATATTTCGGTTTCAGTTTAATACCCGTGCCGAATTGAGTACGCTTAATGGCTACTAATTGGTTGACGTCGTATACAGTTTCGGGGATTCTTTTCCAATTATAGTCTTTACGATTTTCCTGCTGTATTGCAACGATGTTTTCCCTGGCTTCTTCTCTTATAACATCTCGATTGCTGATCAATTGTTCAATTCATAACTCATCTAGTAGTTCGCGAATGTCTGTATTACCATTTACCCTCATATCTAACCCGGTTATTAGTTTAAAAGGTGCAAATTTGGTACTTCTAGGCGGCGTGCTATTCAAAACTTGTTGCATCCGATCTACGTGTTTATACCAGTTTCTCGGTTCTTCTTGGCACAGTTTTGTCAGCATGGTAATTACCGTATGATTAATTCTTTCTACTTGACCGTTTCCTCTTGGTACGCCTGTAGCTATCAACAGGTGTTGTATGCCCTGTAGTGTACAGTATTCCTCAAATTGTTTGGACGTAAAAGCGGTACCTCTATCCGTGATCATTCTCTCAGGGTTTCCAAACGTTGTTGCTTGTTTCGTAAGTCGCTCAACAACCTCATTTGTGCTAGTACTCTTAGTGGGGTATAGCCAAACAAATTTTGAGAAAGCATCGATGACAACTAATATGTAATTATATTGCTTACGAGTTGCTTCCATAGATCCCACATGGTCGAGGTGATACGTCACGAATGGCTTATCATCCTTGTCAATAGGGCTAAGAAATCCTTCCTTACGTCCTCTTTTTGCCTCAGATACTATACATTCTACACAACTTTTCACCACGCTATCGACTTTATTTGACAGATTTGGTATAAAATACGTCTTCTGTAACAGGTCTTGTGTTTTGCGGGAAGCGAAATGTCCTTGCCTGTGAGCTATCTGGATTATCTCTCGTTCCATTGAACTAGGTACAACTAAAAGTTCATTATCGGGATCCTTATGTAGTACGTCGTGTTTCATGAAAAAGTCTTCGTATGACCCTTTCTCTAATATTTTCCTAACGGCCTTAATCCATTCGTCTTGTAATTGTGCCTGTTTAAGTCGATGTGCCAACGTATCTGCTATCATCATGCATGTTAAACGACTCAAGGCATCCACGTGCTTCATTCTTGATCCTGGTCTATGTTCTATCTTATAATCGAATTCTTGTAAGAATAGAGCCCATCTCGATACTCGTGGTGGTACATCCTGTTTACGCATTGTAAGTGCAAAAGCGTTACAGTCTGTGACAATCTTAATCGGTATTCCAAGTACAAAGATTCTCCACTTTTTCAGGGCTTCAATAACTGCTAAAACCTCTAGTTCGTACGAGTGGTATTTCTGCTCTGCTAATGTTGTTTTACGGCTCATATATTCCACGGGATGGAATTGTAAATCTTCGTCTTTCTGTAGCAATACTGCACCATAACCATATAAACTGGCATCTGTATGAATTTCCGTAATTGTTTTCGGGTTACAAATTTTCAAAACTGGTGGGTTAACCATTGCGTTTCTTAATTGTTGAAAGGCTAAGATCTCTTCATCTCCCATTTTAAAATGTGTGTCCTTTTGCAGCATGTTCGACAATGGTTTTGCTATTGATGCGTATCCAGGGATAAAGCGTCTTAAATACGAGGTTAGTCCTAAAAAGCTTTGCAGACTCTTTATATTATTCGGTAATGGGTAATTAATAACAGTTCGAATCTTCTCATTTGATGGTAAAATTGTCGAATTCTCAAAAATATAACCCAAAAAATTGATCCTCCTTTGCAAAAATTGACATTTTGCCCAATTAATATTTAACCCATTCTTTTCTGCCACTTTCAGCACTTTCTCCAGTTTTGCAGCACCTTCAATCTCATCATCCGATGGTATGACTATATCATCCATATAAACAACTAATGTGCCGTCACCTATTAATTCGCGAAAAATAGCAGCTATATGCCTGCAAAACACTGCGCGGGAGCTTGAAATGCCAAAAGGTACGAATTTAAATTCATATTGACCCTTACTAGTTACGAAAGCTGTATATTTTTGCGACTCTTGGTCGATTGGAACATGAAAAAATCCATTACGTAAATCCAGTGTTGTGAAAACCTTGGCTCCTTTTAGCCTTTGTATTACGTCATCGATGAGTGCCATGGGAAAATTATCGCGAATAATTTTCCCGTTTTGTGCCATCCTTTTACCGAACTAAGACTACTGGGGCAGAATATTTTGAATAACTTTGTACTATAATACCGTCTTGTATCCATTCTTTGACTTGATTGTCGATAAAACATTGGTCTGAACTTGATACTCTACGAGGTCTGTGTGCAACAGGTTTGTCGTCACTTAAAACTATCCTCATTTTTACAGGAAATAATACCGGTTTCTCTGGTTTATAAGCTTTTATTCTGCTCCTGATTTGTTCCTGTCTAGATTTATCCAGATGTTCTACTTGAAGTAAATTGTCCATACAATTATCTATTGATACAGCCTGCATAATTTCACCAAATTCTCCACGTAATTCAGTGATTGTATCGGCCTTATCTGTAGCATGTTTCGTACATTTGGGAATGCCGTCATCTACATTAACGTTTTGCTGAACTAATAACGGTTTCACCTGCTTGTAACGACAACTCTTTTTGCATCTATGACCAAATCTACCTGTGTCAGGACATCATTGCCTATAACTGCTGAGTATAAAATGTCTCTTTTTTTGGCTACATGAAAATTTATCTCTATCTCCACTGCTTCTAGTTTTGCACTTGTTCTAAAACTTCCTAAAGTTTTTATAGTCTTGCTGCCGATACCCGTTAATGTTCTTGAATCACCTTTTAGTTTCACATCGCTTAAAATCAGAAGAGTGTCGTATCGAAGGACGCTTATGTCGCTACCCGTATCCACTATCGCGGAAATTTTCTTCCCAAAAATCTCGATATCAGTAAAAATTCTTCTTGATGACGGAGCAATGCCGTCTGCTAACGTGTGAACGTTGCTGGGACCATTTTTCTCTTGGTTATTGTCGTCTTGCTTGTCGTTCTTGCTATTTGTTGTGCAATTAAATGATTTGTACCCAAAACCCTTGCACTTAAAACATTTTTCTTCCGTCTTACTGCACCCATTAGCCAAGTGGCCTTTTTCGCCGCATTTAAAACAACGTCGTTCGTTATTTGTGCTACCATTACGTTTTCCTTGGGGGTCTAGTCCTTTTGAGCTTGATGGCTCTCCAGCTGCTCTGATTTTTTCATAGGTCTTAAGTTTCTCTTTCAAATCTACTATATTTCGGGCTTGATATAATATGGCTTTGTTAACGACGGAATCCTTAATTCCCTGTATGAAGTACTCAATAATACTTTCATCGTAAATGTGTATAGGTTTGATGTAGGCTATATAAATACTCGCGGAAAGTTTCGCTATTTGTCTTTCGACGAGTTGACAAAATCTTGTGTATTTCTACGGATGATAACTTGGAACCAAATTCGTCTACTAACAGTTTTTTGAGAGAAAGCCAGGTATTCACATCAGATTGGCTTCTAATAAACATTTTGGCTGCCCCTTTAAGCAATTGTTTCGCGTAAATATATTTTCGTAAATCATCCCAACCAACTGTACACGCAACGTCCTCGAACTCCCGTAACCAGTGTTCAATCTCTGGTAAACCATCGCCGAAAAAATGAGATACTGAATCCTGAATATTGCGTAATGAAAAAATATTACCGCGCTCTACTACTACACGGTTCATCGCAGGTAAAACTTCACCACTGTCTACAATTAAATCTTCCTCACGTTGCAGCCCACAATGTTGCAACAAACGGTCTTGTAACTCCAGCTTATTGCCGGCCTTCGAAAGATCTAATTTCAACAATTCTGTCCTAAGTTCTTCTACTGTCATACCTAATATGTCGCTAGTCCGCATTTTCGAAGTAAACAGTGCTTTACAATTGTCAATTTAATTATATAAAAAATATAACAAAAATATAATACAATATAATAATGTAATAACAGGTTATCATAAAAATTTTATTTTATATTAGTATCAATATGATCAAATTCCTTTTTTTTTTATATATTTTCTTTTTGTTTGCTACAACTTTCCCTTCAAAAGTAATGTATGTGATAGTAAAATTAGGTCCTCCCTAATATCAAATATTCATGTGTAACTCTTATTACAATTAACTTTCTCTTATTTTGGTTACAGAAATAATTTATTTCAAATCTCTTATTTAATATTATTTCTCTTCTACAACACATTCATAGTTTTCTTTATCATTTTCATTTATTCTGTTTTCAAAACAAAATTTCTTCTAACGTTTCTTCTCTTCTCTCTTTTTTTACTCTTCCTTCTAAATATGTGATCAGTCAGTTCACATTATACTTCACATTACAATTGTTTTGTACAGATTAACTTCTAAACTCTTTGCATCTCAATAAATCTGCACAAACTGTAATTTTATAACTTTTATAACTCTCAGTTTGCATAAACTGTAATTTTATAACTTCTATAACATCTATAACTCTGTTTACATTTAAAGCATACAATAAATAAAATTATACCTTTAAAAAAAAGTATGCACATTGGCATTCCTTTCACTTCTGTATTTTAGTTAATTTTATTTCATACCCTTGACTTTTCTTCTTTCGGTGTTTTCTCAAAGCTGCTGTTTTTTTTTTTCGACACAAAAATTCTCCTTCTGTTTATAAATTCTGCTTCGGTTTCATCTCAAGTTTTTCTGTGACCATCATCTTGTACTAGCTGCGCTGACTTCTATCTTGTTGTTGTACGTTAACTTCACAACGCAGACTCTGTTGCTTCGGACAGAGTGGTAAATATGTTTTTGCTATTTCCTTTGCTCCAACACACACAGCAAAACATTTAGTGAGGTTTTTTTTCTTATATTTTTTATTGGTCTCTTTTCTTTCGTCACCAAACAACCGTTACAAGTATTGTTTTTTTTTTCTTAAATAACTGTTCTACCAAAAAATTGTTCAAGGTTTTTTTTTTTGTAGACACTTGTGGCGTGATTTAAATTTTTTGGTATTTTTACTGCACTCTTTATGTCACACGAAATATTTCTGCTTCTTAGGTTGAGCCCCCAAATTTGTGAGGGTCTGGCTTAGTGTGTAGTTTTTAATGAAACATTCGCACCACAATTTAGTTTAGTTTATAAGTATAAATTCATTTATTCTTTCAATTCACTTATGGAGTTTTCTTTTCTGGCAAAAATGTTACACGTTTTTCCCATTTCGCATCTTTTTTTAATTTTTTTGTGTTCTTTTCTGAAAAAATGTCAACACTGCTAATGTGTAGTGTGTTCTTTTCTATAAATGTCACACTATAAATTTAAAAAATGGTGCACCTTTCACACTCTGTATTTTTAGAGGGGAAGAATCGCACGATAAAACAACTGACCAGTGATGCCAACTTTTGAGACTCAAAACGCGTAAACATTTTTGAAAAAAGGGCTAAATGGAAAAAAATTCATATAAAACCACATCCAATTTTCTTTTTTTTCGCGTTTTGAGTGACTAAAATCCGGCTAAATCTAGCCCGAAAAGGGCTAAGTTGGCATTGATGCAGCTGACATTTGTTTTGTTTATGAATGTGTATTTGTGTTAAGAAACAAAAAAAAAATATACAAAATGGAAAATATTTTTTATGTGCTGAAAAAATTTTGGATGTTTTCTGATGTTCTTCTTCTTTGTTTTGTCATGTCGTAGGGTTGCCGTATTGTCCGTCAATGCCCCAATCCCACACAAATGATTGAGCAGTTGAAAAGAAAATTCAATTTAGCGACCACTTTTCCGGAGAAATATCTCATTTTATCTGTGCTGCCTCAATCATGGTCTATACGCAAGATTTCTGAACAGTTTCAAACATCTTTTTACATCGCGAGAAGAAGCAAAGAATTAGTTCGATAGAAGGGCATATTGGCGACTCCCACCAAGAAATTTGGCTCAAGGACCCTCAGCGAAGCAACGGTGAAATTGATTCAAGATTTTTACTGCAATGATGACAACAGCCGCGCCTGCCCAGGTACACGTGACTATGTTATCACACGTGAAGATGGAGAAAAAGTACACAAGCAGGGCTGATTATTATTATGTAATCTATCCGAAGCATACCATCAGTTTAATGAGAAATACCCAGCAGAAAAAGTGGGATTTTCTAAGTTTGCCATCCTACGACCAAAAGAATGCGTGCTGGCATTAGACAGCCAATTTTTAATAAATATTGTAAATAAGTATAAGCAGCAAAATAAGAAAGATTTTTTCTTCATAAATGTATTTTTAACTGTAAAATAATTTTTAAAATGTATTTTTAACAAGGTGGTCTCTTAAATGCTCTTCTTCTGTCCAAACAAGGAGTCGGGGCCCATTTTTTTATTGCTGATTCTTAAAGCAAAAATTATGAGGAATCCAAAAAAAAAATTAGCCGGAAAATTTAGGAGCTTCTGTCGAAAATCGGAAAATTTAATTTTCATGGGAAAATTTAAAGGTAAATTTCTAAGAAAAATTAGGAAAATTTTATTTTTCAATTAAAGCCTAATTCAATACCTTTCCAACGAGCTATCACTTGTTGCGATCGCTTTTTTTAAACAACTTTCAATTAGGTCCCTTATGAAGAATTCTTCAATTTTGTCACATGACAGTGGTGTACACCACCACTAAACCAGTCACTATAAAAAAAAATATGTAGGTACATTATTTTTTGCTGGGCAATGGATTGAGACTATTTATTTTAAAATCGGAGAGGGGTCGTCCAAAAATTTGCCAATTTTGATCGTTTTCATATGGAATTGCTCTATAATAAATTATAAATAGAAAAAATCACATTTTATACCAATCTGGCTCACAACAAATATGTTTGGCCATATATAGATTAAAAATAATATTTAAGACTATTAAAATATTATATAATCTATTAATAAATAATAAAATAATAAGTCGTGATTGCGAAAACATTAAACATAATGGACATGAAAAAGAAGAGAATCTCGAGATACAGATGATATTGTCTGTATCTGATAAAGAATTAAACAATTTGAAAACTCATACAAAATCCGACAAAACCCTTTAAATGCTTCAAAAATTCATTTAAAATCGATGGCCAAAATTAAAAGAAAATTTGCCACAGGAAATCCAAGAATATTGACATTTTAGAGAGGAACTATCAGTTAATGATGATGGCAGAATATTAAAGTCCTCGAAAGTTATGGTACCCCTTAGCTTGAGACCAAGTTTCTTAAAATACATACACAATGGCCATTTTTGTTATGCAAAATGCGTCAAAATGGCTAGAGAGTCAGTTTTTTGGCCACGCATGAGCCAAGATATTTGTGAGTACATTAACAAATGTGCAGTTTGTCAAGTGTACCAACGAAGTAGCACGAAACTAAAAATTGGTGAAAAGACAGTTCCAGCTCACAGTTTCAATATTGGTGCGGCAGATTTATTTCATTTTCAAAATAGTGACTACATTGTTTTTATAGATAGTTATTCAGGATATTTAAAATTTAATGAGCTCTCGCAAATAAGCACTAAAAGTGTAATATTGTTTTTGAAGGACATTTTTTCAACATTTGGACCACCACTCACTCTAGAAACAGATAATGGTCCTCAATTTTCCAGTTCAGAGTTTAAATTGTTTTCGTCAACCTGGAAGTTTAACCACCGCACAAGTTCCCTATATCATCCTAGTGGTAATGGACTGGCTGAAAAAGCTGTACAGATAGCTAAAAATATTTTGAAAAAATCATTTTATGATAACAGTGACCATCACTTAGGTTTACTTAACTACATGAATACACCCAAAGGAACATTGGGATCACCATCGAAAAGGCTATCTGGACATGATATTCGGAGTTTATTACTTATTGCACAACAAAAACTTATTTCATCGGAACATGCAAATGTAAGTGAGAATCTAAGAAAAGAGCGAGACTATCAAAAGATGTACGCAGATCGTGGAGTAAAGGATACACCACCTCATTTCAACGAAGGTGACACAGTAGTTACTCGCACCAACAATCAGAGCTGTTGGAAACCAGCGACAATAAAGGCCCAAATACATCCTAGATCGTTTATGGTTGAGGATGAACAAGGTAAACAATATCGCAGAAACTCCATGCACATACGGCCAACTCAAGCCAGAATCACAACTCTGCCAGATGTTGTAGCTGATGACGATCAGAACAATAATTCAAAGGAATCCAGCGATGCCTTGCGCAAGTCACCTACTCATCAAAGTTTGAATTCGTCGCCGATTCTGAGAAGATCATCTAGAGTAAAGTCGCAACCCCAACGTCTTCAATACTCCCAATTCAGTCCCGAAGAAGAGGGATGAGATGGTAGCCATTCACATCAGTGAAACTGCGTCTAATGATATATAGATTATTAACTACTAAGTAATGCAACTCTTCATATGATAGCTGTGCAGATACGACTACCTCTGTAATACCTAATTGCGTTTATCAAATAAATAATAAAATAAAATAATAACTTATGCTTATTATTTACAGAATCCTTAAGAAAATCCGTGGAGTCTCTTCTTACTACAAGAGCCGAAATACGGTGCCGTTCCTGTTCGCCGAATATAGTTATCTCATCCGATGAGAGACCATCATCTTCATCAAATAGTGCAGTCAAACCCAAACAAGTAGGTATGGATAAGTACATCACCGTTCTCAAGCAACAGAGGAGCCCGACATCTGCTCAAATGTCTTCCAACTCAAAAGTTCCTAAGACCGTCAATAGTGATAAACCAAATGATCAAAACAGATTTGCTCTACTTCAGACAGATGACCCAGAAATACCGAAAAAGACATTTAAGCCCCCACCAATTTACCTGAGAGAGCCCACTTCCAATAAACTGATACAAGGAATTGTTGCTGTAATAGGTGAGAACATGTTTAGCGTAACCTCAATTAAACATGGAAATATCTGCGAGACAAAGATCCAAGTGAATAGGGAAGATCATTTTCGAAAATTGTGGAACCAGTTGGAGAGGGACACTAGGGATTTCTATACCTATCAGCTCAAAAGCACAAAAGGACTCCAAGTCGTTCTAAAGAGTATAGACCCATGTGTTGATCCTGCGGAGATAAAGACCGGTTTAATGGACAAAGGGTTCAAAATCAAGAGCGTAGTGAATATTAGAAACCGTGAAAAGATTCCTCAGCCCATGTTCAGGGTAGAATTGGAACCTGGAGACACCAAAGCGTATTATAAATTGCCGTCTGTTTGTGATGCGTGTGGGGAACTACATGCAACTGTTCAATGTAATAAGTCCAAAACTGACGTAAAAATAAAAAAATGCAGTAACTGTGGAGGAAATCATACCGCAAATTATAGAGGTTGTCCAGTTTATACTTACTTGAAGGGCATAAGGACCAATAAGTCGTCAGTATTACCTGATCATCATCAACTACCTAATTTCATGTCGAGTATTAATTTTCCTCAAATTGTACGACCAACTACTCACGAAAACGCTCCTAATTCTAGCCAAGTCTCTTACGCAAACGTGGTTAAATCTAATACCCCTGACAGACATAGGATTTCTATACCATAATACAAATACTATAGTTTTTGATACTAAATTGCCTTGACAGACATGTAGTACATATACTAGTATTTTTGTTTTTACTTTCCCAATAAACATATTGGCAAGCGTTTTGTAAATTAAGATTGCAGCAAGCTTGCATAAATATGAGTTTTGCGAATGTCGTTTTTTTTTTAATTTCTTTTTTATTATTATTAAATTGCTATGAGTTTACATTTTTCTTAATTCTAATCCAGCGAAGCCTTTGGCTTGTCTGCAGGATATAATATTTAAAAAAATAGTAAATAGATTATAACATTTTTCTTCATTGCGAATTTATAAAGTATTGTTTTAATATTTTTTTTTTTCTTCTATAAATATTTGAAATTTTTAATACTATGTTTCCACGACGACTTGACTCGCCTGCTTCGCCTTCTGAATCATGTTTATGAATCATGCTGTTTACATGACTAATAAACTGGATTCGATTTGACAGTTGTCTTTAATAAACAAACAGAATAAAAAACAGAATTTACAAATTGTAGAAAATAATTTTTTTTAATGGACAAACAAAAGTGAGTGGAAATTAGTTAGCTTATTTAAAAAAAAACATACATTCGTACGTATTTACTTTCTTTACTTCCAGCAACAAGAAAATAATTTGCTTTGTTTACAATAATATTAAATTTTTACAGCTAGTGAAGATAAACTTGCGATAAAAATTAAAGAGTGCAATTTTTCGTGCTTTACAAGTAGATTCAATATGATATGATAGATATTTAGAATTGGTAGCTATATTGTTTGTTGCATTGGCTCTGTTGTTGGTGTGGATGATAGTTCTGTCGCTGTACATTGAGTTGTTGGTATTAGTGTTAATGCTTACATTTGTAGTGTTGTGGATACCCTGCAGCGGCGGCAGTAACCAGTGATCGCAAGTAAGTACTTAAATAGTATACGAAAAGCATGAGTACTTACTTTTGATACCACTGGTAATGCCAAAGTTCCACTTTTATATAAAAACAAGTAAGAGTGCTATATTCGGCTGTGCCGAATCTTAAATACCCTTCACCTAAGCGTAATAAGAAATACAGAAACTACACTAGACTAGAATATCCTAATTCTGTGTTTTCTATTCAGTCTTAGTGCAAATTTTATTAGTATTTGATATATTGTTTGAAAGACAATTTTACGACCAACATACTTTATGTTAAATATTTTGAAATTTTGTCTAATTTTCACCATTTTTAATTGATTTAATTACCAATTCTTACCAAAATTTACAGAGTCTGTCTGATGTTCATAATAATCTTCAGTGTAATTTAACAAACAGAGTATAAAAAAGGGGTACAATTCGGTTTTAGTGATTTTGTTAAAAAAAAAAAACAAAGGGATTTTAAAAGAGATACCAGCAAAAAAAATTTTTTTTGGCGGCCACGCCTATTTTCGAGGGGGCGGGCCCTTAAAGTTGAAAATATATAGGCCTATATCTCGGGAACTACTGGGTGTCTGATTATTTGTAATACATTTAATAAAAGGTATTCAAAATACCTTTCCAACGATATATATCATGATTATAAAATATGGACCGAATATAGGTTAAATCCGAAAATAATATTTTTTGACCCGAATTTATTTGTTTTTTGGAAATGCTTGTATATGGCAGGTATGACTAATTATGGGCCGATCTTCTTAAATTTTGGAACAGTTATTTTCATGCATATGAGGATATTTCACGTCGAATTTCAACATAATAACGCTATATATACGATATATATTAGTATTAACGTGGATTTCGAGAGTGGACCTTATGTGGGTGATAAAGTCAAATATGGACCGATATTCTCAAAATCCAGCAGTTAGATTTAGGCATGTATGTAAATGATCCGTGTAAAATTTTGGATTGGTACCCTTATTTATAAGCGATTTATGACTATTAAAGTGATTTTCCGAAAAGGGCTTTATATGGGGCATATGGTTAAAAATAGACCGAAATTCACAAAATTTAGTGGGATGATTTTTGTATATATTAAAATGATCTGTGCAAAGTTTTGAGTCGGCACCGATATTTATACCATATATATAGGGAAAAATGTCTTTTTCAGATGTGGTCCTTGTATGGGCCGACTACCATAAAATTTGGTACAACAATTTATTTGCCTATAAAGAGTATTTATGTCAAATTTTAGCCGTTTAACATTATTTATATCTGTTTTATATGTATTTAAGTGAATTTTGTAAGTGGACTTTATATGGTCAAATATGGACTTTTTGTATAAAACTTATTTTTGCTGAATTTTGTCTTGATATTCCAATTTTATAGGCATTTATTTATCATTAAGCCATATTTCGGGAATATATATATTTGTATGGGGGATATGAGAAATCGTGGACCGATTCTTACTATTTTCCGCACACTTTCTTCTTTTATAGTACAAACAACGTATACAAAATTGCATGGTATTATCTGCAATATATTTCAAAATATTGCAATAAAATGGACGAAAAATATCAAATTTTTATGGAGGTGGTCTCACATATTGGTTCATAACTCTGGTTAACCTAAACCGATTTTGCTGATTTTAAATAGCAAACTTCTCGAAAGCACTTCTGACAGAATTATTGAAGGTTTGCATCCCGAACATATCTTGGGACTTCAAAAAACTGATTTCAACATCCAGACAGACAGACAGACGGACAAAGCTTAATCGACTTCGCTATCTATAAGGATCCAGAATATTTATACTTTATAGGGTCGGAAAATTATATTGTGGAAATTTCACACGGAATGACAAACTTATATATACGATGGTGAAGGGTATAAAATTTATTAAAATTTTGGCGCATTTTCTTCATTTTTGTTGTGCGAATTGGTGCCAGTGAGTAGTCAGTTTGATTTTATCAAAAAGTGTATAAAAAAGTATTGTAACTTGTCAACACTTGTTAAATGAAATAGTGGCATCCCTAACAATTTTTATATATCTACCCTTTTTCTATTTTATTCATTCCCTTTTTCTCTCTTGTTCAGTGAACAACCATTTTAATTAAATTTTGTATATTAATATTAAATAGCTAATAAATTATAAATTGAATATTTTAAAACTCGTTCAACTTATTTAAAAAGGATTATAATAAATTGGCGACGACGGAAAAATAAATTAAATAAACATACATACAATTGGAAAATCTTCATACAAATTTTGTTGTTCATTAGTTTTATATAAAGGAAAAAAATAGAACAAAATGGATGCTAAACAGTTTGAAATATTTATGGCGGTTCAACAGCGTATATTGGAGGGAATCAACAGAAATGTGCCAGCAACAAGTGGTGATGTTAACATAACCTCAAATACTGCCTTGGTACCAAATTTTGAAATTTTGGATACATCAAAAGAATCTTTTCGTAACTACGAAATGAGATTCGAAAATTACACAGTAATGAAAAATATTCATTCAAACAAAGAATATTGTAAAACTTTACTTTTAAATTCAATTGGTTCCAAAAATTTTGGCATTGTTACAGCACTTGCAGCTCCCGAGAATCCAGCCGCTTTAACGTACGATGAACTGATTAACCTTTTACAGAAACATCTGTCCCCACAACAAAACGTGTTGGTAGCACAGCATCAATTTTTATCAAAATATCAGGGGAATATGTCGATAGCAGAATACGTAGCAGCATTAAAGGCAGATATTGGTGACTGCGAATTTAACTGCAGCTGTAAGAAATCGGTGGCAGATATATTTTTGCGTGCGCAGTTCATTCGTGGCATAAACGATAATGGTATCCGTGAGAAACTGCTACAAAACAAATTGTGTGAATTTTCTGAAATTACAACAACAGCTATTACACTTGAAGCAGCAAAAAGTGATTCCAAAGAAATAGCTCAAAAATCAACATCGAATGAAATCAACAAAGTGTCAGGAGGGAAAAAGAAGAATCGACAACAAAATTATCAAAAATCAAATCAAAAGAAATCGAATCAAAACAAATCAAAATACAGCAAAAAAATGTTGATTATAAATCATTAGGTGTAGATGGATTGCGTTTACGGTGTGGTAAAAGTAACCACTATGTTAAAGATTGTCTTGTAAACAAAAACAACCTTAAATGTTATGAATGCCAGAAAACAGGCCATGTGGCTAAGGTTTGCCTTAAATCACGTATGAAATGTGGCAATTCAAGTCAAGAAAATGCAAATCAAGTTGAAAGCATACATCAATATGGTGTTTTAAGCGTTGTTAATATCAATCAAAACGATTCAAGAAATTCTGATCGATTTTTTATCACAGTCAATCTTCAAGGTAAGCCAGTAGAATTTGAAATCGATACTGGATCCGGTTATACGTTTTTACCTAGGGATCAGTTTACAAATTTGAACCTTAATGTACCCTTCTTGCCAACGGAACGTTTCGATCGTATACGAAAGACGTTTTTACACCAGATGGAAAAATTGAAGTTGAAGGAGAGTATGATGGTAAAAAAATAACCGATGAAATTTATATTGTTCCAGAGGAGTATACACCACTCCTTGGTCGTAATTGGATTCGAAATTTTAACATAAATTTAAATGAAATCAACGCTGTATATTCCGTAAATCATGTAGATGAAGCTAACGTTCTGAAAAAAATTAGTGACGTGTTTAAGGAAATTTCTCAACCAAAAATTGGGTGTGTTAAGCAATATACAATATCGCTTAAACTGCGTAAAGATGGTAAGCCCATATTTAATAGGGAACGTGAAATACCATATGCCTTAATCGAACAAGTAAATCGAGAACTGGATGAATTAGAGACAGCAGGTGTAATTTCAAAACCTGAAATCAGTGATTGGGGTTCACCGTTAGTCGTGATACCGAAATCGGATGGTGGCGTACGCTTGTGTGTTGACTATAAAGTGGGTGTTAACGAACGTCTTGTAGACGCCCATAGTCCAATACGAAAAACTGAAGATATTTTTAATTGTTTACGTAATTCAAAATACTTTTGTAGACTGGATCTGTACTAAGCGTACTTACATTTACCAGTGGACGAAGAGTCAAGTAAAATACAAACGATGTCAACGCATCGAGGTACGTATAAAGTAAACAGGCTATCATTTGGTATTAAAACCGCGCCGTCTGAGTTTAATCGAATCATCAATCAAATTTTACAACAAGTTCCAAAAACAGAAGCATACTTTGATGACATTATCGTACATGGTGCAACAAAGTTAGAATGCGAAGAAAATTTATGGAAATGTTTACAACAGTTACTACATTACGATTTGCATCTTAACAAATATAAATGTAGATTTTTCCAGGAAGAAATTGAATTTTTAGGCCACACCATTAAACAAAATAAAATTTTAAAATCGAAAAATAAAATAGCAGCTGTCATGGATCTTCCGAAACCAAAATCGGTTGATGACGTAAGAAGATTCTTAGGAATGGTTACGTACTATTCACGTTTTATTCCTTTGCGTAATCTAATAAAGAAAAATTCAAAATTTAATTGGAATTTACAATGCGATGTAGCTTTTAAAAACATTAAAAAAGAAATTGCTAGTGAACGTGTACTTGTACCGTATGATCCAAAGTATAAATTACAATTAGCTTGTGACGCTAGTCTAACTGGAATTGCAGGAGTGTTGTCGCACATCGTAGATAACGAAGAACGCCCGATTTCATTTGCCTCGAGATCATACGGATTCTGAGAGGAACTATTCCCAAATTGATCGTGAAGCATTGGCTATCGTTTTTTCAGTGGATCACTTTTATCAATATCTCTACGGGAGACCGTTTACGCTTATAACAGATAATAAACCGTTAGTTCGAATTTTTCATCAGAATGCAAAGTTGCCACAAATGACTTTTGCGCGTCTTCAGAGATATGCAGCTTTTCTTTCGGGTTTCGATTATCAAGTTGTGTACAAAAAAGGCATCGAAAATGTTAATGCTGACTGTTTATCTCGTGCTCCAGCAAAATCATCAATTTTAACAGACACTGCAATCAACGAAGAAGTTAATCAAATCTGCGAGTCATCAATACAACAAATTTCAACTTTAAATTTAAATTTTAAAACTCTACAAGTGGAAACACAAAAAGATCAACAACTTTCAACAATTTTACAAAATCTTAAAAATAATCGAGTTGAAGATTTTTTTTTTTTTTTTATTATTACTTTTAATTTAATTATTGGATCTTTCTTTACAAAAGAAATTTACAATAAGTATTAAAATCTTAAAATTAATTAATCATTTCTGGGTCTATTGCCATTGCAATAGAAACTCCATTTCTGGTTGCGGAAACTGTTCATCTATCTTGCAGTGCAGCGAGAGCCAATGTGTCTACCCTATTTAGGCGAGTATGTCCATTATAATGCAGTAGATCCTGTGCAAGAGGATTTGGATGCGTTGCCAGTTTTCGTACATATTTGGAGCAGAAGGTTTTTATTTCGTCGCGAACAAATGCAATATTAAGGTCCTTATGAATATTCGCGTTACTAATATACCACGGGTCACCGGTAATTTGTCGCAATATTTTATTTTGTCGTCTTTGTAATTTCTCTATATTAGAAGCAGAAGCTGTTCCCCATAATTGGATACCATAGGTCCATATTGGCTTAATAATAGATTTATAGAGTAGAACTTTAGATTTAGAGCAGAATAGTGTTTTAATTTTGAGTTGCGTGGATTTGGAATCAATATGTTGAGACCAGGTAAGGCGGCGATCGAGGTGTATACCAAGATATTTTATGTGATTTTGCTCTGGGATATCGATGTTATTTATCTTCAGTTTGGGACAATTTCCCCTTCTCAAGGTGAAAGTAACATGTGCACTCTTTGCTGTATTTATTTTCCATTTGTCAAGCCATTTTTCGAGTTCTTTGATATGAGCCTGTAGACAACTAGAAGCAATAACTGGATTTTCATGTATGCTTATAAACGCTGTATCGTCTGCAAATGTTGACGTGTGTATTAGGTTATTTGTGGGCATATCTGAAGTATAAAGTATATACATTAGAGGACCAAGTATACTACCTTGTGGAACTCCTGCTGCGATTTTTCTTGAGTCTGAATTGTGGTCTTTATACTTTACTACAAACGAACGACCTAATAGATAATTTCGCATCAGCTTGTGGGTGTTTTGGGGTAACAAAGAGCATATTTTATATAAAAGCCCATCATGCCAGACTTTGTCAAATGCTTGGGAAATGTCTATGAAGAGCGATGAGCAATAGTGTTTATCCTCAAAAGCCTTTCTAATAAGAGTTACTATGCGATGAACCTGTTCTATAGTGCCATGATTCTTTCGGAATCCAACCTGATGAACGGGAATGATATGGTGGTCGTTTAGATACGGAGTCAGCGCATTCAAAAATACTTTCTCAAAGAGCTTTGAAAATATTGAAAGTAAGCTTATCGGGCGATAAGATGACACTTGAGAAGCGTCCTTACCTGGCTTAGGTATCATAATTATTTCTGATATTTTCCATGATTTAGGAAAGAAACCAGTTCGCAGAATGGAATTGAAAATTAATAAAATTAGCTTAAGGGCCGCTGTTGGTAGTTCACGAATCATTTTTCCTGAAATTTTGTCCATACCAGGGGATTTATTTGTTTTAATTTTTTTGATTTCTGTGGTTAAGAAAGCGAAACGAATTTTCATTGGGGAAACAACAAAGTCTTCAATAGCTGGTAGGGTTATGTCGGAGCTAGAATTATTAGGCGTAAACACTTTTTCGAGGTACTCGGCAAAAACTTCAGCTTTGTCTTTGTGGGACCTAGCCCAATTACCATCGCTACAACGAATAGCAGACTCACATTTAATCGGGTTTTTAAGTTTTTTGGTGGCTTTCTAAAGACTGTAATCCGTGGTCTTTGTTGGGTCTAGACCTTCTAAATATGCACTTAGAGCTGACGTTTGTCCTCTAAGAGAGCGCTATGAAGGGCTCTTTGACATTGGTTTAGTTGACTTTTCAAGGTAGGTGAGCGATGTATTTGCCATTGTCTTCTAATGTTTCTCTTTTCCTTTATAAGGTTTAGAATAGTTGTTGAGCATTTATTTTTAGTGCTGTTGTAGCGTTTATGAGGTGTAGCTACTTTTGCTGCGGTTGATAATATGTCAGTAAATACATATATAGCATCTTGTATTTCATTATCGGATCTAAGTGAAGTATTTTGCGGTACGTGGGAGCTTACATACTTTCTATATTTGAGCCAGTTAGTATGTCTATTAGGGAAACAAAAAGGTGTTTCGATGTTTTGCCAATTTAACATTGATATAATAGTGGGGGAGTGGTCTGAGGACAGGTCGTACAAAGAGACTGTAGAAAGCTGATCACGTTTGATCTTCTTAATGACTGCCAAAATCTATTAAATCAGGAGCTTTATGCAGATCTGTGGGCCAATAAGTGGGTTGTCCATCAGATATAACATCAAGTTTAAGAGATGTAATTCTGAGAAAGAGCTTAGATCGAGTAGAAAAACTAGATGGGTCTCTGAGGAAGAATCCTTAAAAAAATCTCTGGAGAATTTTCTCACTACAAGAGCCGTAGAACGGCGTCGTTCCTGTTCGCCCAATATTGTGATTTCAACAGATAAAAAAACATCATCTTCATCAAATAGTGCAGTCAAACCAAAAAAACAAGTAGGTATGGATAAGTACATCACAGTTCTCAAGCGACAGAGGAGCCCGACGTCTGCTCAAGTTTCATCAAATTCAAAAGCTCCTAAGACCGTGAGTAATAATCAAAATAGGTTTGCTCTCCTCCAGACGGATGAGCCAGAACTTCCTAAGAAGACGTTTAAGCCCCCACCAATTTATCTGAGAGAGCCGACTTCCAGTAAATTGGTACAAGGAATTGTTTCGGTAATAGGTGAAAACATGTTTAGCGTAACCTCAATTAAACATGGAAATATCTTCGAGACAAAGATCCAAGTAAATAGGGAAGATGATTTTCGAAAATTGTCCAACCAGTTGGAGAGGGAGACTAGGGACTTCTATACCTACCAGCTCAAAAGCGCAAAAGGACTCCAAGTCGTTCTAAAGGGTATAGACCCTTTTTTAATGGACAAAGGGTTCAAAATCAAGAGCGTAGTGAATATCAGAAACCGTGAAAAGATCCCTCAGCCCATGTTCAGGGTAGAATTGGAACCTGGAGATGTTATCTTAAAGAAAAACGAGTCCCATCCAATCTACAATCTCATTTATCTTCTGCATCGTAGAATTACCGTGGAGGAACCGCATAAGCGCATTGGACCCGTCCAGTATGTTAATTGTCAAGAATTTGGCCACACCAAAGCGTACTGTAAATTGCCGTCTGTTTGTGTTGCGTGTGGGGAACTACATCCAACTGCTCAATGTAATAAGTTCAAAACTGACGTAAAAATAAAAAAATGCAGTAACTGCGGAGGTAATCATACCGCAAATTATAGAGGTTGTCCAATTTACACTCATTTGAAAGCCATAAGTACCAACAAGACGTCAGTATTACCTGATCATCGTCAACAGCCTATTTTGGCATCGAGTGACAATTTCCCGCAATTGTTACGGTCCACTAGTCATGTAAACGCGCCTAGTTCTAGACAAGTTTCTTACGCTAACGTGGTTAAATCTAATATGCCAGGTTTGGAGCAGGCACCTAAATCACAATATTACGAGCCTAATATTAACACTCTAGAGACTACATTGCAGACACTTGTCCAAACCATGAACACTTTTACGACCACTATGACATCCATGATGCAGGAAATGCTGAAAATGCAATCCACTATCTTACAAGCCATTTTAAAGAAATGATTTGTTTAAAAATTTGTTTTTGGAATGCGAACGGCCGCCGCCAACATAAAAACGAACTGGAACACTTCCTGATGGATAAGCAGATTGATGTCATGATGATTGCTGAAACTCACTTGACGGCGACAGCGTACTTCAAAATTAATGGCTACGTGTTGTATGATACTAAAGATCCCCGCGGAAGAGCATGTGGAGGATCGGCAATTCTTATAAAGAACAGAATAAAACATTATTTAATGAACAACATATGTGAGGATTACCTACAAGCAACAAACATTTGTATTGAATTCTGTCAATACAATTTTGTTTTATCATCAATTTATTCGCCGCCTCGATTTTCAATAAAAGAACACCAATACTACAGCTTCTTCAATTCCCTTGGAGCTAGATTTTTAGTTGCTGGTGACTTTAACGCCAAACACACTTTTTGGGGTTCACGTCTGGTGACCCCGAAGGGTCGTGAACTCTTCAACACCATTGCCAAAATGGGATTAGATGTACTCTCAAGCGGGCATCCCACCTACTGGCCGACGGACCGACGGCAGATTCCCGATGTTATTGACTTCGAAGTAGTGAAAAATATCCCTGTAGAATCGATACAAGTGGAGCGTTCATTAGACTTGTCTTCAGATCACTCTCCTTCTATTATTTCAATGCGTTTCCTTCAAGGGAATGGCTCTCCATTTCGGGACATATCTAAAACCAGAGTTAGTTGGATAAAGTATAAAAAGTATTTAAGTTCCCACTGCACGGAAAATGTAGTGTTGAGAACTACCGAGGATATTGATGGGCCGATTGGCAAGTTTACTGAGGACATACGAAGAGCTGTACAGCACGCCTCCACATATGACGTTGAGTGCAGAAGTGGGACAATTAGAACTTATTTCGCTGAACTCGATCATCTCCTGTCAGAAAAAAGAAGAGTTAGAAGAGAGTGGCAAATTCACAGGTCTCCTGAACTGAAAGCTAGGCTACGGGTATGCAGAGATATACTAAGAAATTTCTTAGAAACCCAAAGAATGGCTTCAGTTACATATTACTTGGAGGGTCTTGATAGTACCCCACAATCTGACTATTCGTTATGGAAGGCGGCACGAGGTTTAAAAAGACCAGTTATAGGAAAGTCTCCTCTGCGAAATCCGACTGGTGACTGGGCTAGAAATGATTCCGAGAAGGGGACTTTATTTGTTAATCATTTGAGAAAAGTGTTTACTATAAACAACTCAAATAATGCATCTGATTTGCCTCCACTCGTTATTAGACCTCCTGTACCTCTAAGACTAAACTTTCGTGATGTCCAAAACGCTATTGGTACTATGAACCTTAGAAAGGCTCCAGGTATGGATAAAATCAGCAATAAAATGCTTGTGGAGTTACATCGTGTAGCAAGAAAGATTATCCTCTTTATCTTCAACGGTATTTTACGCCTAGAATACTATCCTGCAGATTGGAAGGTGTCTATGATCACTATGATTCCTAAGTCAGGGAAGGACCACACCAAAGTGGAGTCATATAGGCCAATTAGCCTACTGCCGACAATTTCAAAACTGTTTGAAAAATTGTTAATGACTAAGTTGACTCCAATTCTGAATGACACTGAATGTATTCCAAATCATCAATTCGGATTCAGAGCTAAACACAGTACCATCGAACAAACTCACAGATTGGTAAATGTGATAAGAGGGTCGTTTGAAGATAAAAAATACTGCTCCGCCCTTTTCATTGATGTATCCCAAGCGTTCGACAAAATTTGGCATGACGGTTTAATGCACAAAATTAAATTAACTCTGCCTGCTAACACCCATAAACTCATGGAAAGTTATTTATACGGTCGCAAATTTAAAATCAAAGAAGGTGATTTTTTAAGTACCGCTCAGCCAACTGAATCAGGTGTGCCACAGAGTAGCATACTGGGTCCTACTTTATATTTGATATATGCCTCCGACATGCCGTCAGACCCCAAAATTCATACGTCAACTTTTGCAGACGATACAGCCTTTATCAGCGTCCATAAGGACCACCAAGTTGCATCACAGAATTTGCAGAATTATGTTTATAAACTAGAGAATTAGCTAGAGCTTTGGAAAATCAGGGTAAATGAACAAAAATGTATTCATATCACTTTCACATTGCGAAAAGATACCTGCTCGTCCATCAGAATAAATAATCAAATTATTCCACAACATAATGAAGTCAAATACCTCGGCATTCACCTCGATCGCCGTTTAACTTGGAAGTCTCATATTGAAGCGAAACTTACACAAATGAGACTAAAAGCAGTGCAACTTAATTGGTTAATCGGCAGAAACTCTACATTGAAATTGGATTGCAAACTTTTGTTGTACAATGCAATTATAAAGCCAATCTGGTGTTATGGAATTCAATTATGGGGTACTGCCTCAGCATCAAACATTGAAAAAATTCAAAGGGGTCAAAATAAAATTCTACGTATAATTACTGCAGCTCCATGGTATGTTAAAAATTCTCGAATCCACAAAGATCTAGGCGTGCCATTAGTAAAAGTCGAATTTACAAAGTATGCGTCAAAGTATGTCAGCAAACTTGAACACCATCCAAACCCACTTGCACGAGACATCCTTAACTTTAGTGGCCACAATCGGTTGAGAAGGAGGGATACCCTTGCTTTAACTCAAGCGCAAAATAGATGACTGGATCAGTTGATGTGAAATTTTTTTAGTATCATAAAAATTTTTGTCTAGCACTGGCTGGGCTTATTATTTTCTTTTTAGTATTAAGATTTGAATACTTATTGTCATTTCAAATATGAAGATTCAATAAATAATTAAATGCAAAAAAAAAAAAAAAAATATGAAATAGCTTTTAATAGCTCTCTGCCCTTCGGAGTAATGAGCCGTGAGCCCCAGAACGTGTGCTTTGCGCGTTGTAATCACCTGCCGCTATAAATTTATTGCCTAGCGTTTTGTAAAAAGTAGAGAATTGTTCTTCAGTTATTTTGTGTCTTGGGGGACAATATATAGAAGATATGGTGAAGTTTGTGGCCGAGAGGCATATTGATGAGGCTTGAATGTGATCAGTTTTATATTCCGGCATTGGAAAGTGACTAATTTGATTCCTAATTATTAAAGCTGCACCACCACATGCTTTGCCATTGGGATGTTTTGTGTCGTATGTGGAGTACCCTTTTATTCGAAAACAATTTTTTAATGTAAAATGCGTTTCAGAAACCAGCAATATATCAATAGACTGAGACTTTAAAAAACTTTCTACTTCTACCTTGTGTTGGCTTAAGCCGTTTGTATTCCAGTAACATATTCTTATCTGGTTCATTGTTTACAGGCAAATGTTTGAAGAAGCATACCCTGGTTTCTTAACAGTTCCTGCATCATGACTTGCATATTTGATATAAAGCTGTTCATGGTTTGCATCAGAAGCTCTATTGAGTTTTCTAAGGGTGATTTCTGTAATGATTCTTTAGGTGTTCTAGATTCTGGAGTTTTCTGAGCGACTGGTTGTACCAAAGGAATACTACTGAATTTGGCAGCTTGAGCATACGATAATTTTTTAGTGGGGGTAGGGAGTGGATTGGCAGAGTAATTGACAAAGTTGTTATTGGTTTGATCTGAGGGCCTATGTTGAGTGGAGATATTATTATTGATGGATAAATATGGGAAGTCATTTGATTGGAAACGGCGATAAGCAGGTTTATTTTTAGAGTTTTGCGTTATCTGTAGAAATACTGGACATCCCCTGTAGTTTGCGGTGTGGTTGCCACCACAGTTGCTGCATTTTTTGTTTCTGGGGTCGCTTTTAGTTTTTGTACATTCAGAAGTTTTATGAACATCACCACAGATCACACATACTGCTGGAAGCTTGCAATAGCTTCTGGTATGCCCAAATTCCTGGCAGTTTACGCATTGTGGAGGTTCTTTTCTTTTACGTGGTTCTTCTACAGTAATTCTTCGGTGAAGAAGGTATCGAAGGTTATAAATTGGGTGGGGCTCGTTTCCCTTTAATTTGCTAGATTCAAAGGCAATTTCGGCTTTAAAAAGTGGTTGCGGTATTTTATCCTTATTATTTATATTGTGTACTGACTTTACCTTGTAGCCTTCATTTTCTATAGCATTTGCTATTTCGCTAGTTGGTACGTTGCTTTCAATGCCTTTTATGACGATTGATAAACCTTTTGCGCTTTTGAGCTGATGAGTGTAGTAATTTTTATTTTCCGAATCGAGATATGAAACAATTTTACGGAAATTTTTTTCTGTAAATGTTTGAATTTTCGTTTCCAGAACGTTTCCTCTACGCAGAGATTCTACAAAAAAGTTATCTTTTCCAACTGTTGTTTTTAAGGAATTCACCAGAATGTTGGAGTTTTTTCCACGTAAGAAAATTGGTGGGGGTTTATGCTGTTTAGCAATTTCAACTGCATCTTCTTCGGAATCGTTAGTAGCTAACAAAGAAAAACGATTTTGGCTCATTGTTTGAGTAGTACCTGTTTTTTTGGTTTGCTTAGGAGTGGGGTTATTTTTGGAGGAATTTGGGCTACGCTTTCGCTTTAATATTGTAAAATATCGATCGATCCCTTTCAATGGTTTGTCGTTGCCTTTTGCTGAATCTATTTTAGTTGTTTTAGGTATAGCACCCTTGAGACGACCATTACCGACTCAGTTGAAGTAGCATCATTGGCTTGCGTGTTCGATGTAAGAGAATTTTTAAGAGCCTCACTTGTTTGCTCTTTATAATTATAAGTTTGTATAGATGTATTTTGTGTAGTAGTGGGAGTATTATTAAAAAGAGAATTACATACTGACATTTTTGAAGATGTTGAGATTGTAGTTGTTGTAAATGCTTGTGATGTAGATGACGAACAAGTATTTGTACTTGTTGTTGTTGGTGTTTTACACTGAACAGCCCATGCTGCTTCGTTATATAGAGGGGATCTTGCAATTTGCGGAGGTGAACGCAGTATTTTTATTTTTTCACTGTATATTGGCGGTGAATGCCCGATAGGCATTGTTTTTTTTATTGTTTCTGTTGTTTTTTAAGTTTCTTTTTCTTTGCCTTTTTTATAAAAAAAAAAAAACTGAATATATGTATATATGTGTTAATAACACATTATTTTTATTTAACTCTTTTAATTATATATTGGTTTTGTTTTAATAAGTTCTTTTATTGTTTAGTTTGTTGCGCATTTAAAATATACACGTCTTTACACGGCGACTGTTGATAACTGATTGTTGAAGATACCATGTTTACTATAAACAAAGGAATCGTTTTTAGAGGTCAACGGGTAGTTGTACCTTCTACCTTGCAACAAGCAGTTTTAGCAGAATTACACCAAACACACATTGAAATTTCAAAGATGAAACAATTAGCTCGCAGGTACGTGTATTGGAAATCAATCGACAAGGATATAGAACGATTAGTGAAAGAGTGTATACCCTGTGCAAATGTTAAATCAAGTCCCCCCAAAGCTATTTTACACTCGTGGGAGGAACCAGAACGTAATTGGCAACGGATACATATTGATTATGCTGGCATGTTTCAGGGTCCTTACTACCTGGTCGTAGTGGATGCTAAATCCAAGTGGGCTGAAATTGGTATAACGCCTTCTGCTCCATCTTCTGGCACTACAATTGAAATGTTACTTGATTTGTTCGCGAGACATGGCTATCCAGACGTAATTGTTTCCGACAACGTAAGTATGACTTTTTTTGGTATTTTATTTTGATTAAATAATAGTTTTTGTCAAATTTCAGAACCCGTAAGTGTGTTATGGGTAGCCCAAATGTGGAGAATCTTCATCGTTTTCCGAAGGATCGACAAGGTAAGTGCTTTTGATTTACTAAAGTTTTAAACAAAGGCGGAAATTGCATAAAGAATTTACAATTTGTATGGAATAATTTCCCGTTTAAAATGTAAAATCTCTTGTGTGTTTCCTGCATAAGTTCCAATTGGTGAAAGTATTACCAATTGGAATTTATATAAGTTTTTTTCCAAATTGTGTGTGTTTTTTTATGTGTGTTGTGTATTTGTGTTTTATTTTACGGCCGGCCGTAGTTTTTTTTGTGTTTTGAATACATGGAGCTCTAAAAGTTACTAAATTGTGAAAAGGAAGCCGCCTGAACATATTTGATATAAAGACAATATTTGGGCAAGTAATTGGTAGTTGTGGTCTAAAGAGCACCACTTTTGTCACCTCTACAACTATGAAATTAGTAATTTATATAAAATAATGCCTGCAAAAACGTTTGCTTGGACGTCACCATTGCGCATTAAGGGTTCGGTTGGCAAAAGAGATTGTACTCAGACCACAACTGCAAATTGCCAAACTATTGCCTTTATACCAAATTTTTTTAACTTTTTCGCTAAGAACGCGGGCCATTTGTACTTCACAATCATATTACATTACCTCACTTTGTACCAAGAGTAAAGACAACAATATAAATTATAAATTAATTTTTATTTTATAAATCCATATGATTTTATTCTATATTCTACGACCTTTTTAATGATTTTTATTAAATAATTTTTAAGCTTGAGGTCGAAATATTGAGTGAATTATATATTAGAATTAAAAAATCTTTTATATAAAAAACAAAAAAGTGACCTCAAGCTTAAAAATTATTTAATAAAAATAAATCCATATGTATATTCTTAAACGAAATAATTTTGTTTAAAAACATTGAGTAATTACTTAAAATTTTATATTTTCAGGTACTTAGGACTATTTACTGCTGATCCTGCGAACAATTGGTCCAATTAACTCCAGTATTATTAATTTCAAATAAGTTGTTGTAATATAAATTAATTAAAATAAATTATAAAAATCACTTTAAAAATAAAAATTTACAATAATTTTACATTGATTATTTAAGAATTATCGCTAACTAAATTTTAAAGGTTATTTCATATTATATAATATAGTGAAGCACACTATTTAGGAATAATAAATTTTAACCAAATAGCGTCTTTTGCTGGTTTTTTTTTTTTTTTTTTTAATACATTTAATTTATTTATTGGATCTTCAGAAATGAAATGACAATAAGTTTTCGAATCTTAATACTAAAAGAAAATAATAAGTCCATGATACTACAAAAAATTTATATCCACTGATCCAGTCATCTGTTTTGCGCTTGAGTTAAAGCAAGGGTATCCCTCCTTCTCAACCGAACATGGCCAGTAAAGTTAAGGATGTCTCGTGCAAGTGGGTTTGGATGGTGTTCAAGTTTGCTGACATATTTTGAGGCTTGTTTTGTAAATTCGACTTTCACCAAAGGAATGCCTAGATCTTTGTGGATTCGAGAATTTTTAACATACCATGGAGCTGCAGTAATTGTACGTATAATCTTATTGACCCCTTTGAATTTTTTTGGATGCTGAGGCAGTACCCCATAATTGAATTCCATAACACCAGATTGGCTTTAGAATTGCATTGTACAACAAAAGTTTGCAATCCAACTTTAATGTAGAATTTCTGCCGATTAGCCAATTAATTTCCACTGCTTTTAATCTCATCTGGGTAAGTTTTGCGTCGATATGAGACTTCCAAGTTAAACGACGATCGAGGTGGATTCCGAGGTATTTGACTTCATTGTGTTGCGGGATAATTTGATTATTTATTCTGATGAACGAGCATGTATCTTTTCGCAATGTGAAAGTTATATGAATACATTTCTGTTCGTTAACCCGGATTTTCCAAAGCTCAAGCCAATTCTCTAGTTTATAAACATATTTCTGCAAGTTCTGTGATGCTATTTGATGGTCCTTATGAACGCTAATAAAGGCTGTATCGTCTGCAAAAGTTGAAGTATGTATTATGGGGTCTAACGGCATATCGTATGCATAAATCAAATATAAAGTTGGACTCAGTATGCTACCCTGGGGTACTCCTGCTTCAATTGGCTGAGCGGGGCTTAAAAAATCGCCTTCGTTGATTGTAAATTTGCGACCATATAAATAACTTTTCATAAGTTTGTGGGTGTTACCAGGCAGATTTAATTTAATTTTATGCATTAAACCTTCATGCCAGACTTTGTCGAACGCTTGCGGCACATCAATGAAAAGGGCGGAGCAGTATTTTTTCTCTTCAAACGACTGTCTTATTACATTTACCAAACTGTGTGTTTGTTCGATGGTACTGTGTTTAGCTCTGAACCCGAATTGGTGATTTGGAATACATTGAGTGTCGTTCAGAATTGGAATCAACTTAGCCAATAACAATTTTTCAAACAGTTTTGAAATTGTCGGCAGTAGACTAATTGGCCTATATGACTCTACTTTAGTGGGGTCCTTCCCTGGCTTAGGAATCATGGTAATCATAGATACCTTCCAATCTGCAGGATAGTATTCTAGGCGTAAAATAGCATTGAAAATAAATAGGATAATTCTTTTAGCTACACGAGGTAACTCCACAAGCATTTTGTTGCTGATTTTATCCATACCTGGAGCTTTTTTAAGATTCAGAGTACCAATAGCGCTTTGAACATCATTAAAGCTAAGTCTTAGAGGTACAGGAGGTCTAATAACGAGTGGAGGCAAATCAGATGCATTATTTGAGTTGTTTATAGTAAACACATTTCTCAAATGGTTAACAAATAAAATCCCCTTCTCGGAATCATTTCTAGCCCAGTCACCAGTCGAGTTTCGCAGAGGAGGCTTTCCTCTAACTGGTCTTTTTAAACATCGTGCCGCCTTCCATAACGAATAGTCAGATTGTGGGGTACTATCAAGACCCTCCAAGTAAGATTTAAGTGAAGCCATTCTTTGGGTTTCTAAGAAATTTCTTAGTATATCTCTGCATACCCGTAGCCTAGCTTTCAGTTCAGGAGACCAGCGAATTTGCCACTCTCTTCTAACTCTTCTTTTTTCTGACAGGAGATGATCGAGTTCAGCGAAATAAGTTCTATTTGTCCCACTTCTGCACTCAACGTCGTATGTGGAGGCGTGATGTACAGCTCTTCGTATGTCCTCAGTAAACTTGTCAATCGACCCATCAATATCCTCGGTAGTTCTCAACACTACATTTTCCGTGCAGTGGGAACTTAAATACTTTTTATACTTTATCCAACTTACTCTGGTTTTAGATATGTCCCGAAATGGAGAGCCATTCCCTTGAAGGAAACGCATTGAAATAATAGAAGGAGAGTGATCTGAAGACAAGTCTTATGAAGGCTCCACTTGTATCGATTCTACAGGTATATTTTTCACTACTCCGAAGTCAATAACATCGGGAATCTTCCGTCGGTCCGTCGGCCAGTAGGTGGGATGACCGCTTGAGAGTACATCTAATCCCATTTTTGCAATGGTGTTGAAGAGTTCACGACCCTTCGGGGTCACCAGACGTGAACCCCAAAAAGTGTGTTTGGCGTTAAAGTCACCAGCAACTAAAAATCTAGCTCCAAGGGAATTGAAGAAGCTGTAGTATTGGTGTTCTTTTATTGAAAATCGAGGTGGCGAATAAATTGATGATAAAACAAAATTGTATTGACTGAATTCAATGCAAATGTTTGTTGCTTGTAGGTAATCGTCACATATGTTGTTCTTTAAATAATGTTTTATTCTGTTCTTTATAAGAATTGCCGAACCTCCACATGCTCTTCCGCGTGGATCTTTAGAATCATACAACACGTAGCCATTAATTTTGAAGTACGCTGTCGCCGTCAAGTGAGTTTCAGCAATCATCATGACATCAATCTGCTTATCCATCAGGAAGTGTTCCAGTTCGTTTTTATGTTGGCGGCGGCCGTTCGCGTTCCAAAAACAAATTTTTAAACAAATCATTTCTTTAAAATGGCTTGTAAGATAGTGGATTGCATTTTCAGCATTTCCTGCATCATGGATGTCATAGTGGTCGTAAAAGTGTTCATAGTTTGGACAAGAGTCTGCAATGTAGTCTCTAGAGAGTTAATATTAGGCTCGAAATATTGTGATTTAGGTTCCTGCTCCAAACCTGGCATATTAGATTTAACCACGTTTGCGTAAGAAACTTGTCTAGAACTAGGCACGTTTACATGACTAGTGGACCGTAACAATTGAGGGAAATTGTTACTCGAAGCAAAATTAGGCTGTTGAGGACGATCAGGTAATACTGACGTCTTGTTGGTTCTTATGCCTTTCAAATGAGTGTAAATTGGACAATCTCTATAATTTGCGCTATGATTACCTCCGCAGTTACTGCATTTTTGATTTTTGAGTCAGTTTTCGACTTATCGCATTGAGCAGTTGCATGTAGCTCCCCACACGCAACACAAACTGACGGCAATTTACAATACGCCTTGGTGTGACCAAATTCTTGACAGTTAACACACTGGACGGGTCCCTGACGCTTATGCGGTTCTTCCACGGTGGTTCTACGATGCAGAAGGTAAATCAGACTGTAGATGGGATGGGACTCGTTTTTCTTTAATACGACATCTCCAGGTTTCAATTCCACCCTAAACATAGGCTGTGGAATCTTTTCACGGTTTCTAATATTCACAACACTCTTAATTTTGAACCCTTTGTCCATTAAGCCGGTCTTTATCTCCGCAGGGTCAACACATGGGTCTATACCCTTTAGAACGACTTGGAGACCTTTTGCGCTTTTGAGCTGATAGGTGTAGAAATCCCTAGCCTCCCTCTCCAACTGGTTGGACAATTTTCGAAAATCATCTTCCTTTTTCACTTGAATTTTGGTTTCACTGATATTTCCATGTTTAATTGATGTTACGCTAAACATATTTTCACCTATTACCGAAACAATTCTTTGTACCAATTTACTGGAAGTGGGCTCTCTCAGATAAATTGGTGGGGGCTTAAACGTCTTCTTAGGAAGTTCTGGCTCATCCGTCTGGAGGAGAGCAAACCTATTTTGATCATTACTCACGGTCTTAGGAGCTTTTGAATTTGATGATACTTGAGCAGATGTTGGGCTCCTCTGTCGCTTAAGAACTGTGACGTATTTATCCATACCTACTTGTTTTCTAGGTTTGATTGCACTATTTGATGTAGAAGGTGTTGATGTTCCTTCATCTATTGAAATTACTATATTGGGCGAACAGGAACGACGCCGTTCCACGGCTCTTGCAGTGAGAAGATTCTCCACAGATTTTTTTTATGGATTCTTCCTCAGAGATCCATCTAGTTTTTCTAGTCGAGCTAAGCTCTTTCTCAGAATTACATCTGAGAGGAACCCTCATACAGTTTTTAGGTGATGTTTAATGTTTTTTTTTTTTTTTTTTTTATATATTTTTACCTATTACGATTTTTTCACTTTTTTGTTTAATTTCAACTTTTTACACTTTTTCACCTATTACGATTTTTTCACCGAAAATTCAGCCGCACTAAAAAAACACGTCCGAACAGTTCGATGAGACGAGACTGAATGTTCGTCTTTTGCTGGTGTACACGAACAATATTGTTGATTCCAATGTTTATTATTCATTTTGCACTTTTCTTACCCTACAACCTATTTACGTAATTTTAAGAAACCTTTTTATAGTTTTTGTCCATTTTCAGTAGTAACTGTATCCTGCGTTTTATTTTCTACTGCAATTTCCTTTTTCGATTTAACTTTTGGTTCTACAATAGGTGACTCCAATTCCATTGTTACTGGACCATCATTTTGTATATGCACTTGCATTTAAGCACCAAATTTGCCATCTGCAATTAATTATAGATTGAAATATCTAATCAGCTTAACATAATCGCCCTTAAAAAACCCTACCTTTAATTTTTGTATCGTCATACATTTGTCCCAAACGCTTAAGGAACTTTTGATAGAATTATTGTGCCTGTTCGGCTTGCATGGCAAAATAAAATTCTGGTTAATTGCCTTTTAAATGATACAGCGTAAATTGTGATGCACATAAAATATCCTATTTCTCATCTTGTACACTTTTTTGACAGTGTTTACCGGCCACATCTTCCAATAAACGCAGTGATAAAAGTTTGCGGGTTCCGGCCATCAGCCACATCAACGGCCATCAGCCACTAAAACGAAACATATTATATATATATTTTCTTATTATGTACGTACATATTTTATATTTCAATTGAACTTACCACTAATACACAACAAAATAAATGTTTAAATATTCACTTTTCTACCTTTTATTTTGTATTTCCACAGAAAAAAACTAAAAATTAAAATTTCTTACAATTTTTCTCAAAAAAATGTTTGTTTACTTTAATTTTTATTTTTCATTCATTGCTATACGCATATAGCGTTTTTTTCTCTCTATCACATTATGGGGTTAAGCACAACTGATAATCCACTTTTGTAAAAGTCACATTTGACGATTCTGGTTAGTCTGTGATGTAGATACAGCAAAACCCGACGTAACATATGCTTCATCTGATTTATTTTTGTTGTTTTTACAATTTTTGGCTAGGTGGCCCTTTTTACCACAATTATAACAATTAAAAGGAAAAACCTTTATTATCCACATTGTTATAGTTACCATGCTTTTTCTTGTTTTTATACCCTTCACCATCGTGAGAAGGGTATATATAAGTTTGTCATTCCGTGTGAAATTTCCACAATAAAATTTTCCGACCCTATAAAGTATATATATTCTGGATCCTTATAGATAGCGAAGTCGATTAAGCCATGTCCGTCTGTCTGTCTGGATTTGAAATCAGTTTTTTGAAGTCCCAAGATATGTTCGGGATGCAAACCTTCAATAATTCTGTCAGAAGTGCTTTCGAGAAGTTTGCTATTTAAAATCAGCAAAATCGGTTTAGGTTAACCAGACTTATGAACCAATATGTGAGACCACCTCCATAAAAATTTGATATTTTTCGTCCATTTTCTTGCAATATTTTGAAATATATTGCAGATAATACCATGAAATTTTGTATACGTTGTTTGTACTACAGGGTGAGCCAAGATTGACTGAATGATTTGAACTCTATTGGCATATTGTAGCCGTTGTGGTGCATCCCTCGGCAATAATTCTTGGGCCAATTGAATTTTATATGGAAACATGTTCAGATCAACTTTTAGAATACGTCGTAGCGATGTTCTGGAGATGTTCAATTGAGTATTAAATTAAAAATGCAAAAGTTATAAGCATTTCAAATCAGTCAGTCCAAGTTGGCCCACCCTGTATAAAATAAGAAAGTGTGCGGAAAATAGTAAGAATCGGTCCATGATTTCTCATAGCCCCCATACAAATATATATATTCCCGAAATATGGCTTAATGATAAATAAATGCCTATAAAATTGGAATATCAAGACAAAATTCAGCAAAAATAAGTTTTATACAAAAAGTAATCACAAACCGAAATTGTTTTTTAGTTCGGTCCATATTTGACCATAGACCTCATATAAAGTCCACTTACAAAATTCACTTAAATACATATAAAACAGATATAAATAATGTTAAACGGCTAAAATTTGACATAAATACTCTTTATAGGCAAATAAATTATTGTACCAAATTTTATGGTGGTCGGCCCAGAAATGGTCATAGCCCCCATACAAAAATCTTCCCGAAATATTGCTCAATTATACATAAATGCCTATAAAATTGGAATATCAAGACAAAATTCAGCAAAACTAAGTTTTGTGCAAAAAGAAATCGCAAAACGAAATTTTTTTTAGTTCGGTTCATGTTTGACGATAGACCCCATATAAAGTCCACTTCCGAAATTCACTTAAATACGCATAAAACAGATATCAATAATGTTAAAAGGCTAAAATTTGACATAAAGACTCTTTATAGACAAATAAATTGTTGTATTAAATTTCATGGTGGTCGGCCCAAAATTGGTCATAGCCCCCATACAAAAATCTTCCCGAAATATTGCTCAATTATACTTAAATGCCTATAAAATTGGAATATCAAGACAAAATTCGCAAAACGAATTTTTTTTAGTTCGGTCCATGTTTGACCATAGACCCCATATAAAGTCCACTTCCAAAATTCACTTAAATACGCATAAAACAGATATAAATAATGTTAAACGGCTAAAATTTGACATAAATACTCTTTATAGGCAAATAAATTGTTGTACTAAATTTTATGGTAGTGGGCCCAGAACTGGTCATACCTCCCATACAAGGACCACATCTGAAAAAGACATTTTTCCCTATATATATTGTATAAATATCGGTGCCGACTCAAAACTTTGCACAGATCATTTTAATATATACAAAAATCATCCCACAAAATTTTGTGAATTTCGGTCTATTTTTAACCATATGCCCCATATAAAGCCCTCTTCCGAAAATCACTTTAATGCTCATAAATCTCTTATAAATAACGGTACCAATCCAAAATTTTACACGGATCATTTACATACATGCCTAAATCAAACTGCTGGATTTTGAGAATATCGGTCCATATTTGACAATATCCCCCACATAAGGTCCACTACCGAAATCCACGTTAATACTAATATATATCTTAAATATACCGTTATTATGTTGAAATTCTACGTGAAATATCCTCATATGCATGAAAACAACTGTTCCAAAATTTAAGAAGATCGGCCCGTAATTTGTCATACCTGCCATATAGAACCATTTCAAAAAATATTCTTTTCGGATTTAACCCATATTCGGTCCATATTTTATAATCATGATATATATCGTTGGAAAGGTATTTTTAATACCTTTTATTTAGTGTATTACAAATTATCAAGCACCCAGTAGTTCCCGAGATATAGGCCTATATATTTTCAACTTTACGGGCCCGCCCCTTCGAAAATAGGCGTGACCGCCAACAAATTTTTTTTTCTGGTATCTCCTCTAAAAGCCCTATTTCATTTTGTTTTTTTTTTTTTTGAGCAAAATCACTAAAATCGAATTGTACCCCTTTTTTATACTCTGTTTGTTTTTTATACTCTATTTGTTAAATTACACTGAAGATTATTATGAACATCAGACAGACTCTGTAAGTTATGGTAAGAATTGGTAATTAAATCAATTAAAAATGGTAAAAATTAGACAACATTTCAAAATATTTAACATAAATTATGTTGGTCGTAAAATTGTCTTTCAAACAATATATCAAATACTAATAAAATTTGCACTAAGACTGAATAGAAAACACAGAATTAGGATATTCTAGTCTAGTGTAGTTTCTTTATTTCTTATTACGCTTAGGTGAAGGGTATTTAAGATTCGGCACAGCCGAATATAGCACTCTTACTTGTTTATACTCTGTTTGTTAAATTACACTGAAGATTATTATGAACATCGGACAGACTCTGTAAGTTATGGTAAGAATTGGTAATTAAATCAATTAAAAATGGTAAAAATTAGAAAACATTTCAAAATATTTAACATAAATTATGTTGGTCGTAAAATTGTGTTTCAAACAATATATCAAATACTAATAAAATTTGCACTAACACTGAATAGAAAACACAGAATTAGGATATTCTAGTCTAGTGTAGTTTCTGTATTTCTTATTACGCTTAGGTGAAGGGTATTTAAGATTCGGCACAGCCGAATATAGCACTCTTACTTGTTTATACTCTGTTTGTTAAATTACACTGAAGATTATTATGAACATCAGACAGACTCTGTAAGTTATGGTAAGAATTGGTAATTAAATCAATTCAAAATGGTAAAAATTAGACAACATTTGAAAATATTTAACATAAATTATGTTGGTCGTAAAATTGTCTTTCAAACAATATACCAAATACTAATAAAATTTGCACTAAGACTGAATAGAAAACACAGAATTAGGATATTCTAGTCTAGTGTAGTTTCTGTATTTCTCATTACGCTTAGCTGAAGGGTATTTAAGATTCGGCACAGCCGAATATATCACTCTTACTTGTTTATACTCTGTTTGTTAAATTACACTGAAGATTATTATGAACATCAGACAGACTCTGTAAATTATGGTAAGAATTGGTAATTAAATCAATTAAAAATGGTGAAAATTAGACAAAATTTCAAAATATTTAAAATTATGTTGGTCGTAAAATTGTCTTTCAAACAATATATCAAATACTAATAAAATTTGCACTAAGACTGAATAGAAAACACAGAATTAGGATATTCTAGTCTAGTGTAGTTTCTGTATTTCTTATTACGCTTAGGTGAAGGGTATTTAAGATTCGGCACAGCCGAATATAGCACTCTTACTTGTTATTTTGAAATTTATATGCCTTTAGCGCATTGCTTTCAACAACATCTTCTTCAGACTTGTCACCCATTTCTAAAATTGTTGAACGCAAAATATTAAGAGATGGAAACTCATTGGCAGTGTCAAATGCTGCTTTTACTTCTTTATATTTCATTGGCAAACCATCTAGAAGTATCACTGTTAGTAAATCTTGATCTAATTCAGTAACCATTTCGTGAAGTTCTTATACTGCAACGTCAAATTCCACCAAATATTGCGATATATTTTGATTTTCAGACATCTTCAAATTAAGCAATTTTCTGTATAATTCTGCCTTCTTTCTTGTAGATTTACGATCGTACGTGTTCTTCAGATAAAACCAAATTTCATAAGATGGTTTAAAATTTTTTACCATTCGCGCAATTTCCGGTTCTAGTGAAATTATAATTTCTGCACGAGCATCTTGATCAATATCATCGTAGTCTTGTTGTTTCTTTAAATAATCTTGATACAATATTCTCTCAGCTGCTGTAGCATTACTACTAATAATTACCACCTCCGGTTTGGGTACTTCACCTCTAACCATTCGCAGTAAACGATTCTTGTGCAAAATTGCCTCTATTTGCGGCAACCACGTGGAAAAATTCTTTCCATTCAGCAACGGTATTCTTCCTGATACTATTGCCATCTTTAATCTTAACTGTTCTAGATTATTCTCTCCAAGGTTTGGGTTCTGGGCCCATAACCTATTGTAATTATGTTTATTAAAAGAGTATAAAATTATAACTATGAAAGTATTGAAAAATATGAATACAATAAATTCAATGAACTACTATTTCTGTATAATAAATAATTTAACCAAGTACAAAAAGATAAAGTTTATTTTCAATAGGAATGAAATCCTCAGCTCTTGGTATTTTATTTTTGTTGGGTTTACTTTTCCCAGACGAGAAGTCTAGCTCTCGAAACTGGTTATAGTGCGGGGGGTGAACCCCGTTCATGTCGAGCACTCCCTAAAAACTTATTTTAAATACCAAACGTCCAATAAAAAATAATTTACGAAAAGAAAATAGTTAAGAAACAAAATTCTCCTTATCCACTAGAGAATAAATTACGTTACTCACGATAACTATAACGTTGATCGAAAAGAAAACTACCGACAATACCGACACGGCAATTGCCTAAAAGAGAATGAAGAGTTTTTATATTTTTAATAAAAGAGACCTCAAGCTGAATTAATAAAGTAAAAAGATTTTTAATTTATTGATATTTATTTGTAAATATTGAGCAAGTAATACTTTTTAGCTCTGTCAGAGTATTTGAAATTACGCTATGAATGCGGAATTATTTAAAAAGTTACCAACTTATTTGTAAATAATTTTCATATAATTACAAATATCTAATGTAACTGCAATGATAAAAACTTCTTTTGTACCTTGTTGAAAAACCACTGATTCAAGCCCTTTAGCGGTACCAAATATTACTTTATAGCTCATTTAGAGTACTTGAAATTACGCTTTTATTACACTTGCATTTATAATTTGCTACAAAGCTACTGATTCAAGCTAGCCAGCGGTACCAAATGTTACTTTCTAACTATTTTAGAGTCTTTGAAATTACGCTCTGAATGTAGAATTTGCTCAAAAATTATTATTTTGTTTGTATTGTAAATATTGGTACCACTACTGATACAAGCTATACAGCCGTACCAAATATTACTTTCTTTGGGAAATTTAAACTTAAAGGGTCAAAAATGTAAAGATTTGTGTTGTAGGTTAGTGCAATCTAAAAAATATGTATCTAATAAGTTATTTTTTCATAATACAACTGTTGTTTATATCTTTGTACGTTTAATAATAAGTAGTTTAGTTATATATTAATTTAAATTAGTCTTTTTATTTTGAACTTTGTTTTGGTTTTAACTTGATTATTGCTTTTCTCGTTTTTTCTGTTTTTTATGCTTTTCTCATTTTGCTAATTCTTAAGTTTTCCTTTTTAAAATTTTCTGATTATTTCACACACGCATCTCTTCTCATATTTTTTTCTTCTTATAATGTTTGTTCTTATTCAATGTTGGTAAAAAAAATCCTATTGGACAAAAAGAATTCTAAATTGTAGCAAACATTTTCTTTATTTATTTAACTTTTCACATTTAGATTCTGACGCAAATTTATTAGTAACCGTCGGCCGACTGCGCGGTTTAACTGATCTGTCTTCTCTCTATTCTTTTTACTATTTCTTTTAGTTAGTCTTTATTTTCTTTCTTTATATGAGTGCCTTTTGATTTATTTTAATATTTTGCAATTTTCTGTTAATTCACTTGTTTTTTTACGTTTATTTTTTTTTTGTTGCCGTCCGACGACTGCCTCTTTTAGGGCCATTATTACAACTTGCCTCTAATGTTCTTAATAGTAAAAAGTAACTTTAATTAAAGTGAGAAATAAAGTGACCTTTAAAATTTTTCGTTATTACAACTTCCTTGTAAAATAAAATTATTTTTTTTCTAAAATATGGCAATACCAGTGAGAAACCGATTACTTTTGATAAACTACTGACAACCCTGTAGGAAGTCAAACACATTTTTAAGTAACTTCAAACTGGTTTTTTATTAAACACATCTAGTTGCTTAAGTGACTTTTTTTCTTGTCGTCGACTCATTATTTTAACATAGGCATGTCATAGGCTGTAGTCAATTGGTCACCTCTGCATGACTTTTAAATTGACTACTAATTACTTATTTCCCAACCAATTTATAGTTAATTAAAAAATTGGTTATTAATAATCGGTTTATACTAAATTATTTAAAAACCACTTTTTTTTAAATTAAATTTTAAACAATTTAATTTTAATTCTTTTTTGTCAAAATATATACATACATATATATATACGTATATACAATATATATTTATAAATAGAAATAATTATTAAAATAAAAAAAATAAAAAAATAAATGACTTAAAATAAAAGTTGTAATGAAAACAAGTAAAATGCAAAGTTTGTACTGCTCATAGAAAGGCTGTTTTCATAAACGCAGTATGCAATGCAACATTTCATTGCATAGAGTTCATAATAGCATTTAGAAATATAATTTAAAAACTTTTATCACATAAAATATAAAGATATTAAAATTGAGCACCGTTTACCTCAAAGACCTTGTTTGCTTTGATTGACATGTGACATTTGACTTCAGCTTCTTTTTTCTTTTTTTACATTTTGCTTTTATTTATTTCTTACATGTTGTGCTTCCCCCCTTTCAAACTCACTTTTCAAAAAAAACAACAGCGCAAGATACTTGCGCAATATGTTTGGTTGATATCTGCATGAGATTTAAACCAATTTGTAGTCATTTGCAAAATAATTAGTTTATAATTAATGTTTTTTATCAACTGACTATTTTATTTACTACAGGGAAGAAACAGTAAATTGTTTGTGTTTGTGAAAACATTTGTGTGTGAAAAAATATAAATCAAACGTCTGCTTTCCATTTTTGTTTATTAAAGTATTTATTGGCAAAACAAAGTTTTTCTTTTTTTTTTTTTTTTTTTTTATTTATAATTTATAATTATAAGTTAATTACAATTACAAAAGAATAAGTGAGTACTAACATCTTAGGTTTTCGACTCGATTTTTAGATTTTATTTGAGATTATGTAAACAGTTTTGTCTTAAAAATATGTTGATTAGATTTATGTTTTCCTTGCATGTGCAAGGTTCTGGATATGTTGAAGCTGGGACATTCGTCAAGAATATGCGTAACGTTGAGATTTGAGTTGCATGTGGGGCATATCGGTGCTGGTGTTCTCTCGAAAAGATGTTTGTGTGAAAATTTACAGTGTCCTATTCTAAGGCGAACAAATGTCGACGTTTCAGTCCTAGAGCAGGATTTAGGGTAAATAGGCTTTTCTCCATTAGGGTTAACATATTTATAGTTATGCTGATACTCTAACCATGTTTGGCTTTTTTCGTTTGCTAGATGCATTGCAATATAATTGAGCATATCTCGAGCTTCCGAGGTTTCGAATTTGATAAGGGGACAACGTTTTGCTTCCTCAGCTGCTTGGTCAGCCTGTTCGTTTCCGATGATGCCAATGTGAGATGGAACCCACATGATTTTTATTTTGTTGTTGTTGTTGTTGCAGACGTTGCGGATTTTGTTTATTAACGGCGATTCATATCTTGAGTTTTTTATTGCAAGTATTGACGATAGGCTGGCTGAGCAAATAATGAATTTGGAGTTGTTTTCTGCTGCATACTCCGCTGCCATATGTATAGCTAAAGCCTCAGCAGTAAAATTAGAGCAAAACTGGTCAACGAAACCGTGACTGATTAATTTGCCATTATTTTCTACAACTGCAAAAGTTGTATGCTCGGCACATTTTGAACCATCAGTGTATAGAAATTTCCAGTTGTTATCACTAAAAGTTTTAGCAATGTTCTTAAACATTACTTTGAATATGGTGGATGAGGTTGAGTCTTTCGGAAAGTCAGTCAGGGATAGAACAAACATGTTTTCTTTAACAAGCCAGGGTGGATTTTTACTTGCTGCCATACAAAAAGGTTGAAGTTGAAAATTGAGTTTTTTTGCTAACTGTATGCATCTTCTGATGTTGGACTGTAGCCTGGGAGTTCTATTTGCAGTAATTGTTTTATATACCTCTTTATATATTATTTTGTTTCGGCCACAGTAGAGCTTAGGGATAAGGTTGCACGAAAGACATGTTGTTCGCTCACTGATCGAGGGCATACCAGATTCCGCTAAAATGGTTTTGATAGGACTCGATGGGAAAGCTCCAATACTGCGGCGAATGGCGGCATGATACGGTCCTAGTATTAATTTGATATTAGATTTCGCACACCATCCGTATATAGGTAAAGCAAAGTCGATTTTTGATAGCATGATTGATCTTGTTATATTCTTCATTGTTGATATGTGGATTTTGAAATTTCTAGATGTAAGATATTTTATAATATCTAATCTTCTGTAAAGGTTTTTTCTCAATTGCAGGCAATGTTCTCTAAATGTTAAAGCTTTGTCAAAGATAACACCCAAGATACGCAAGTTAGTTACTCTTTTGATTTTAGTGTTCTGATATATAAGATCAAAAGTTTTACAATTTTGTTTTTTGCAGATATGTAAAATAGAGCATTTTTCTAATGAGAGTTTAGCCCCGGATCTTTGACACCATTCATCAATTTTTTTAAGAGCAGAAGTAAAAATTTTTTTTACTTCATTATTGTCGTTGTGTTTTGTAAAGATAATTGCATCATCTGCATATATAGCATGACTAATATGTTTTTGAACTGTTAGGATTTGGCTAAATTCGTTAAATGCAATTAGGAACAACACAACAGATAATGGGGACCCTTGTGGTATGCCGTTGAACAGTGGTAAAGTTTGGGAAAAGTGTCCATTTACTCTAACTTTAATTTTACGGTTACTAAGAAAATTTTTTATAACAGAAAAAAACTTGTTTCCAACTTTCCACTTATTTAGTTGTTGTAGAACGACGTGAGCCCCGATTCTGTCGAAGGCTCTTTCGAAGTCGGTTGATAAAACATTTATGTGGTTTCTACTCGACAGAGCGTTGACTGCAAAATGCTGGAAGTAAAGAAGAGCATCATCTGTTCCTTGTTTCCTCATGAAAGCTGATTGGTTGGGAGTTAGAAAGTTATTTGCTTGTATGAACCACATGAGTCGTCTGGCAAGAATTTTTTCAAAAATTTTACTAACGCAAGATATCAGCGAAATCGGTCTGTATCCAGATACCAAATCTGGGTTTTTATTAGGTTTTGGAATGGGTATTACTACGGATGTTTTCCAAGCTTGGGGGTATAATTTGGACGCAAAGATATTGTTGTAGATATGAAGCAATTGTTTTTTTGACAAGGGGCATAAGTTTTTTATCATTGGATATGAAATGCGATCTTCTCCAGGTGTTTTTCCTCTTGCTGTATAAATAGCATCTACAAGTTCAAGCATGTTGATTGGACTTTCTATTTTGTTTGCAAGTTTGTTATAGCTCTGACAGTTGTTTAAAAAGTTGGATGCGTCATTTTTAGCCTCTTGAAAAATGGAAGAAAAATTGTTGTCGTGAGATTGTGAAGACCAATGGGCTGCAAAGCAGTTTGCAATCTCCATGGAATCCGTTATGTGGTTGGTTCCAGATTTTATGTTATTTATTACATTAATATTTTTTCCACCTGATAAAAGTCTAATGTCACTCCAGATTTTTTGTGTTGAAGAGTTAGGGTTGATGTTGGCTGTAAACTTTTGAAGGCATAGAGCTTTGCTTTCCTTGATCGCTCTTCTGAATAAGGCGTTTTGTTTTTTGTATTGCAGCAAATTAAAGTCACTTCTATTGCGTTTGAAAGTATGCCAAAGTTTTTGTTTTTGGTTGCGCAACAAATTGAGGTAGGAGTTCCACCATATTAATTTACCATTCCTATGTTTGGTCCGAGTTTGAGGGATACTAACGTTGGCCGAAGATTTTAAGCTTTTAGTAAATACAGCTACCTGTTGGTTGATGTTAGCTGTGATGGTGTATTTATGCAGATTTTCTCTACATTTTTCTTGAAATAAGGGCCAGTTTGCCAGGTCAGTTTTAAATTTCGGAACGTAAATGATTCTAGCGTAATCTACACTTTTCTCAATTGTTATTAGAATTGGGTAGTGGTCGCTACCGTAAAGATTCGGTAATATTTTCCAAGAACATAATGGTGCAATTTGTGCGGAACACATCGAAATATCTACATGTGAAAAAGTGTTGTGGGTGGAGTAATGGGTAGGAGAGCCATTATTTAAGACGATTAAATCTTCATTGAGAATAAAATTTTCTATTGTTTTACCGCGTAAGCTGGAGTTAACTGAACCCCAAATTTGGCTATGTGAGTTAAAATCTCCGGTTATTAAAAGTGGATAGCTTAAATTATCAGTAATTGTTTTTAGATTTTGTTCTGTAAAGTGCTGGTGAGGGGGGATGTATATGCACGCTACGGTCATTTTCATACCAGTACCGATTTGAATAGCGATAGTAGCTATGTCATTATTTTTTTTAACGATGTTAAAACTTATTGTTTTTTTGATAAGTATGGCAATACCCTGCTTCGCTGAGTTGTTATCAGCTAAATTGTGGAAAATGCCCACGTACTGTTTGGGTATAATTATATTCTTTTGATTAACAGGTATGTGTGTTTCTTGAAGAGAAATAATGTCAGGATTAAGGTCATTAATTATTAGTTGTAGTTGGTGGTAATTATTAATTAAACCATTTAAGTTCCACTGTATTATTTTTAGATCCATTGTGAAAGAGTAGTGAGAAAACTATTCTTCATCAACAAACATTATTTCTTCTTGTTCGTTATAATCATCGTTGTGATGTGATAATCTCTTTGGCAGAGGTGAAGTATTACATTTGGCTATTGTATCTTTATTTTTTGCTGTTTTTGTTATTGTTGTTGGTGGTTGAGTAGTTGTTGTTTGCTTTACCATTGATCGCGTTGGCATTGTTGGTGCTGCTTTGAAATTTCTGTTTGTTATTTGTTTGTTTGTTTTGATTTCTGTTGGGTTTTTATTATCAATAGAAGTGTGGTTATTGGATGATGTGCTTTTTGGTTTATCATTAGTATTTAAAGGTGTTTTTGTTGTTTCAGTAACGGGTTTTAAATTTTGTACACTTGTTGTGGCTGGCTTTGTTTGATTTATTATTTTATTAGTGTTATTGTTTGTAAGTACATTTGAAAATGATTTAACTAGGGGGGCAATTGTTGTTTGAGTTTCGTATTTTTCTTTTGCTGCCTTTAAAGTGCATTTTTCTTTGGTTTTTATTTTCAAAATTTCTTTATGTTGTTTAAAAATTGTACATTCCTTAGAATTTGCTGCATGACTTTCAGAACAGTTTACGCAATAAGTTCTGGTACATTCTGTGGGTTGGTGTGGGGGTAAAGCGCATGTTTCACAAAGAGGACTATTTTTACACCACTTTTTTGTATGACCAAGTCGCTGGCAGGACTTGCATCGCATGGGATTTGGATAAAAGGGCCTAACTTTTACTTTGTGCCATGATATATCGAGTCTTTCAGGGGTCGAATAGCGATCAAAAGTCAATAAAAGCACTCCACATGGAACTAATTTTTCTTCTTCATTTTTTTTTAAGTATTTGTATACTTCTGTAACTCCCTGCGATTTAAGCTCACTAACTATTTCTTCTTCAGCAATATTATTTAAGTATGGGGCGTAAATGGTTCCTTTTGAACAGTTAAGTTTGGTGTGGTATTGGCAGTTGATTCCGCAAACTCCTGGTAGATTTTTGGCTAATAGAAGTTTTTCAGCACTTTTTTTATTTGGTGTCAGAACAAGCAGATTACCGTCGCGTAACTCAGATACTGAGTGAATGTCGGAACAGATTTGTTTTAAAGCTCGGTACACTAAAAAGCACGAATAACTTTGCATATTTTTTTCTCCAATTGCCGAAATAATCACATATTTTGGATCTGGGGTTTGAATTGCAGGTAATTCAGGAAATATGTTTAGCACGTTTTGAATTGTTCGTTTCTTTTTGGGATGGGGGCCGTCCGCTAAAGCCGCGAAACGGTTGCCCCCCCGGTAGGGGGGGTCCAGCATGTCACTAACTTTCAATCGATAAGATTAAACTAGAAACAACCGGACGAAAAATTTTTGTTATGACTGTATAGTTAGGCACAAAAAAATTAAAGTAAAAACAAAGGCCGGCACTGAGTTAATAATAAAGACAACCGTATGACGCAGAGGTTAGTCGATGACTGAAAAACAAAGTTAAAATTATTTTATTTTTCATGAAGTTGACATTTTTTCCAGAACATATGGCAACTTCAAATACATAAACCTCACTATAAAATTTAAAGGCAAGATGATCTTCCCTTTAGCTTATCGGTCGGTTTTAGATTAAAGTAAACTTATTATTGTGTTTACAAAAAGAATGTATTTTTCTTTATTTAAATTTTAATGTTCAGCAATGAAAAATTATTTATCGAATGATTCAATAAAGCAAACTTCAAAAAAATAAAAACAAAAATGCATAAGTTACTACTAATGTTTTAGAATAACGTTTAAACAAGTAGAATTAAACATAACATTTATCTCTTCCTTTAGGAGTTCTCAGGTGAAAATAAAACTCTTGGTTTTCGAATTCTTTGTGAGCGTCGTAGATGCTGATCACTTGGTAATTGTGAATTCTCTACATTTAACTGTTCCCTGGTTTCTTCCCGTCGTGCTTGCGCTGTTTTGTAATGTTGACTTTGTGGATGAGTTTGAAATTGACCAGCTTGTGGTGTTTCAAACTCATCATCTGTGTCGTTTTCCCGAACTGGGGAGTGGATAACATTCTCATCATTTCCTGGGTCTATTGCATTGTTAAGAGAACTTGAATTTATTTCGGGATGCTGAAGATAAGGATCAGGATGTCTGAGGTCTAAAACATTATCATTCATATTCTCTGGATATGTAATACTTGTATAGGGCCTGTTTTCCACAGCTCTTCTATTGATATAATTGAGATTTCTTTTTTTTACATCATTTTGTACACCTTGACTAGCACCACGAATTTGATCAATATGTCTCCTTACGTACTTGTTTTGATAAAGAATTTCATAATGAATATCGCCTAAACGCCTATTTATTTTTCCAGATTTTTTTTTTTTGGATTACCGGATAAAAAATATATGTTGTCACCCACTTGAAATTCTCTAAATTGTTTATGTTGTTTCATAAATTGTTTATTTGTTATTTTTGAAGAAACACTTTCTGGATGTACTAAATCAAGACGCGTGCGAATTTGACGCCCAAGAAAAAGTTGTGCTGGAGATACTCCAGTTGTGGAATGAGGTGCATTCTTATACTGCCTTAAAAACTCGTTGATATTTTGTTGTAATGTTTGCTTTGATGTACACATAGCTTTTAATGCGTTTTTTACTGTTTGAACACTCCGTTCAGCTTGGCATTTTGTAGATGGATGATACGGTGCAGTGTATTTATGATATCTGACTCCTACAGCCGTCAAGTAATTGTTAAACTGTTCCGATGAGAAATTTGTACCATTATCGGATACTACCATCACTGGAACACCGAAATTTGCAAAAACTTCATCGACTAACGCAATTGTTGCCTCAGCTGTTATAGATTTAGTTACTTTCACATCTAGCCATTTGCTGTAGGCATCTGTAATAATTAGTAACATCATACCCTCGAAAGGGCCAGCATAATCTATATGCACTCGTTCCCAAATCCCTTTAGGATATTCCTAGTGATGATCTGTATACCTCTTTGGTTTATTTGCTACTCTTGCACAATCGTTACAGTCTTTTGCCAGTGCTTCAATATCTGCGTCGATTTTTGGCCAATATACAAAGGAACGAGCGATACCTTTCATTTTTACCACCCCAAGATGAGCTGCGTGTAAGTATTCAGTAATGTCGAGCAATATACGACTGCATAAGTTGGAGGCTGCCATGTAAAGTCTTCTGATGTGCTTCTGAAAATAAAAGCAAAGAAAGCGGATTCTGTTTAGATAACAAAATAGGATGTTTTATTAGAAACGGAATATCAGCATTTGAAATGCGTCCACCAACGCGTAGAATATGATATTTATCCAGAAACGGGGAAAGGTTCCCAATACTACTGTTATACGGCAGCGGTTTATTTAATTTTAAGCAACGAATTTCTTCATTAAACGAAACGACCTGAGTTAATTTAATCAGTAGGAAACGAGCTTGTTTAAGTTCATAAGTTTTGAGTACTCCAGATTCCTTTTCTTTATTTTGTAGACAGCGTTTTATATTATCATAAAATCTGAATATATATGATGTTACACGAACTAGAGCTGACCATTTTGAGAATTTCGTGGTTATTGAATACTTGAAGGATTCGATGTTATATTATTTGCGTTTATAATTAACGATGAGGAAGGAGACCCAGTGGGATGTACAGGCCAATTTTCGGGACCCATCCTAAGCCATGAGGGCCCATTAAACCAAATGTTATAATGAATTAGTTCCTCTGGTTGAAAACCTCTTGATGCACAATCTGTAGGGTTGTCATTCGATGGCACGTATCTCCAAGCGCAGGCGTCTGAAAGCCGTTGTATAATTGCAACTCGATTTGCCACGTAGACTTCCAACCTCGTTGAGTAGTTTTTAAGCCATGCAAGTACGATTGTGCTGTCTGTCCAATAAAAAGTGCTATTAATCTTTAAATCAGTGTTTGTTTTGATAGAATTTACTAATTTCGCTAATAATGTAGCGGCGCTCAATTCCAGCCTTGGAATAGTTTCGGTCTTTAGAGGTGCTACCTTTGTTTTTGATTGCAATATATTAACAATAATATTGCCGGTGGGGGGAAAAATTCGAGCATAAACGGCAGCAGCATAAGCGGTTTTTGACGCATCACTAAAACCATGAATTTCAATCGACGTACTTGAAGACATGTAGCCTAGCCATCTTGGGATCTTAATTTGCTCTAAATATTTTAGTTTTGATCTGTAATTAACCCATCTGTGACTAATTTCCTCGGGAAGAGTATCATTCCAATCAATTTTAATTTTCCAAAGCTCTTAAATTGTAATTTTAGCTATAATTGTTGTTGGGGCAAGCCAACCTAAGGGATCGAACAACTTTGAAGCATCTGAAAGTAAACTGCGTTTAGTAATGTTTTCAGAAAATTCAAAATTAATTTTAAAGAAGAAAAAATCATTTGCAGTATCCCAAAAAAGTCCAAGTGCTTTAGCAGAATTCATTTCTTGTATAGAGAATAAATCTTTGTTTTCACGATCTTCTTCAGGAATACATTGGAGCAGTTGGCTGGAATTAGAATTCCATTTTCAAAGATGAAATCCACCTGATTTCAAAAGAGAACATAACTCTTTTTGTAATTTTAATGCTTCTTCGAAATTGTCTGCGCCAGAAATCACGTCATCAACGTATGTGTCCCTGCGAAGTATTTCACTTGCTAATGGATAGTTATTTTCTTCATCTGTTGAAAGTTGTTGTAATAGTCTTATGGCTAAGTATGGGGCCGACGTAGTACCGTAAGTAACTGTTTTCAATGAATACACAGATATTTTATTTGAATCATCCCTCCAGAGAACGAGCTGAAAATTTTGATGATCTTTACAAATATTGATTTGCCGGAACATCTTTTCCAGATCGGCAGTAAATGCAATACAATGCTTTCTCCATCTTAAAATAATTGCTGGCAAGTCATTTTGTAAAGCTGGCCCAGCTGAGAGTTCTTCGTTGAGTGAGGACTGAGGGGGTTTCCTGTTACTTCCATCAAAAACAACACGTAGTTTAGTTGTGCTGCTACTCTCTCTAAGTACACCGTGATGGGGCAAAAAATAAGCATTCTTTGGTATAGTATGAGGGTACTCACCTAACTTCACCATATGTTGCAATGATTCGTATTCTGCCATAAATTTCTTGTACTGCTCAGCAAAATATGGTCTGGTCTTAAACGAGGATTCTAGCTGATTTAATCTTTTGAGTGCGTTGTAATCTGTGTAAGAAAAAGTGGGCAACGATTGTCCTTGGAGTAACCTTTTAAATGGGAGATGCACAGTATATCTTCCATTTTTGTCTCGAGTATAAGTTTCAGTAAAGAATTTTTCACAAAGGCCTTCTTCATTGGTTAGTGGCTTATTTTCTAGTAGCTCCTCTTGTTCCCAGAAAAGGCGTAGTTGTTTTTCTAAACAGCACAGATTTGCAGAAATATATAAGTTTTTTGTAGTTTGACCTGCAGGTCCGAATACCATCCAGCCGAAATACGTTTCTTGCAGCAGGAAACTGTTTTAAAATTTCTTCATTCCAGACAAAAGCAATTCACCATAGACGTCATTTCCAAGGAGGAGATCTATTTTTTCTCCAACCATGAATCGATTATCTGCAAGATAATATCCTGAAAGGTCTGGGAGATCTACTGTCAATAATTGATTTGGAATATATGATGAAACGGATTGAACTACCAATGCCGATAATTTAAGTTCAAAACTATGTTCATAGTCTGAGTTGATTACCAAATTAACTGATTTTTTCACAGTGATAGCACTTTTACCTCCAATACCAGATACTTCGATATTTGTTTTATACTTTTGTAAAGCTAGTAGTTGACATAGTGCCTCAGAAATAAAAGAGACTTGTGATCCCTGATCGACTAGGGCTTTGGCTCTTATTATACCGTTTTCCGTTTTTATGTTAACTTTCACAGTTGCTAATAACGCTGGATTTAGTTTCAAATTTAATAGGTGTGTACTTACGGAATTTACAATCGGTGTAGATGCACTTGGTGGTGTCGAAATGGTTTGATTTCCAGCATTGAACTCGGCGTTCGAACTGACAGAATTCAGTTGAGAATTATTTCTTGTAGAATATTCGTTGTGTACAATAGTATGATGCGGCTCACTGCATATGTGGCATTTCGTATTCAGTTTACAAGCTGATTGTATATGTCCAGGTCGGAGACAATTTCTGCATAAACGTTGTTGGTTTACAATATCTTTCTTTTGAGACGAATCTAAAGTTGCAAACTTGAAGCATTTGTAGAGTAAATGACGTTTATTGCAGCAGGGGCAGTTTTCATTTAACAAAGCAGTGGCAGTGTGAGAACGGATAGTTCTCATTGGTATCTGGCGAGATCCAGAAGATTTATCCTGGAAAGATTTAGATGAACTAGGTTGAATAACATCATCAACAGATTCTAGGGCTCTAAAAACAGTTTCTAAAAAACAAAGCATATTACTAATGGGCGGTACGGAAGTACCGTTTTTTAACGACTGTTCCCATTCCTTTCGGGTTTGTAAGTCGACTTTCTGTGACGTCAGGTAAACAAGAATAGAGTCCCATGTAGAGATATCAATTTTTAATGATTTAAGTTGGGCTAGACAATTTCTGGTGGAGTCCAATAATTCCTTCATGCTTTGGAATGAGCCGTTTGAAGATGGGATGGAGTATAGCCGCTTTAGAATTTGTTCCACAAGCTTCCTTTCGTTGTGAAATCTTCTCTCTAAAGCAGCGGGATATTCATTAACTAGACTTAGAGGTGTTCCAACACAGGATCCCTTCAAATAGAAATACTTCTGGACTTTGGACAAGGAGTGGTTGTGGTGGACTAGCGACAAAAACATGTCTCGATAAGGAATCCACTCTAAATAATCTCCGGAAAATTTGGGAAGGTCGATTTTCGGCAGCCTCGCACCAGCACTAAATGTTTCATTTCTGGAACTAGAAGCGAAGGTACTTGCATGGACGGTTGGAGTCTGTGGGGATTCAAATTCAAAAATTAGATCAAGTATGTTTGCTTTCAAAGAAATATAAATATCATAGCATTTATAAAAAACATCTGTACTTAGGTAGGGTACATCAGGTTCATTTATTGAACTTTCTCGAACAGTATCCATTAACTGTTCGTGGCCGTCTTTAAAAGTTTTAAATGTCAGTTCCAGGTCCTCCAGAATTGTTTGGACATACCCTTTTGATTTGACCTCTTTCGCCTTTTGACTAAAAGCAGCTTCCATACGTTCAATATGGGAAAGAAGTTTTTTCTGTTCCTCAATCACCGCAGCGATTGATTCCATCTTGTAGATTAATTAGTTTAACTTTTTAGCAGCAAAATTAATTATTATAGGCCCACATAACCCAGTGCAATCCCATATTCAAGCCCATAACTCAAAAAAATGGCATGATTCTAAGAAATTAAAAAGTTTTGGCACTACTGTAACCCCGAATATACCCCCTCGAAAATGTCTGCTATGTACGGACAATCATCCCCTTCGCTTATGTTCAGTATTTCTTAGAATGTCAGTTAGTGATCGTATGGCAACAGTCAAAAGGCATAAGTGTTGTACTAATTGCTTAGCAACGTCACATGAATTTAGGAGATGTCCCAGCTCCAATGTGTGTTACACTTGTAAACAAAAGCACCACTCATTACTTCATCGTTCCGAATCTTCTAACCAGAGTAAGGTAGTATCGGAAAGCAATCCCACGAGTTCTAGGAATTCTGTTCCTGCACATTTACCCCCAAATACATCTACACACGTAGATAGTATGAATGAAGGACCATCGACATCTGCTGCGGCACGCTCCCTTCAAACTTTTGCTACTCAATTACAGTCCACTTCTTATTCGACAGTTTTGTTGGGAACAACCGTAGTAGATATCTTATTTAATGATGTAAGATGTGGTGCTAGAGCTTTGATTGACCCTGCCTCACAAGCCACTTTTATTTCTAAAAAGTTACAGAGAAAGTTATCACTCCCAACCTTTACAGCCCCATCCGCTACTATTTTTGGTCTTAACGGCGCTGTCGCAGGAAATTCGACGAAGGTTTGCATTATTTCAATAGGATCTTCGGAAGATCCTGAATTCAAGTTAGAAACCGAAGCATATGTTGTTGAAAAACTGACTGGTCGATTACCTACTTGTTCAATGTCCAATTTTGATCTGTCTGAACTACCAATGACAGACTTAAAATGTTCACACATGGACTTGCTCTTAGGTGGTGATGTGTACCCTCAGATAATGCTTGATGATGTCCAAAAACACCCTAAAGGTCATTTAATAGCTCAGAAGACAGTTTTCGGCTGGATACTTACCGGAAGAATCCCTCACCCACACCCTATGAGCTCTGTTGTCTCATTTTTCAATCAGTTGGATCTAAATGATAGCATTGCTAGATTTTGGGAAATAGAGGAAGTCCCAAAGACGAAAAAACTGTCTAACGATGATGCCTTTTGCGAAAATTTGTATCGTCAGACCACGTATAGAAATGCTGAAGGTAGATACGTAGTTTCTTTACCCTTTAGACCCGAATTCCCTAATCAAGTACAGCTTGGTGCATCACGAAAAGCAGCCCTTTCTCAATTTTTTAGAAACGAAGCTCGTTTGATAAAAACTCCCGACATTAAGGCTCAATACGATCAAGTTTTAACCGAATATTCTACTCTAGGTCATATGGTCAGAGTTGATCCCGATTTATTAGACAACCCGAATATAAGGTACTATTTACCACATCACGCCGTTTTAAAGCCTGATAGTACGACCACTAAACTTCGTGTAGTTTATAACGCATCAAGTCCCTCTTCTAATGGATTAAGTCTAAATGACATATTGCATCCAGGGCCAACTTTGCAGTCTGATTTGACCATTTTAATTCTCCGTTGGCGTCTATTTAAATTTGTTTTTAATGCTGACATTGAAAAGATGTATAGACAAATACTGGTCAGACTTGATCAAACATCCTTTCAAAGAATTTTATTCCGGCGATACCCGAATGAAGAAGTTCAAGATTTTGAATTAACCACAGTTACCTTTGGTGTGAACTGTGCCCCTTATTTAGCAATCAGAACTTTGCATCAACTAGCGCAAGATTGTGAGTCTCAATACCCCAGAGCTTCAAATATATTGCGTACTCAAATGTATGTGGATGATGTTCTTGCTGGTTCACATAATATAGAAGAAGCCATTCGTAATCGTGATGAATTGACGCACGTGTTGAATACTGCTGGTTTTTCGCTTAGAAAATGGACCGCTAATAATGAGAGTCTTATTGAAAATATCCCCCCCGAACATCTTTTAGATTCCGATTTTTTGAAATTATCAGATGCTAGTAATGCAAAAACTCTGGGTTTACGTTGGAATGCGAGTAGTGATGTTTTTTTCTTCAAAACAATTCCAACGCCCGATTGTTCTATCGTTACAAAACGTGCTGTCTTGTCTCAAATAGCCAAGCTATTTGACCCCGTTGGTTGGTTAGCACCAAAGGTAATTGTTGCTAAAATTATTATGCAACAAATTTGGAAAGACAATACGGATTGGGACGAATGTTTGAAACCCATGACGTTAAATAGATGGCGAGCATTTATCGATGATTACCCCAATATTCAAAATATTAACATACCCCGGTGGGTTAATTATAATCCACAGTGTGAAGTTCAACTTCATGCCTTTTGTGATGCTTCAGAGAAAGCATATGCTGCCTTTCTATACATTAGAGTCCAAACCCCGTCAGGTGAAATTATCACAAATTTGCTCGCTGCTAAAACAAAGGTTGCCCCGATTAAAGTGCAAACTTTACCCCGTCTAGAGCTTTGTGGTGCTACTCTTTTGGCAAAAATGGTGCATTCACTTCGTACGGAGCTGAATTTCACCATGTCGGAAGCCTTCTATTGGACTGATTCGACTATCGTATTGTCCTGGCTTCAAAAACCCCCGTGCCATTGGCCAACCTTTGTTGCAAACCGAGTATCGTTTATTTTGGACAAAATAGGTACTGATAATTGGAATCATGTAGACTCTCACGATAACCCCGCCGATGTAGCAAGTCGCGGCATAACGGCAAAGGAACTTGCTATATCTGATATTTGGTGGAAAGGGCCTGGCTGGTTAAGACAAAATCAGTCTGATTGGCCAAAAACAACATTCCAAATATCAACACATTTGGAAACTAGTGCTATTCACGTAAACACCACCCAAACAATGATCTCGGAGGATGTTCTAAGTCGGTTCTCAGACTTAGCCCAAGCATTGCGAGTGTTAACTTATGTTTTTCGCTTTTATCACTCTGTACACCCAAAACATAAAGAAGAACGTCAGAACTTATCGAACCCTAGAAGTCGACGTGAAATTATATATGTGAAGAATCGTCTAATTGTTTTATGTCAAGATGCTCATTTCCCCGAATATTCTATTTTAAAATCAGGAGCTAATCTATCGCGTAAGAGCTCCTTACTAGTTTTTAATCCCTTTATTGACTCAAATGGGTTTTTACGAATTAATGGTAGACTTTCACAGTCTCCTACTTTGACGTATGAAGAACGTTTTCCCAAATTGTTACCCTATAATGGTCGATTTACCCGTCTCTATTTAGAATACGTTCATAAGAATTCACTTCACGGAGGGAATTCGTTAATGCTACGATTAGCGAGGCTAGAGTTTTGGATTCCTAAACTTAAAAATTTGGTTCGTACGGTTATCCATAACTGTAAAGTCTGCACCCTAAATAAGAGAAAATTGGGTCAGCAAATGATGGCTGCTCTACCCCCGGAAAGAACGACCCTAACTCGCCCTTTTACACACACAGGACTTGATTTTGCAGGTCCTTTTGAAATTAAGTCTTATATTGGTCGCGGATGTCGTATAACAAAGGGATATGTTTTGGTGTTTGTTTGTTTTGCAACGAAAGCCATACATTTGGAAGCCACAAACGACATATCAACTGACTGCTTCTTAGCAGCATTTGCTCGTTTCTTCTCACGACGCGGTTGTCCAGCTCACATTTACTCGGATAATGGAACTGCTTTCGTTGGAGCAGCCAACCTTTTAAAAAAGGATCGAAACCAATTTTTGATTGACTTGAAACACCAACTTATAGGTCGAAACGCCTTTCAATTAGTCGATTGGCACTTTATTCCCCCTGGGGCTCCACATATGGGTGGACTATGGGAGGCGGGTGTTAAAAGTTTTAAAAGTCATTTAAAGAAGATTTCTAATGCTCAGCGTTTCACTTTTGAGGAATTTTGTACAATGCTGGCAAGGATAGAGTCATGTTTGAATTCGCGCCCACTTAGTCCAATGACGGATAATTTATTAGACATTAACCCTTTGACCCCTGGTCATTTTCTAGTTGGTAGTACCCTACTTTCCCCCCCTGAACCTGATTTGTCTAGAGAGTCATTGACATATGCAAATAGATGGCGAAAGTTAAGAATTTTGCATCATCATTTTGCACGGCGGTGGAAGGACGAATATTTAGTCGAGCTACATAAACGTAATAAATGGAAATATGCTCAAAGAGATTTCGCGATTAATGACTTTGTTGTTATTCGACATGATAATCTGCCCCCAAACGAATGGAAGCTAGGTCGGATCGAACGAGTTTATCTCGGCTCTGATTCGAAAGTACGAGTGGCTGATATTCGAACAGCAGATGGCGTGTTAAAAAGGCCAATTGTTAAACTCGTACTGCTTCCAAATCCCGATCAAAACTAATTCCACTCTTTTTTTTTGCTATTTTCTCTCATTCTTCCCCAACAGATGTCAGAAGCCCCCCGAAGACTCACCGTTGAACGTGCTGAGAATCAAAGCCTAGATGAGGTTATCGCTACAGCCGGAGCCCTATGTCGGCTATGTAAAAAGGACCACCCCCTAAGAAAGTGTCCAGCATTTCGTAAAATGAATCCCTATCGGCGATTGAGTGTTGTGAAGCGTCTTAAATATTGTATAAACTGCCTAGCTCATTCTCATTTTGTGAAGAACTGTCGCAGTAGGGATAGATGCATGGAATGCCTGGAGGAGCATCACACTATGTTACACTTCCACAAAGAAGTAAACAACAACAATAAACCCAGCAGCAACAATAAGAAACCCAGCAAATGCACAAAGAAACCAACTAACAAAAATCACAAACGTAAAGAAAAAAAGGACTCCCAGAAAAGCGCAACCCACAGCCAAGCTAGTTGCACGTGTAATTGCAAGAAAGGGAGTAAGAAGGTTGACAAGTCAACACCATCTACACCATCAACACCGGCCACAATCGTTATAAATGTGATGGCAAACAATTAATTAGTTTTATTTTTAACTCCTTTTGAAATTTTTTAAGAATTATTACTACCTGATCTCTGGCTTCCTAGCGCTCGTTCTCCTTGTTGCAATCTTGCAAGGGGGGCGGGATGTTTACGCTGGTCACCCTAGTTTTAAGTAAAAATGAATTATAGTTTAAGTATATTACAACTCTGTTATTATTGTGAATTAATGATATTGTATTACAATAAAACGAAAAGGATTTATTAGAATCAATCCTCTAAACCCGACGGTACGTTTGTTTATTTAAGACAAAATTCCCAACTTTTCACTAACCCCATTTTTGTATTTTTATACCACCTCAATTTAAAATTTATTTTATTTATTTTACCCCACTCAACCCCCAACATTTGGTCCAGCGAACCGGATTATTCCAAAAAATAAAATATTTTTTAAATTGAGTTTTACTTGCAGAGTAACCCGAAGGCTCCATATTGAGTAACCCGAAGGCTCCATATTGGTTTGCTAAATAAATAAATACCCATAAATCCCCAAAAATTATATTATTTGTTTTACAAAGGTACGTTTACGCTGGTCACCCTAGTTTTAAGTAAAAATGAATTATAGTTTAAGTATATTACAACTCTGTTATTATTGTGAATTAATGATATTGTATTACAATAAAACGAAAAGGATTTATTAGAATCAATCCTCTAAACCCGACGGTACGTTTGTTTATTTAAGACAAAATTCCCAACTTTTCACTAACCCCATTTTTGTATTTTTATACCACCTCAATTTAAAATTTATTTTATTTATTTTACCCCACTCAACCCCCAACATTTGGTCCTTCGAGCCGGATTATTCCAAAAAATAAAATATTTTTCGGCACCAAGTTTTATGTAGGAGAAATTAATTGTCTTCTGTGTTGATCCTCATGATCAGTTAGAAAATTTAAACACTTGAACTTTTATTTTTTATCTTTATTTAAACACATTTATTTTAATATATTATTTGTGTTCACTTCATTAAATTATTTATTTCATTAATATGTTATTTAATTTAAAATAAAAAGTCCGCTTCATGCGATTGATCAAAAAGAAGTGACCGATTTTCAAAAGAAACATTGATCTGTCGTTCTTATTGTTAATATGTATGGTTGTCTGTATGCTCATATATGTAATTACATTTAATTGTAGAGACGAATGCAGGTACATATATTGTAATTTTGTTACGTTTATAAAAAATTAACTGTTAGGTATTTTAAACACTTTTGTAAACAAATAGCAAATTAAAGCAGAAAAGAAAAATATTTTATTTTGGAGACTTAAAACTTTTGTAGGGTTTGCGGTTGATATTTTTATAATCAGTTTGGGGGAAAATTCCCAAACATACTCTCCCACAAAAAACGTCAGTTTTTAATTTCTTCGTGATGACTGGTTTCTTGTTGTGGTAACATCACATCATTTGAAGGAAGGAGGCAAATCTTGGAGATTGGGCGTTTGATGTACTTGTTGTTGCAGTAAAGTGTTCCAACCCTTACTAAGCCATCTGTACCTGGGTGAAGTTTTTCTACTTTTGCTAGTGGCCATTGTCCAGGAACACTTTTTTCGTGAAGTAAAAGAACTATGTCGCCAACTTTTATGTTTTGATGAATTCTGTTCCATTTTGGTCGCGCTTGGAGACGACTTATAAATTCTTTGTACCATCTTTTCCAAAAATGCTGTTTTAAGTTTTCGATTACTTTCCAGCGTGAAAGACGGTCTATAGAAACATCAAGGAGATCATCATCGGGTATGCAGTTAGTTGGCTCACCAATTAAGAAGTGTGCTGGTGTAAGAACATTGCTATCAGCGGGATCAGTGGATAAGGGACACAATGGACGTGAGTTGAGACAACTCTCTATTTGAGCTAATAAGGTACTGAGCTCCTCGTATGTTAGAAGACGATCTTTTATAATGCGGCGTAAATGATGTTTTGTTGACTTTACGCCAGCTTCCCATAATCCGCCAAAATGTGGTGAGGCCGGAGGTATAAAATGCCATGTGGTACCTTGGTTTGCCATAGTTTCTTGTAGATGTACGGGAAGGGATAGTTTATTACGCTAATAGAGAACCTGGAGCTCCTTGTTAGCTCCTACAAAGTTTGTACCACAATCTGAGTACAAATCTGTACATAAACCTCTTCTTGAAATGAATCGGCGAAATGCTGCCAGGAAGGCATCAACATTTAAACTTGATACGGCTTCCAAATGTATCGCTTTTGTGCACATACAGATGAACAAGCAGATGTAAGCCTTAGAAGTGGTTGAAGTTCGTAGAGAAGACATTTTTATAGTGATGGGTCCAGCATAGTCCAACCCACTATGCTTAAAGGGACGTGTCGGGTTAAGACGAACAGCCGGTAGGTTGCCCATAAGTTGCTGGCACGTCTGAGTTTTGTACTTAAAGCAAACAACACACTTACGTTGTACCACTTTAGCTAGTGTTCGTGCTGAAAGTATTCAGTAATGTCGAGCAATATACGACTGCATAAGTTGGAGGCTGCCATGTAAAGTCTTCTGATGTGCTTCTGAAAATAAAAGCAAAGAAAGCGGATTCTGTTTAGCTAACAAAATAGGATGTTTTATTTGAAACGGAATATCAGCATTTGAAATGCGTCCACCAACGCGTAGAATATGAAATTTATCCAGAAACGGGGAAAGTTTCCCAATACTACTGTTATACGGCAGCGGTTTATTTAATTTTAAGCAACGAATTTCTTCATTAAACGAAACGACCTGAGTTAATTTAATCAGTAGGAAACGAGCTTGTTTAAGTTCATAAGTTTTGAGTACTCCAGATTCCTTTTCTTTATTTTGTAGACAGCGTTTTATATTATCATAAAATCTGAATATATATGATGTTACACGAACTAGAGCTGACCATTTTGAGAATTTCGTGGTTATTTCGGGGTATTGCAGAATACTTGAAGGATTCGATGTTATATTATTTGCGTTTATAATTAACGATGAGGAAGGAGACCCAGTGGGATGTACAGGCCAATTTTCGGGACCCATCCTAAGCCATGAGGGCCCATTAAACCAAATGTTATAATGAATTAGTTCCTCTGGTTGAAAACCTCTTGATGCACAATCTGTAGGGTTGTCATTCGATGGCACGTATCTCCAAGCGCAGGCGTCTGAAAGCCGTTGTATAATTGCAACTCGATTTGCCACGTAGACTTCCAACCTCGTTGAGTAGTTTTTAAGCCATGCAAGTACGATTGTGCTGTCTGTCCAATAAAAAGTGCTATTAATCTTTAAATCAGTGTTTGTTTTGATAGAATTTACTAATTTCGCTAATAATGTAGCGGCGCTCAATTCCAGCCTTGGAATAGTTTCGGTCTTTAGAGGTGCTACCTTTGTTTTTGATTGCAATAAATTCACAATAATATTGCCGGTGGGGGTAAAAATTCGAGCATAAACGGCAGCAGCATATGCGGTTTTTGACGCATCACTAAAACCATGAATTTCAATCGACGTACTTGAAGATCTTAATTTGCTCTAAATATTTTAGTTTTGATCTGTAATTAACCCATCTGTGACTAATTTCCTCGGGAAGAGTATCATTCCAATCAATTTTAATTTTCCAAAGTTCTTGAAATGTAATTTTAGCTATAATTGTTGTTGGGGCAAGCCAACCTAAGGGATCGAACAACTTTGAAGCATCTGAAAGTAAACTGCGTTTAGTAATGTTTTCAGAAAATTCAAAATTAATTTTAAAGAAGAAAAAATCATTTGCAGTATCCCAAAAAAGTCCAAGTGCTTTAGCAGAATTCATTTCTTGTATAGAGAATAAATCTTTGTTTTCACGATCTTCTTCAGGAATACATTGGAGCAGTTGGCTGGAATTAGAATTCCATTTTCGAAGATGAAATCCACCTGATTTCAAAAGAGAACATAACTCTTTTTGTAATTTTAATGCTTCTTCGAAATTGTCTGCGCCAGAAATCACGTCATCAACGTATGTGTCCCTGCGAAGTATTTCATTTGCTAATGGATAGTTTTTTTCTTCATCTGTTGAAAGTTGTTGTAATACTCTTATGGCTAAGTATGGGGCCGACGTAGTACCGTAAGTAACTGTTTTCAATGAATACACAGATATTTTATTTGAATCATCCCTCCAGAGAACGAGCTGAAAATTTTGATGATCTTTACAAATATTGATTTGCCGGAACATCTTTTCCAGATCGGCAGTAAATGCAATACGATGCTTTCTCCATCTTAAAATAATTGCTGGCAAGTCATTTTGTAAAGCTGGCCCAGCTGAGAGTTCTTCGTTGAGTGAGGACTGAGGGGGTTTCCTGTTACTTCCATCAAAAACAACACGTAGTTTAGTTGTGCTGCTACTCTCTCTAAGTACACCGTGATGGGGCAAAAAATAAGCATTCTTTGGTATAGTATGAAGGTACTCACCTAACTTCACCATATGTTGCAATGATTCGTATTCTGCCATAAATTTCTTGTACTGCTCAGCAAAATATGGTCTGGTCTTAAACGAGGATTCTAGCTGATTTAATCTTTTGAGTGCCTTGTAATCTGTGTAAGAAAAAGTGGGCAACGATTGTCCTTGGAGTAACCTTTTAAATGGGAGATGCACAGTATATCTTCCATTTTTGTCTCGAGTATAAGTTTCAGTAAAGAATTTTTCACAAAGGCCTTCTTCATTGGTTAGTGGCTTATTTTCTAGTAGCTCCTCTTGTTCCCAGAAAGGGCGTAGTTGTTTTTCTAAACAGCACAGATTTGCAGAAATATATAAGTTTTTTGTAGTTTGACCTGCAGGTCCGGATACCATCCAGCCGAAATACGTTTCTTGCAGCAGGAAACTGTTTTAAAATTTCTTCATTCCAGACAAAAGCAATTCACCATAGACGTCATTTCCAAGGAGGAGATCTATTTTTTCTCCAACCATGAATCGATTATCTGCAAGATAATATCCTGAAAGGTCTGGGAAATCTACTGTCAATAATTGATTTGGAATATATGATGAAACGGATTGAACTACCAATGCCGATAATTTAAGTTCAAAACTATGTTCATAGTCTGAGTTGATTACCAAATTAACTGATTTTTTCACAGTGATAGCACTTTTACCTCCAATACCAGATACTTCGATATTTGTTTTATACTTTTGTAAAGCTAGTAGTTGACATAGTGCCTCAGAAATAAAAGAGACTTGTGATCCCTGATCGACTAGGGCTTTGGCTCTTATTATACCGTTTTCCGTTTTTATGTTAACTTTCACAGTTGCTAATAACGCTGGATTTAGTTTCAAATTTAATAGGTGTGTACTTACGGAAATTACAATCGGTGTAGATGCACTTGGTGGTGTCGAAATGGTTTGATTTCCAGCATTGAACTCGGCGTTCGAACTGGCAGAATTCAGTTGAAAATTATTTCTTGTAGAATATTCGTTGTGTACAATAGTATGATGCGGCATTTCTGTGGCATTTCGCATTCAGTTTACAAGCTGATTGTATATGTCCAGGTCGGAGACAATTTCTGCATAAACGTTGTTGGTTTACAATATCTTTCTTTTGTGACCAATCTAAAGTTGCAAACTTGAAGCATTTGTAGAGTAAATGACGTTTATTGCAGCAGGGGCAGTTTTTATTTAACAAAGCAGTGGCAGTGTGAGAACGGATAGTTCTCATTGGTATCTGGCGAGATCCAGAAGATTTCTCCTGGAAAGATTTAGATGAACTAGGTTGAATAACATCATCAACAGATTCTAGGGCTCTAAAAACAGTTTCTAAAAAACAAAGCATATTACTAATGGGCGGTACGGAAGTACCGTTTTTTAACGACTGTTCCCATTCCTTTCGGGTTTGTAAGTCGAGTTTCTGTGACGTCAGGTAAACAAGAATAGAGTCCCATGTAGAGATATCAATTTTTAATGATTTAAGTTGGGCTAGACAATTTCTGGTGGAGTCCAATAATTCCTTAATGCTTTGGAATGAGCCGTTTGAAGATGGGATGGAGAATAGCCGCTTTAGAATTTGTTCCACAAGCTTCCTTTCGTTGTGAAATCTTCTCTCTAAAGCAGCGGGATATTCATTAACTAGACTTAGAGGTGTTCCAACACAGGATCCCTTCAAATAGAAATATTTCTGGACTTTGGACAAGGAGTTGTTGTGGTGGACTAGCGACAAAAACATGTCTCGATAAGGAATCCACTCTAAATAATCTCCGGAAAATTTGGGAAGGTCGATTTTCGGCAGCCTCGCACCAGCACTAAATGTTTCATTTCTGGAACTAGAAGCGAAGGTACTTGCATGGACGGTTGGAGTCTGTGGGGATTCAAATTCAAAAATTAGATCAAGTATGTTTGCTTTCAAAGAAATATAAATATCATAGCATTTATAAAAAACATCTGTACTTAGGTAGGGTACATCAGGTTCATTTATTGAACTTTCTCGAACAGTATCCATTAACTGTTCGTGGCCGTCTTTAAAAGTTTTAAATGTCAGTTCCAGGTCCTCCAGAATTGTTTGGACATACCCTTTTGATTTGACCTCTTTCGCCTTTTGACTAAAAGCAGCTTCCATACGTTCAATATGGGAAAGAAGTTTTTTCTGTTCCTCAATCACCGCAGCGATTGATTCCATCTTGTAGATTAATTAGTTTAACTTTTTAGCAGCAAAATTAAAAACACCGTAGGCACGACGGCAGTAGAATTATTGTAGGATATTAATTGGGATTTCTTCAGCACATGGAAGGTTCCCGGGTTTCGGCACCAAGTTTTATGTAGGAGAAATTAATTGTCTTTTAGTGTTGATCCTCATGATCAGTTAGAAAATTTAAACACTTGAAGTTTTATTTTTTATCTTTATTTAAACACATTTATTTTAATATATTATTTGTGTTCACTTCATTAAATTATTTATTTCATTAATATGTTATTTAATTTAAAATAAAAAGTCCGCTTCATGTGATTGATCAAAAAGAAGTGACCGATTTTCAAAAGAAACATTGGTCTGTCGTTCTTATTGTTAATATGTATGGTTGTCTGTATGCTCATATATGTAATTACATTTAATTGTAGAGACGAATGCAGGTACATATATTGTAATTTTGTTACGTTTATAAAAAATTAACTGTTAGGTATTTTAAACATTTTTGTAAACAAATAGCAAATTAAAGCAGAAAAGAAAAATATTTTATTTTGGAGACTTAAAACTTTTGTAGGGTTTGCGGTTGATATTTTTATAATCAGTTTGGGGGAAAATTCCCAAACATACTCTCCCACAAAAAACGTCAGTTTTTAATTTCTTCGTGATGACTGGTTTCTTGTTGTGGTAACATCACATCATTTGAAGGAAGGAGGCAAATCTTGGAGATTGGGCGTTTGATGTACTTGTTGTTGCAGTAAAGTGTTACAACCCTTACTAAGCCATCTGTACCTGGGTGAAGTTTTTCTACTTTTGCTAGTGGCCATTGTCCAGGAACACTTTTTTCGTGAAGTAAAAGAACTATGTCGCCAACTTTTATGTTTTGATGAATTCTGTTCCATTTTGGTCGCGCTTGGAGACGACTTATAAATTCTTTGTACCATCTTTTCCAAAAATGCTGTTTTAAGTTTTCGATTACTTTCCAGCGTGAAAGACGGTCTATAGAAACATCAAGGAGATCATCATCGGGTATGCAGTTAGTTGGCTCACCAATTAAGAAGTGTGCTGGTGTAAGAACATTGCTATCAGCGGGATCAGTGGATAAGGGACACAATGGACGTGAGTTGAGACAACTCTCTATTTGAGCTAATAAGGTACTGAGCTCCTCGTATGTTAGAAGACGATCTTTTATAATGCGGCGTAAATGATGTTTTGTTGACTTTACGCCAGCTTCCCATAATCCGCCAAAATGTGGTGAGGCCGGAGGTATAAAATGCCATGTGGTACCTTGGTTTGCCATAGTTTCTTGTAGATGTACGGGAAGGGATAGTTTATTACGCTAATAGAGAACCTGGAGCCCCTTGTTAGCTCCTACAAAGTTTGTACCACAATCTGAGTACAAATCTGTACATAAACCTCTTCTTGAAATGAATCGGCGAAATGCTGCCAGGAAGGCATCAACATTTAAACTTGATACGGCTTCCAAATGTATCGCTTTTGTGCACATACAGATGAACAAGCAGATGTAAGCCTTAGAAGTGGTTGAAGTTCGTAGAGAAGACATTTTTATAGTGATGGGTCCAGCATAGTCCAACCCACTATGCTTAAAGGGACGTGTCGGGTGAAGACGAACAGCCGGTAGGTTGCCCATAAGTTGCTGGCACGTCTGAGTTTTGTACTTAAAGCAAACAACACACTTACGTTGTACCACTTTAGCTAGTGTTCGTGCTGAAAGTATTCAGTAATGTCGAGCAATATACGACTGCATAAGTTGGAGGCTGCCATGTAAAGTCTTCTGATGTGCTTCTGAAAATAAAAGCAAAGAAAGCGGATTCTGTTTAGATAACAAAATAGGATGTTTTATTTGAAACGGAATATCAGCATTTGAAATGCGTCCACCAACGCGTAGAATATGAAATTTATCCAGAAACGGGGAAAGTTTCCCAATACTACTGTTATACGGCAGCGGTTTATTTAATTTTAAGCAACGAATTTCTTCATTAAACGAAACGACCTGAGTTAATTTAATCAGTAGGAAACGAGCTTGTTTAAGTTCATAAGTTTTGAGTACTCCAGATTCCTTTTCTTTATTTTGTAGACAGCGTTTTATATTATCATAAAATCTGAATATATATGATGTTACACGAACTAGAGCTGACCATTTTGAGAATTTCGTGGTTATTTCGGGGTATTGCAGAATACTTGAAGGATTCGATGTTATATTATTTGCGTTTATAATTAACGATGAGGAAGGAGACCCAGTGGGATGTACAGGCCAATTTTCGGGACCCATCCTAAGCCATGAGGGCCCATTAAACCAAATGTTATAATGAATTAGTTCCTCTGGTTGAAGACCTCTTGATGCACAATCTGTAGGGTTGTCATTCGATGGCACGTATCTCCAAGCGCAGGCGTCTGAAAGCCGTTGTATAATTGCAACTCGATTTGCCACGTAGACTTCCAACCTCGTTGAGTAGTTTTTAAGCCATGCAAGTACGATTGTGCTGTCTGTCCAATAAAAAGTGCTATTAATCTTTAAATCAGTGTTTGTTTTGATAGAATTTACTAATTTCGCTAATAATGTAGCGGCGCTCAATTCCAGCCTTGGAATAGTTTCGGTCTTTAGAGGTGCTACCTTTGTTTTTGATTGCAATAAATTCACAATAATATTGCCGGTGGGGGTAAAAATTCGAGCATAAACGGCAGCAGCATATGCGGTTTTTGACGCATCACTAAAACCATGAATTTCAATCGACGTACTTGAAGATCTTAATTTGCTCTAAATATTTTAGTTTTGATCTGTAATTAACCCATCTGTGACTAATTTCCTCGGGAAGAGTATCATTCCAATCAATTTTAATTTTCCAAAGTTCTTGAAATGTAATTTTAGCTATAATTGTTGTTGGGGCAAGCCAACCTAAGGGATCGAACAACTTTGAAGCATCTGAAAGTAAACTGCGTTTAGTAATGTTTTCAGAAAATTCAAAATTAATTTTAAAGAAGAAAAAATCATTTGCAGTATCCCAAAAAAGTCCAAGTGCTTTAGCAGAATTCATTTCTTGTATAGAGAATAAATCTTTGTTTTCACGATCTTCTTCAGGAATACATTGGAGCAGTTGGCTGGAATTAGAATTCCATTTTCGAAGATGAAATCCACCTGATTTCAAAAGAGAACATAACACTTTTTGTAATTTTAATGCTTCTTCGAAATTGTCTGCGCCAGAAATCACGTCATCAACGTATGTGTCCCTGCGAAGTATTTCACTTGCTAATGGATAGTTTTTTTCTTCATCTGTTGAAAGTTGTTGTAATACTCTTATGGCTAAGTATGGGGCCGACGTAGTACCGTAAGTAACTGTTTTCAATGAATACACAGATATTTTATTTGAATCATCCCTCCAGAGAACGAGCTGAAAATTTTGATGATCTTTACAAATATTGATTTTCCGGAACATCTTTTCCAGATCGGCAGTAAATGCAATACGATGCTTTCTCCATCTTAAAATAATTGCTGGCAAGTCATTTTGTAAAGCTGGCCCAGCTGAGAGTTCTTCGTTGAGTGAGGACTGAGGGGGTTTCCTGTTACTTCCATCAAAAACAACACGTAGTTTAGTTGTGCTGCTACTCTCTCTAAGTACACCGTGATGGGGCAAAAAATAAGCATTCTTTGGTATAGTATGAGGGTACTCACCTAACTTCACCATATGTTGCAATGATTCGTATTCTGCCATAAATTTCTTGTACTGCTCAGCAAAATATGGTCTGGTCTTAAACGAGGATTCTAGCTGATTTAATCTTTTGAGTGCCTTGTAATCTGTGTAAGAAAAAGTGGGCAACGATTGTCCTTGGAGTAACCTTTTAAATGGGAGATGCACAGTATATCTTCCATTTTTGTCTCGAGTATAAGTTTCAGTAAAGAATTTTTCACAAAGGCCTTCTTCATTGGTTAGTGGCTTATTTTCTAGTAGCTCCTCTTGTTCCCAGAAAAGGCGTAGTTGTTTTTCTAAACAGCACAGATTTGCAGAAATATATAAGTTTTTTGTAGTTTGACCTGCAGGTCCGAATACCATCCAGCCGAAATACGTTTCTTGCAGCAGGAAACTGTTTTAAAATTTCTTCATTCCAGACAAAAGCAATTCACCATAGACGTCATTTCCAAGGAGGAGATCTATTTTTTCTCCAACCATGAATCGATTATCTGCAAGATAATATCCTGAAAGGTCTGGGAGATCTACTGTCAATAATTGATTTGGAATATATGATGAAACGGATTGAACTACCAATGCCGATAATTTAAGTTCAAAACTATGTTCATAGTCTGAGTTGATTACCAAATTAACTGATTTTTTCACAGTGATAGCACTTTTACCTCCAATACCAGATACTTCGATATTTGTTTTATACTTTTGTAAAGCTAGTAGTTGACATAGTGCCTCAGAAATAAAAGAGACTTGTGATCCCTGATCGACTAGGGCTTTGGCTCTTATTATACCGTTTTCCGTTTTTATGTTAACTTTCACAGTTGCTAATAACGCTGGATTTAGTTTCAAATTTAATAGGTGTGTACTTACGGAATTTACAATCGGTGTAGATGCACTTGGTGGTGTCGAAATGGTTTGATTTCCAGCATTGAACTCGGCGTTCGAACTGGCAGAATTCAGTTGAGAATTATTTCTTGTAGAATATTCGTTGTGTACAATAGTATGATGCGGCATTTCTGTGGCATTTCGCATTCAGTTTACAAGCTGATTGTATATGTCCAGGTCGGAGACAATTTCTGCATAAACGTTGTTGGTTTACAATATCTTTCTTTTGTGACCAATCTAAAGTTGCAAACTTGAAGCATTTGTAGAGTAAATGACGTTTATTGCAGCAGGGGCAGTTTTTATTTAACAAAGCAGTGGCAGTGTGAGAACGGATAGTTCTCATTGGTATCTGGCGAGATCCAGAAGATTTCTCCTGGAAAGATTTAGATGAACTAGGTTGAATAACATCATCAACAGATTCTAGGGCTCTAAAAACAGTTTCTAAAAAACAAAGCATATTACTAATGGGCGGTACGGAAGTACCGTTTTTTAACGACTGTTCCCATTCCTTTCGGGTTTGTAAGTCGAGTTTCTGTGACGTCAGGTAAACAAGAATAGAGTCCCATGTAGAGATATCAATTTTTAATGATTTAAGTTGGGCTAGACAATTTCTGGTGGAGTCCAATAATTCCTTAATGCTTTGGAATGAGCCGTTTGAAGATGGGATGGAGAATAGCCGCTTTAGAATTTGTTCCACAAGCTTCCTTTCGTTGTGAAATCTTCTCTCTAAAGCAGCGGGATATTCATTAACTAGACTTAGAGGTGTTCCAACACAGGATCCCTTCAAATAGAAATATTTCTGGACTTTGGACAAGGAGTTGTTGTGGTGGACTAGCGACAAAAACATGTCTCGATAAGGAATCCACTCTAAATAATCTCCGGAAAATTTGGGAAGGTCGATTTTCGGCAGCCTCGCACCAGCACTAAATGTTTCATTTCTGGAACTAGAAGCGAAGGTACTTGCATGGACGGTTGGAGTCTGTGGGGATTCAAATTCAAAAATTAGATCAAGTATGTTTGCTTTCAAAGAAATATAAATATCATAGCATTTATAAAAAACATCTGTACTTAGGTAGGGTACATCAGGTTCATTTATTGAACTTTCTCGAACAGTATCCATTAACTGTTCGTGGCCGTCTTTAAAAGTTTTAAATGTCAGTTCCAGGTCCTCCAGAATTGTTTGGACATACCCTTTTGATTTGACCTCTTTCGCCTTTTGACTAAAAGCAGCTTCCATACGTTCAATATGGGAAAGAAGTTTTTTCTGTTCCTCAATCACCGCAGCGATTGATTCCATCTTGTAGATTAATTAGTTTAACTTTTTAGCAGCAAAATTAAAAACACCGTAGGCACGACGGCAGTAGAATTATTGTAGGATATTAATTGGGATTTCTTCAGCACATGGAAGGTTCCCGGGTTTCGGCACCAAGTTTTATGTAGGAGAAATTAATTGTCTTCTGTGTTGATCCTCATGATCAGTTAGAAAATTTAAACACTTGAAGTTTTATTTTTTATCTTTATTTAAACACATTTATTTTAATATATTATTTGTGTTCACTTCATTAAATTATTTATTTCATTAATATGTTATTTAATTTAAAATAAAAAGTCCGCTTCATGTGATTGATCAAAAAGAAGTGACCGATTTTCAAAAGAAACATTGATCTGTCGTTCTTATTGTTAATATGTATGGTTGTCTGTATGCTCATATATGTAATTACATTTAATTGTAGAGACGAATGCAGGTACATATATTGTAATTTTGTTACGTTTATAAAAAATTAACTGTTAGGTATTTTAAACATTTTTGTAAACAAATAGCAAATTAAAGCAGAAAAGAAAAATATTTTATTTTGGAGACTTAAAACTTTTGTAGGGTTTGCGGTTGATATTTTTATAATCAGTTTGGGGGAAAATTCCCAAACATACTCTCCCACAAAAAACGTCAGTTTTTAATTTCTTCGTGATGACTGGTTTCTTGTTGTGGTAACATCACATCATTTGAAGGAAGGAGGCAAATCTTGGAGATTGGGCGTTTGATGTACTTGTTGTTGCAGTAAAGTGTTACAACCCTTACTAAGCCATCTGTACCTGGGTGAAGTTTTTCTACTTTTGCTAGTGGCCATTGTCCAGGAACACTTTTTTCGTGAAGTAAAAGAACTATGTCGCCAACTTTTATGTTTTGATGAATTCTGTTCCATTTTGGTCGCGCTTGGAGACGACTTATAAATTCTTTGTACCATCTTTTCCAAAAATGCTGTTTTAAGTTTTCGATTACTTTCCAGCGTGAAAGACGGTCTATAGAAACATCAAGGAGATCATCATCGGGTATGCAGTTAGTTGGCTCACCAATTAAGAAGTGTGCTGATGTAAGAACATTGCTATCAGCGGGATCAGTGGATAAGGGACACAATGGACGTGAGTTGAGACAACTCTCTATTTGAGCTAATAAGGTACTGAGCTCCTCGTATGTTAGAAGACGATCTTTTATAATGCGGCGTAAATGATGTTTTGTTGACTTTACGCCAGCTTCCCATAATCCGCCAAAATGTGGTGAGGCCGGAGGTATAAAATGCCATGTGGTACCTTGGTTTGCCATAGTTTCTTGTAGATGTACGGGAAGGGATAGTTTATTACGCTAATAGAGAACCTGGAGCTCCTTGTTAGCTCCTACAAAGTTTGTACCACAATCTGAGTACAAATCTGTACATAAACCTCTTCTTGAAATGAATCGGCGAAATGCTGCCAGGAAGGCATCAACATTTAAACTTGATACGGCTTCCAAATGTATCGCTTTTGTGCACATACAGATGAACAAGCAGATGTAAGCCTTAGAAGTGGTTGAAGTTCGTAGAGAAGACATTTTTATAGTGATGGGTCCAGCATAGTCCAACCCACTATGCTTAAAGGGACGTGTCGGGTGAAGACGAACAGCCGGTAGGTTGCCCATAAGTTGCTGGCACGTCTGAGTTTTGTACTTAAAGCAAACAACACACTTACGTTGTACCACTTTAGCTAGTGTTCGTGCTGAAAGTATTCAGTAATGTCGAGCAATATACGACTGCATAAGTTGGAGGCTGCCATGTAAAGTCTTCTGATGTGCTTCTGAAAATAAAAGCAAAGAAAGCGGATTCTGTTTAGCTAACAAAATAGGATGTTTTATTTGAAACGGAATATCAGCATTTGAAATGCGTCCACCAACGCGTAGAATATGAAATTTATCCAGAAACGGGGAAAGTTTCCCAATACTACTGTTATACGGCAGCGGTTTATTTAATTTTAAGCAACGAATTTCTTCATTAAACGAAACGACCTGAGTTAATTTAATCAGTAGGAAACGAGCTTGTTTAAGTTCATAAGTTTTGAGTACTCCAGATTCCTTTTCTTTATTTTGTAGACAGCGTTTTATATTATCATAAAATCTGAATATATATGATGTTACACGAACTAGAGCTGACCATTTTGAGAATTTCGTGGTTATTTCGGGGTATTGCAGAATACTTGAAGGATTCGATGTTATATTATTTGCGTTTATAATTAACGATGAGGAAGGAGACCCAGTGGGATGTACAGGCCAATTTTCGGGACCCATCCTAAGCCATGAGGGCCCATTAAACCAAATGTTATAATGAATTAGTTCCTCTGGTTGAAGACCTCTTGATGCACAATCTGTAGGGTTGTCATTCGATGGCACGTATCTCCAAGCGCAGGCGTCTGAAAGCCGTTGTATAATTGCAACTCGATTTGCCACGTAGACTTCCAACCTCGTTGAGTAGTTTTTAAGCCATGCAAGTACGATTGTGCTGTCTGTCCAATAAAAAGTGCTATTAATCTTTAAATCAGTGTTTGTTTTGATAGAATTTACTAATTTCGCTAATAATGTAGCGGCGCTCAATTCCAGCCTTGGAATAGTTTCGGTCTTTAGAGGTGCTATCTTTGTTTTTGATTGCAATAAATTCACAATAATATTGCCGGTGGGGGTAAAAATTCGAGCATAAACGGCAGCAGCATATGCGGTTTTTGACGCATCACTAAAACCATGAATTTCAATCGACGTACTTGAAGATCTTAATTTGCTCTAAATATTTTAGTTTTGATCTGTAATTAACCCATCTGTGACTAATTTCCTCGGGAAGAGTATCATTCCAATCAATTTTAATTTTCCAAAGTTCTTGAAATGTAATTTTAGCTATAATTGTTGTTGGGGCAAGCCAACCTAAGGGATCGAACAACTTTGAAGCATCTGAAAGTAAACTGCGTTTAGTAATGTTTTCAGAAAATTCAAAATTAATTTTAAAGAAGAAAAAATCATTTGCAGTATCCCAAAAAAGTCCAAGTGCTTTAGCAGAATTCATTTCTTGTATAGAGAATAAATCTTTGTTTTCACGATCTTCTTCAGGAATACATTGGAGCAGTTGGCTGGAATTAGAATTCCATTTTCGAAGATGAAATCCACCTGATTTCAAAAGAGAACATAACACTTTTTGTAATTTTAATGCTTCTTCGAAATTGTCTGCGCCAGAAATCACGTCATCAACGTATGTGTCCCTGCGAAGTATTTCACTTGCTAATGGATAGTTTTTTTCTTCATCTGTTGAAAGTTGTTGTAATACTCTTATGGCTAAGTATGGGGCCGACGTAGTACCGTAAGTAACTGTTTTCAATGAATACACAGATATTTTATTTGAATCATCCCTCCAGAGAACGAGCTGAAAATTTTGATGATCTTTACAAATATTGATTTTCCGGAACATCTTTTCCAGATCGGCAGTAAATGCAATACGATGCTTTCTCCATCTTAAAATAATTGCTGGCAAGTCATTTTGTAAAGCTGGCCCAGCTGAGAGTTCTTCGTTGAGTGAGGACTGAGGGGGTTTCCTGTTACTTCCATCAAAAACAACACGTAGTTTAGTTGTGCTGCTACTCTCTCTAAGTACACCGTGATGGGGCAAAAAATAAGCATTCTTTGGTATAGTATGAGGGTACTCACCTAACTTCACCATATGTTGCAATGATTCGTATTCTGCCATAAATTTCTTGTACTGCTCAGCAAAATATGGTCTGGTCTTAAACGAGGATTCTAGCTGATTTAATCTTTTGAGTGCCTTGTAATCTGTGTAAGAAAAAGTGGGCAACGATTGTCCTTGGAGTAACCTTTTAAATGGGAGATGCACAGTATATCTTCCATTTTTGTCTCGAGTATAAGTTTCAGTAAAGAATTTTTCACAAAGGCCTTCTTCATTGGTTAGTGGCTTATTTTCTAGTAGCTCCTCTTGTTCCCAGAAAAGGCGTAGTTGTTTTTCTAAACAGCACAGATTTGCAGAAATATATAAGTTTTTTGTAGTTTGACCTGCAGGTCCGAATACCATCCAGCCGAAATACGTTTCTTGCAGCAGGAAACTGTTTTAAAATTTCTTCATTCCAGACAAAAGCAATTCACCATAGACGTCATTTCCAAGGAGGAGATCTATTTTTTCTCCAACCATGAATCGATTATCTGCAAGATAATATCCTGAAAGGTCTGGGAGATCTACTGTCAATAATTGATTTGGAATATATGATGAAACGGATTGAACTACCAATGCCGATAATTTAAGTTCAAAACTATGTTCATAGTCTGAGTTGATTACCAAATTAACTGATTTTTTCACAGTGATAGCACTTTTACCTCCAATACCAGATACTTCGATATTTGTTTTATACTTTTGTAAAGCTAGTAGTTGACATAGTGCCTCAGAAATAAAAGAGACTTGTGATCCCTGATCGACTAGGGCTTTGGCTCTTATTATACCGTTTTCCGTTTTTATGTTAACTTTCACAGTTGCTAATAACGCTGGATTTAGTTTCAAATTTAATAGGTGTGTACTTACGGAATTTACAATCGGTGTAGATGCACTTGGTGGTGTCGAAATGGTTTGATTTCCAGCATTGAACTCGGCGTTCGAACTGGCAGAATTCAGTTGAGAATTATTTCTTGTAGAATATTCGTTGTGTACAATAGTATGATGCGGCATTTCTGTGGCATTTCGCATTCAGTTTACAAGCTGATTGTATATGTCCAGGTCGGAGACAATTTCTGCATAAACGTTGTTGGTTTACAATATCTTTCTTTTGTGACCAATCTAAAGTTGCAAACTTGAAGCATTTGTAGAGTAAATGACGTTTATTGCAGCAGGGGCAGTTTTTATTTAACAAAGCAGTGGCAGTGTGAGAACGGATAGTTCTCATTGGTATCTGGCGAGATCTAGAAGATTTCTCCTGGAAAGATTTAGATGAACTAGGTTGAATAACATCATCAACAGATTCTAGGGCTCTAAAAACAGTTTCTAAAAAACAAAGCATATTACTAATGGGCGGTACGGAAGTACCGTTTTTTAACGACTGTTCCCATTCCTTTCGGGTTTGTAAGTCGAGTTTCTGTGACGTCAGGTAAACAAGAATAGAGTCCCATGTAGAGATATCAATTTTTAATGATTTAAGTTGGGCTAGACAATTTCTGGTGGAGTCCAATAATTCCTTAATGCTTTGGAATGAGCCGTTTGAAGATGGGATAAAGAATAGCCGCTTTAGAATTTGTTCCACAAGCTTCCTTTCGTTGTGAAATCTTCTCTCTAAAGCAGCGGGATATTCATTAACTAGACTTAGAGGTGTTCCAACACAGGATCCCTTCAAATAGAAATATTTCTGGACTTTGGACAAGGAGTTGTTGTGGTGGACTAGCGACAAAAACATGTCTCGATAAGGAATCCACTCTAAATAATCTCCGGAAAATTTGGGAAGGTCGATTTTCGGCAGCCTCGCACCAGCACTAAATGTTTCATTTCTGGAACTAGAAGCGAAGGTACTTGCATGGACGGTTGGAGTCTGTGGGGATTCAAATTCAAAAATTAGATCAAGTATGTTTGCTTTCACAGAAATATAAATATCATAGCATTTATAAAAAACATCTGTACTTAGGTAGGGTACATCAGGTTCATTTATTGAACTTTCTCGAACAGTATCCATTAACTGTTCGTGGCCGTCTTTAAAAGTTTTAAATGTCAGTTCCAGGTCCTCCAGAATTGTTTGGACATACCCTTTTGATTTGACCTCTTTCGCCTTTTGACTAAAAGCAGCTTCCATACGTTCAATATGGGAAAGAAGTTTTTTCTGTTCCTCAATCACCGCAGCGATTGATTCCATCTTGTAGATTAATTAGTTTAACTTTTTAGCAGCAAAATTAAAAACACCGTAGGCACGACGGCAGTAGAATTATTGTAGGATATTAATTGGGATTTCTTCAGCACATGGAAGGTTCCCGGGTTTCGGCACCAAGTTTTATGTAGGAGAAATTAATTGTCTTCTGTGTTGATCCTCATGATCAGTTAGAAAATTTAAACACTTGAAGTTTTATTTTTTATCTTTATTTAAACTTTTAAGAGAAAAGTTTTTATTCAGGCTACTAGTTCTAATAATTAAGAATACTATTGTAAAGTACTGGAACAATCGGCAAATTGGAATGCATTTTCTACCCGGCCAAGGGCGTCTTCAGCAATCTTCATTGTCCACTATCACTCTGTAAATATCATCTATTTAACTCACCGTTTTTTGAGAAATAGAGTTCACGAATTATGATATTTCTTTTTAACGTGTTCTGAGTTAGAACGAAATTTACGTACATTTACAATGTGTGTGTATTCTTTATTATTGTTTATGAAATTTGTATTATTACAAATTTGTTTTTGCTTTTCTTGCTGCGTCTACCTTTTTTGTAGATCAATAACAGCAATTGTATGTATGTTTTTGTTGTCATTTCTCCTCCTTTTTTGGTTGATTGAGTTATTTTTTGTAACTACGAAAACCGGAGATGGGATGATGACTACATACTTTGATACACCGCGCCATGGTGTTTATTATGTTAATAATTAGAGATGGAAATTGAACTAATATTTCTTAATTTTTAAGAGAAAAGTTTTTATTCAGGCTACTAGTTCTAATAATTAAGAATACTATTGTAAAGTACTGGAACAATCGGCAAATTGGAATGCATTTTCTACCCGGCCAAGGGCGTCTTCAGCAATCTTCATTGTCCACTATCACTCTGTAAATATCATCTATTTAACTCACCGTTTTTTGAGAAATAGAGTTCACGAATTATGATATTTCTTTTTAACGTGTTCTGAGTTAGAACGAAATTTACGTACATTTACAATGTGTGTGTATTCTTTATTATTGTTTATGAAATTTGTATTATTACAAATTTGTTTTTGCTTTTCTTGCTGCGTCTACCTTTTTTGTAGATCAATAACAGCAATTGTATGTATGTTTTTGTTGTCATTTCTCCTCCTTTTTTGGTTGATTGAGTTATTTTTTGTAACTACGAAAACCGGAGATGGGATGATGACTACATACTTTGATACACCGCGCCATGGTGTTTATTATGTTAATAATTAGAGATGGAAATTGAACTAATATTTCTTAATTTTTAAGAGAAAAGTTTTTATTCAGGCTACTAGTTCTAATAATTAAGAATACTATTGTAAAGTACTGGAACAATCGGCAAATTGGAATGCATTTTCTACCCGGCCAAGGGCGTCTTCAGCAATCTTCATTGTCCACTATCACTCTGTAAATATCATCTATTTAACTCACCGTTTTTTGAGAAATAGAGTTCACGAATTATGATATTTCTTTTTAACGTGTTCTGAGTTAGAACGAAATTTACGTACATTTACAATGTGTGTGTATTCTTTATTATTGTTTATGAAATTTGTATTATTACAAATTTGTTTTTGCTTTTCTTGCTGCGTCTACCTTTTTTGTAGATCAATAACAGCAATTGTATGTATGTTTTTGTTGTCATTTCTCCTCCTTTTTTGGTTGATTGAGTTATTTTTTGTAACTACGAAAACCGGAGATGGGATGATGACTACATACTTTGATACACCGCGCCATGGTGTTTATTATGTTAATAATTAGAGATGGAAATTGAACTAATATTTCTTAATTTTTAAGAGAAAAGTTTTTATTCAGGCTACTAGTTCTAATAATTAAGAATACTATTGTAAAGTACTGGAACAATCGGCAAATTGGAATGCATTTTCTACCCGGCCAAGGGCGTCTTCAGCAATCTTCATTGTCCACTATCACTCTGTAAATATCATCTATTTAACTCACCGTTTTTTGAGAAATAGAGTTCACGAATTATGATATTTCTTTTTAACGTGTTCTGAGTTAGAACGAAATTTACGTACATTTACAATGTGTGTGTATTCTTTATTATTGTTTATGAAATTTGTATTATTACAAATTTGTTTTTGCTTTTCTTGCTGCGTCTACCTTTTTTGTAGATCAATAACAGCAATTGTATGTATGTTTTTGTTGTCATTTCTCCTCCTTTTTTGGTTGATTGAGTTATTTTTTGTAACTACGAAAACCGGAGATGGGATGATGACTACATACTTTGATACACCGCGCCATGGTGTTTATTATGTTAATAATTAGAGATGGAAATTGAACTAATATTTCTTAATTTTTAAGAGAAAAGTTTTTATTCAGGCTACTAGTTCTAATAATTAAGAATACTATTGTAAAGTACTGGAACAATCGGCAAATTGGAATGCATTTTCTACCCGGCCAAGGGCGTCTTCAGCAATCTTCATTGTCCACTATCACTCTGTAAATATCATCTATTTAACTCACCGTTTTTTGAGAAATAGAGTTCACGAATTATGATATTTCTTTTTAACGTGTTCTGAGTTAGAACGAAATTTACGTACATTTACAATGTGTGTGTATTCTTTATTATTGTTTATGAAATTTGTATTATTACAAATTTGTTTTTGCTTTTCTTGCTGCGTCTACCTTTTTTGTAGATCAATAACAGCAATTGTATGTATGTTTTTGTTGTCATTTCTCCTCCTTTTTTGGTTGATTGAGTTATTTTTTGTAACTACGAAAACCGGAGATGGGATGATGACTACATACTTTGATACACCGCGCCATGGTGTTTATTATGTTAATAATTTAAACACATTTATTTTAATATATTATTTGTGTTCACTTCATTAAATTATTTATTTCATTAATATGTTATTTAATTTAAAATAAAAAGTCCGCTTCATGTGATTGATCAAAAAGAAGTGACCGATTTTCAAAAGAAACATTGATCTGTCGTTCTTATTGTTAATATGTATGGTTGTCTGTATGCTCATATATGTAATTACATTTAATTGTAGAGACGAATGCAGGTACATATATTGTAATTTTGTTACGTTTATAAAAAATTAACTGTTAGGTATTTTAAACATTTTTGTAAACAAATAGCAAATTAAAGCAGAAAAGAAAAATATTTTATTTTGGAGACTTAAAACTTTTGTAGGGTTTGCGGTTGATATTTTTATAATCAGTTTGGGGGAAAATTCCCAAACATACTCTCCCACAAAAAACGTCAGTTTTTAATTTCTTCGTGATGACTGGTTTCTTGTTGTGGTAACATCACATCATTTGAAGGAAGGAGGCAAATCTTGGAGATTGGGCGTTTGATGTACTTGTTGTTGCAGTAAAGTGTTACAACCCTTACTAAGCCATCTGTACCTGGGTGAAGTTTTTCTACTTTTGCTAGTGGCCATTGTCCAGGAACACTTTTTTCGTGAAGTAAAAGAACTATGTCGCCAACTTTTATGTTTTGATGAATTCTGTTCCATTTTGGTCGCGCTTGGAGACGACTTATAAATTCTTTGTACCATCTTTTCCAAAAATGCTGTTTTAAGTTTTCGATTACTTTCCAGCGTGAAAGACGGTCTATAGAAACATCAAGGAGATCATCATCGGGTATGCAGTTAGTTGGCTCACCAATTAAGAAGTGTGCTGGTGTAAGAACATTGCTATCAGCGGGATCAGTGGATAAGGGACACAATGGACGTGAGTTGAGACAACTCTCTATTTGAGCTAATAAGGTACTGAGCTCCTCGTATGTTAGAAGACGATCTTTTATAATGCGGCGTAAATGATGTTTTGTTGACTTTACGCCAGCTTCCCATAATCCGCCAAAATGTGGTGAGGCCGGAGGTATAAAATGCCATGTGGTACCTTGGTTTGCCATAGTTTCTTGTAGATGTACGGGAAGGGATAGTTTATTACGCTAATAGAGAACCTGGAGCTCCTTGTTAGCTCCTACAAAGTTTGTACCACAATCTGAGTACAAATCTGTACATAAACCTCTTCTTGAAATGAATCGGCGAAATGCTGCCAGGAAGGCATCAACATTTAAACTTGATACGGCTTCCAAATGTATCGCTTTTGTGCACATACAGATGAACAAGCAGATGTAAGCCTTAGAAGTGGTTGAAGTTCGTAGAGAAGACATTTTTATAGTGATGGGTCCAGCATAGTCCAACCCACTATGCTTAAAGGGACGTGTCGGGTTAAGACGAACAGCCGGTAGGTTGCCCATAAGTTGCTGGCACGTCTGAGTTTTGTACTTAAAGCAAACAACACACTTACGTTGTACCACTTTAGCTAGTGTTCGTGCTGAAAGTATTCAGTAATGTCGAGCAATATACGACTGCATAAGTTGGAGGCTGCCATGTAAAGTCTTCTGATGTGCTTCTGAAAATAAAAGCAAAGAAAGCGGATTCTGTTTAGCTAACAAAATAGGATGTTTTATTTGAAACGGAATATCAGCATTTGAAATGCGTCCACCAACGCGTAGAATATGAAATTTATCCAGAAACGGGGAAAGTTTCCCAATACTACTGTTATACGGCAGCGGTTTATTTAATTTTAAGCAACGAATTTCTTCATTAAACGAAACGACCTGAGTTAATTTAATCAGTAGGAAACGAGCTTGTTTAAGTTCATAAGTTTTGAGTACTCCAGATTCCTTTTCTTTATTTTGTAGACAGCGTTTTATATTATCATAAAATCTGAATATATATGATGTTACACGAACTAGAGCTGACCATTTTGAGAATTTCGTGGTTATTTCGGGGTATTGCAGAATACTTGAAGGATTCGATGTTATATTATTTGCGTTTATAATTAACGATGAGGAAGGAGACCCAGTGGGATGTACAGGCCAATTTTCGGGACCCATCCTAAGCCATGAGGGCCCATTAAACCAAATGTTATAATGAATTAGTTCCTCTGGTTGAAGACCTCTTGATGCACAATCTGTAGGGTTGTCATTCGATGGCACGTATCTCCAAGCGCAGGCGTCTGAAAGCCGTTGTATAATTGCAACTCGATTTGCCACGTAGACTTCCAACCTCGTTGAGTAGTTTTTAAGCCATGCAAGTACGATTGTGCTGTCTGTCCAATAAAAAGTGCTATTAATCTTTAAATCAGTGTTTGTTTTGATAGAATTTACTAATTTCGCTAATAATGTAGCGGCGCTCAATTCCAGCCTTGGAATAGTTTCGGTCTTTAGAGGTGCTACCTTTGTTTTTGATTGCAATAAATTCACAATAATATTGCCGGTGGGGGTAAAAATTCGAGCATAAACGGCAGCAGCATATGCGGTTTTTGACGCATCACTAAAACCATGAATTTCAATCGACGTACTTGAAGATCTTAATTTGCTCTAAATATTTTAGTTTTGATCTGTAATTAACCCATCTGTGACTAATTTCCTCGGGAAGAGTATCATTCCAATCAATTTTAATTTTCCAAAGTTCTTGAAATGTAATTTTAGCTATAATTGTTGTTGGGGCAAGCCAACCTAAGGGATCGAACAACTTTGAAGCATCTGAAAGTAAACTGCGTTTAGTAATGTTTTCAGAAAATTCAAAATTAATTTTAAAGAAGAAAAAATCATTTGCAGTATCCCAAAAAAGTCCAAGTGCTTTAGCAGAATTCATTTCTTGTATAGAGAATAAATCTTTGTTTTCACGATCTTCTTCAGGAATACATTGGAGCAGTTGGCTGGAATTAGAATTCCATTTTCGAAGATGAAATCCACCTGATTTCAAAAGAGAACATAACACTTTTTGTAATTTTAATGCTTCTTCGAAATTGTCTGCGCCAGAAATCACGTCATCAACGTATGTGTCCCTGCGAAGTATTTCACTTGCTAATGGATAGTTTTTTTCTTCATCTGTTGAAAGTTGTTGTAATACTCTTATGGCTAAGTATGGGGCCGACGTAGTACCGTAAGTAACTGTTTTCAATGAATACACAGATATTTTATTTGAATCATCCCTCCAGAGAACGAGCTGAAAATTTTGATGATCTTTACAAATATTGATTTGCCGGAACATCTTTTCCAGATCGGCAGTAAATGCAATACGATGCTTTCTCCATCTTAAAATAATTGCTGGCAAGTCATTTTGTAAAGCTGGCCCAGCTGAGAGTTCTTCGTTGAGTGAGGACTGAGGGGGTTTCCTGTTACTTCCATCAAAAACAACACGTAGTTTAGTTGTGCTGCTACTCTCTCTAAGTACACCGTGATGGGGCAAAAAATAAGCATTCTTTGGTATAGTATGAGGGTACTCACCTAACTTCACCATATGTTGCAATGATTCGTATTCTGCCATAAATTTCTTGTACTGCTCAGCAAAATATGGTCTGGTCTTAAACGAGGATTCTAGCTGATTTAATCTTTTGAGTGCCTTGTAATCTGTGTAAGAAAAAGTGGGCAACGATTGTCCTTGGAGTAACCTTTTAAATGGGAGATGCACAGTATATCTTCCATTTTTGTCTCGAGTATAAGTTTCAGTAAAGAATTTTTCACAAAGGCCTTCTTCATTGGTTAGTGGCTTATTTTCTAGTAGCTCCTCTTGTTCCCAGAAAAGGCGTAGTTGTTTTTCTAAACAGCACAGATTTGCAGAAATATATAAGTTTTTTGTAGTTTGACCTGCAGGTCCGAATACCATCCAGCCGAAATACGTTTCTTGCAGCAGGAAACTGTTTTAAAATTTCTTCATTCCAGACAAAAGCAATTCACCATAGACGTCATTTCCAAGGAGGAGATCTATTTTTTCTCCAACCATGAATCGATTATCTGCAAGATAATATCCTGAAAGGTCTGGGAGATCTACTGTCAATAATTGATTTGGAATATATGATGAAACGGATTGAACTACCAATGCCGATAATTTAAGTTCAAAACTATGTTCATAGTCTGAGTTGATTACCAAATTAACTGATTTTTTCACAGTGATAGCACTTTTACCTCCAATACCAGATACTTCGATATTTGTTTTATACTTTTGTAAAGCTAGTAGTTGACATAGTGCCTCAGAAATAAAAGAGACTTGTGATCCCTGATCGACTAGGGCTTTGGCTCTTATTATACCGTTTTCCGTTTTTATGTTAACTTTCACAGTTGCTAATAACGCTGGATTTAGTTTCAAATTTAATAGGTGTGTACTTACGGAATTTACAATCGGTGTAGATGCACTTGGTGGTGTCGAAATGGTTTGATTTCCAGCATTGAACTCGGCGTTCGAACTGGCAGAATTCAGTTGAGAATTATTTCTTGTAGAATATTCGTTGTGTACAATAGTATGATGCGGCATTTCTGTGGCATTTCGCATTCAGTTTACAAGCTGATTGTATATGTCCAGGTCGGAGACAATTTCTGCATAAACGTTGTTGGTTTACAATATCTTTCTTTTGTGACCAATCTAAAGTTGCAAACTTGAAGCATTTGTAGAGTAAATGACGTTTATTGCAGCAGGGGCAGTTTTTATTTAACAAAGCAGTGGCAGTGTGAGAACGGATAGTTCTCATTGGTATCTGGCGAGATCCAGAAGATTTCTCCTGGAAAGATTTAGATGAACTAGGTTGAATAACATCATCAACAGATTCTAGGGCTCTAAAAACAGTTTCTAAAAAACAAAGCATATTACTAATGGGCGGTACGGAAGTACCGTTTTTTAACGACTGTTCCCATTCCTTTCGGGTTTGTAAGTCGAGTTTCTGTGACGTCAGGTAAACAAGAATAGAGTCCCATGTAGAGATATCAATTTTTAATGATTTAAGTTGGGCTAGACAATTTCTGGTGGAGTCCAATAATTCCTTAATGCTTTGGAATGAGCCGTTTGAAGATGGGATGGAGAATAGCCGCTTTAGAATTTGTTCCACAAGCTTCCTTTCGTTGTGAAATCTTCTCTCTAAAGCAGCGGGATATTCATTAACTAGACTTAGAGGTGTTCCAACACAGGATCCCTTCAAATAGAAATATTTCTGGACTTTGGACAAGGAGTTGTTGTGGTGGACTAGCGACAAAAACATGTCTCGATAAGGAATCCACTCTAAATAATCTCCGGAAAATTTGGGAAGGTCGATTTTCGGCAGCCTCGCACCAGCACTAAATGTTTCATTTCTGGAACTAGAAGCGAAGGTACTTGCATGGACGGTTGGAGTCTGTGGGGATTCAAATTCAAAAATTAGATCAAGTATGTTTGCTTTCAAAGAAATATAAATATCATAGCATTTATAAAAAACATCTGTACTTAGGTAGGGTACATCAGGTTCATTTATTGAACTTTCTCGAACAGTATCCATTAACTGTTCGTGGCCGTCTTTAAAAGTTTTAAATGTCAGTTCCAGGTCCTCCAGAATTGTTTGGACATACCCTTTTGATTTGACCTCTTTCGCCTTTTGACTAAAAGCAGCTTCCATACGTTCAATATGGGAAAGAAGTTTTTTCTGTTCCTCAATCACCGCAGCGATTGATTCCATCTTGTAGATTAATTAGTTTAACTTTTTAGCAGCAAAATTAAAAACACCGTAGGCACGACGGCAGTAGAATTATTGTAGGATATTAATTGGGATTTCTTCAGCACATGGAAGGTTCCCGGGTTTCGGCACCAAGTTTTATGTAGGAGAAATTAATTGTCTTCTGTGTTGATCCTCATGATCAGTTAGAAAATTTAAACACTTGAAGTTTTATTTTTTATCTTTATTTAAACACATTTATTTTAATATATTATTTGTGTTCACTTCATTAAATTATTTATTTCATTAATATGTTATTTAATTTAAAATAAAAAGTCCGCTTCATGTGATTGATCAAAAAGAAGTGACCGATTTTCAAAAGAAACATTGATCTGTCGTTCTTATTGTTAATATGTATGGTTGTCTGTATGCTCATATATGTAATTACATTTAATTGTAGAGACGAATGCAGGTACATATATTGTAATTTTGTTACGTTTATAAAAAATTAACTGTTAGGTATTTTAAACATTTTTGTAAACAAATAGCAAATTAAAGCAGAAAAGAAAAATATTTTATTTTGGAGACTTAAAACTTTTGTAGGGTTTGCGGTTGATATTTTTATAATCAGTTTGGGGGAAAATTCCCAAACATACTCTCCCACAAAAAACGTCAGTTTTTAATTTCTTCGTGATGACTGGTTTCTTGTTGTGGTAACATCACATCATTTGAAGGAAGGAGGCAAATCTTGGAGATTGGGCGTTTGATGTACTTGTTGTTGCAGTAAAGTGTTACAACCCTTACTAAGCCATCTGTACCTGGGTGAAGTTTTTCTACTTTTGCTAGTGGCCATTGTCCAGGAACACTTTTTTCGTGAAGTAAAAGAACTATGTCGCCAACTTTTATGTTTTGATGAATTCTGTTCCATTTTGGTCGCGCTTGGAGACGACTTATAAATTCTTTGTACCATCTTTTCCAAAAATGCTGTTTTAAGTTTTCGATTACTTTCCAGCGTGAAAGACGGTCTATAGAAACATCAAGGAGATCATCATCGGGTATGCAGTTAGTTGGCTCACCAATTAAGAAGTGTGCTGGTGTAAGAACATTGCTATCAGCGGGATCAGTGGATAAGGGACACAATGGACGTGAGTTGAGACAACTCTCTATTTGAGCTAATAAGGTACTGAGCTCCTCGTATGTTAGAAGACGATCTTTTATAATGCGGCGTAAATGATGTTTTGTTGACTTTACGCCAGCTTCCCATAATCCGCCAAAATGTGGTGAGGCCGGAGGTATAAAATGCCATGTGGTACCTTGGTTTGCCATAGTTTCTTGTAGATGTACGGGAAGGGATAGTTTATTACGCTAATAGAGAACCTGGAGCTCCTTGTTAGCTCCTACAAAGTTTGTACCACAATCTGAGTACAAATCTGTACATAAACCTCTTCTTGAAATGAATCGGCGAAATGCTGCCAGGAAGGCATCAACATTTAAACTTGATACGGCTTCCAAATGTATCGCTTTTGTGCACATACAGATGAACAAGCAGATGTAAGCCTTAGAAGTGGTTGAAGTTCGTAGAGAAGACATTTTTATAGTGATGGGTCCAGCATAGTCCAACCCACTATGCTTAAAGGGACGTGTCGGGTTAAGACGAACAGCCGGTAGGTTGCCCATAAGTTGCTGGCACGTCTGAGTTTTGTACTTAAAGCAAACAACACACTTACGTTGTACCACTTTAGCTAGTGTTCGTGCTGAAAGTATTCAGTAATGTCGAGCAATATACGACTGCATAAGTTGGAGGCTGCCATGTAAAGTCTTCTGATGTGCTTCTGAAAATAAAAGCAAAGAAAGCGGATTCTGTTTAGCTAACAAAATAGGATGTTTTATTTGAAACGGAATATCAGCATTTGAAATGCGTCCACCAACGCGTAGAATATGAAATTTATCCAGAAACGGGGAAAGTTTCCCAATACTACTGTTATACGGCAGCGGTTTATTTAATTTTAAGCAACGAATTTCTTCATTAAACGAAACGACCTGAGTTAATTTAATCAGTAGGAAACGAGCTTGTTTAAGTTCATAAGTTTTGAGTACTCCAGATTCCTTTTCTTTATTTTGTAGACAGCGTTTTATATTATCATAAAATCTGAATATATACGAACTAGAGCTGACCATTTTGAGAATTTCGTGGTTATTTCGGGGTATTGCAGAATACTTGAAGGATTCGATGTTATATTATTTGCGTTTATAATTAACGATGAGGAAGGAGACCCAGTGGGATGTACAGGCCAATTTTCGGGACCCATCCTAAGCCATGAGGGCCCATTAAACCAAATGTTATAATGAATTAGTTCCTCTGGTTGAAGACCTCTTGATGCACAATCTGTAGGGTTGTCATTCGATGGCACGTATCTCCAAGCGCAGGCGTCTGAAAGCCGTTGTATAATTGCAACTCGATTTGCCACGTAGACTTCCAACCTCGTTGAGTAGTTTTTAAGCCATGCAAGTACGATTGTGCTGTCTGTCCAATAAAAAGTGCTATTAATCTTTAAATCAGTGTTTGTTTTGATAGAATTTACTAATTTCGCTAATAATGTAGCGGCGCTCAATTCCAGCCTTGGAATAGTTTCGGTCTTTAGAGGTGCTACCTTTGTTTTTGATTGCAATAAATTCACAATAATATTGCCGGTGGGGGTAAAAATTCGAGCATAAACGGCAGCAGCATATGCGGTTTTTGACGCATCACTAAAACCATGAATTTCAATCGACGTACTTGAAGATCTTAATTTGCTCTAAATATTTTAGTTTTGATCTGTAATTAACCCATCTGTGACTAATTTCCTCGGGAAGAGTATCATTCCAATCAATTTTAATTTTCCAAAGTTCTTGAAATGTAATTTTAGCTATAATTGTTGTTGGGGCAAGCCAACCTAAGGGATCGAACAACTTTGAAGCATCTGAAAGTAAACTGCGTTTAGTAATGTTTTCAGAAAATTCAAAATTAATTTTAAAGAAGAAAAAATCATTTGCAGTATCCCAAAAAAGTCCAAGTGCTTTAGCAGAATTCATTTCTTGTATAGAGAATAAATCTTTGTTTTCACGATCTTCTTCAGGAATACATTGGAGCAGTTGGCTGGAATTAGAATTCCATTTTCGAAGATGAAATCCACCTGATTTCAAAAGAGAACATAACACTTTTTGTAATTTTAATGCTTCTTCGAAATTGTCTGCGCCAGAAATCACGTCATCAACGTATGTGTCCCTGCGAAGTATTTCACTTGCTAATGGATAGTTTTTTTCTTCATCTGTTGAAAGTTGTTGTAATACTCTTATGGCTAAGTATGGGGCCGACGTAGTACCGTAAGTAACTGTTTTCAATGAATACACAGATATTTTATTTGAATCATCCCTCCAGAGAACGAGCTGAAAATTTTGATGATCTTTACAAATATTGATTTGCCGGAACATCTTTTCCAGATCGGCAGTAAATGCAATACGATGCTTTCTCCATCTTAAAATAATTGCTGGCAAGTCATTTTGTAAAGCTGGCCCAGCTGAGAGTTCTTCGTTGAGTGAGGACTGAGGGGGTTTCCTGTTACTTCCATCAAAAACAACACGTAGTTTAGTTGTGCTGCTACTCTCTCTAAGTACACCGTGATGGGGCAAAAAATAAGCATTCTTTGGTATAGTATGAGGGTACTCACCTAACTTCACCATATGTTGCAATGATTCGTATTCTGCCATAAATTTCTTGTACTGCTCAGCAAAATATGGTCTGGTCTTAAACGAGGATTCTAGCTGATTTAATCTTTTGAGTGCCTTGTAATCTGTGTAAGAAAAAGTGGGCAACGATTGTCCTTGGAGTAACCTTTTAAATGGGAGATGCACAGTATATCTTCCATTTTTGTCTCGAGTATAAGTTTCAGTAAAGAATTTTTCACAAAGGCCTTCTTCATTGGTTAGTGGCTTATTTTCTAGTAGCTCCTCTTGTTCCCAGAAAAGGCGTAGTTGTTTTTCTAAACAGCACAGATTTGCAGAAATATATAAGTTTTTTGTAGTTTGACCTGCAGGTCCGAATACCATCCAGCCGAAATACGTTTCTTGCAGCAGGAAACTGTTTTAAAATTTCTTCATTCCAGACAAAAGCAATTCACCATAGACGTCATTTCCAAGGAGGAGATCTATTTTTTCTCCAACCATGAATCGATTATCTGCAAGATAATATCCTGAAAGGTCTGGGAGATCTACTGTCAATAATTGATTTGGAATATATGATGAAACGGATTGAACTACCAATGCCGATAATTTAAGTTCAAAACTATGTTCATAGTCTGAGTTGATTACCAAATTAACTGATTTTTTCACAGTGATAGCACTTTTACCTCCAATACCAGATACTTCGATATTTGTTTTATACTTTTGTAAAGCTAGTAGTTGACATAGTGCCTCAGAAATAAAAGAGACTTGTGATCCCTGATCGACTAGGGCTTTGGCTCTTATTATACCGTTTTCCGTTTTTATGTTAACTTTCACAGTTGCTAATAACGCTGGATTTAGTTTCAAATTTAATAGGTGTGTACTTACGGAATTTACAATCGGTGTAGATGCACTTGGTGGTGTCGAAATGGTTTGATTTCCAGCATTGAACTCGGCGTTCGAACTGGCAGAATTCAGTTGAGAATTATTTCTTGTAGAATATTCGTTGTGTACAATAGTATGATGCGGCATTTCTGTGGCATTTCGCATTCAGTTTACAAGCTGATTGTATATGTCCAGGTCGGAGACAATTTCTGCATAAACGTTGTTGGTTTACAATATCTTTCTTTTGTGACCAATCTAAAGTTGCAAACTTGAAGCATTTGTAGAGTAAATGACGTTTATTGCAGCAGGGGCAGTTTTTATTTAACAAAGCAGTGGCAGTGTGAGAACGGATAGTTCTCATTGGTATCTGGCGAGATCCAGAAGATTTCTCCTGGAAAGATTTAGATGAACTAGGTTGAATAACATCATCAACAGATTCTAGGGCTCTAAAAACAGTTTCTAAAAAACAAAGCAAATTACTAATGGGCGGTACGGAAGTACCGTTTTTTAACGACTGTTCCCATTCCTTTCGGGTTTGTAAGTCGAGTTTCTGTGACGTCAGGTAAACAAGAATAGAGTCCCATGTAGAGATATCAATTTTTAATGATTTAAGTTGGGCTAGACAATTTCTGGTGGAGTCCAATAATTCCTTAATGCTTTGGAATGAGCCGTTTGAAGATGGGATGGAGAATAGCCGCTTTAGAATTTGTTCCACAAGCTTCCTTTCGTTGTGAAATCTTCTCTCTAAAGCAGCGGGATATTCATTAACTAGACTTAGAGGTGTTCCAACACAGGATCCCTTCAAATAGAAATATTTCTGGACTTTGGACAAGGAGTTGTTGTGGTGGACTAGCGACAAAAACATGTCTCGATAAGGAATCCACTCTAAATAATCTCCGGAAAATTTGGGAAGGTCGATTTTCGGCAGCCTCGCACCAGCACTAAATGTTTCATTTCTGGAACTAGAAGCGAAGGTACTTGCATGGACGGTTGGAGTCTGTGGGGATTCAAATTCAAAAATTAGATCAAGTATGTTTGCTTTCAAAGAAATATAAATATCATAGCATTTATAAAAAACATCTGTACTTAGGTAGGGTACATCAGGTTCATTTATTGAACTTTCTCGAACAGTATCCATTAACTGTTCGTGGCCGTCTTTAAAAGTTTTAAATGTCAGTTCCAGGTCCTCCAGAATTGTTTGGACATACCCTTTTGATTTGACCTCTTTCGCCTTTTGACTAAAAGCAGCTTCCATACGTTCAATATGGGAAAGAAGTTTTTTCTGTTCCTCAATCACCGCAGCGATTGATTCCATCTTGTAGATTAATTAGTTTAACTTTTTAGCAGCAAAATTAAAAACACCGTAGGCACGACGGCAGTAGAATTATTGTAGGATATTAATTGGGATTTCTTCAGCACATGGAAGGTTCCCGGGTTTCGGCACCAAGTTTTATGTAGGAGAAATTAATTGTCTTCTGTGTTGATCCTCATGATCAGTTAGAAAATTTAAACACTTGAAGTTTTATTTTTTATCTTTATTTAAACACATTTATTTTAATATATTATTTGTGTTCACTTCATTAAATTATTTATTTCATTAATATGTTATTTAATTTAAAATAAAAAGTCCGCTTCATGTGATTGATCAAAAAGAAGTGACCGATTTTCAAAAGAAACATTGATCTGTCGTTCTTATTGTTAATATGTATGGTTGTCTGTATGCTCATATATGTAATTACATTTAATTGTAGAGACGAATGCAGGTACATATATTGTAATTTTGTTACGTTTATAAAAAATTAACTGTTAGGTATTTTAAACATTTTTGTAAACAAATAGCAAATTAAAGCAGAAAAGAAAAATATTTTATTTTGGAGACTTAAAACTTTTGTAGGGTTTGCGGTTGATATTTTTATAATCAGTTTGGGGGAAAATTCCCAAACATACTCTCCCACAAAAAACGTCAGTTTTTAATTTCTTCGTGATGACTGGTTTCTTGTTGTGGTAACATCACATCATTTGAAGGAAGGAGGCAAATCTTGGAGATTGGGCGTTTGATGTACTTGTTGTTGCAGTAAAGTGTTACAACCCTTACTAAGCCATCTGTACCTGGGTGAAGTTTTTCTACTTTTGCTAGTGGCCATTGTCCAGGAACACTTTTTTCGTGAAGTAAAAGAACTATGTCGCCAACTTTTATGTTTTGATGAATTCTGTTCCATTTTGGTCGCGCTTGGAGACGACTTATAAATTCTTTGTACCATCTTTTCCAAAAATGCTGTTTTAAGTTTTCGATTACTTTCCAGCGTGAAAGACGGTCTATAGAAACATCAAGGAGATCATCATCGGGTATGCAGTTAGTTGGCTCACCAATTAAGAAGTGTGCTGGTGTAAGAACATTGCTATCAGCGGGATCAGTGGATAAGGGACACAATGGACGTGAGTTGAGACAACTCTCTATTTGAGCTAATAAGGTACTGAGCTCCTCGTATGTTAGAAGACGATCTTTTATAATGCGGCGTAAATGATGTTTTGTTGACTTTACGCCAGCTTCCCATAATCCGCCAAAATGTGGTGAGGCCGGAGGTATAAAATGCCATGTGGTACCTTGGTTTGCCATAGTTTCTTGTAGATGTACGGGAAGGGATAGTTTATTACGCTAATAGAGAACCTGGAGCTCCTTGTTAGCTCCTACAAAGTTTGTACCACAATCTGAGTACAAATCTGTACATAAACCTCTTCTTGAAATGAATCGGCGAAATGCCGCCAGGAAGGCATCAACATTTAAACTTGATACGGCTTCCAAATGTATCGCTTTTGTGCACATACAGATGAACAAGCAGATGTAAGCCTTAGAAGTGGTTGAAGTTCGTAGAGAAGACATTTTTATAGTGATGGGTCCAGCATAGTCCAACCCACTATGCTTAAAGGGACGTGTCGGGTGAAGACGAACAGCCGGTAGGTTGCCCATAAGTTGCTGGCACGTCTGAGTTTTGTACTTAAAGCAAACAACACACTTACGTTGTACCACTTTAGCTAGTGTTCGTGCTGAAAGTATTCAGTAATGTCGAGCAATATACGACTGCATAAGTTGGAGGCTGCCATGTAAAGTCTTCTGATGTGCTTCTGAAAATAAAAGCAAAGAAAGCGGATTCTGTTTAGCTAACAAAATAGGATGTTTTATTTGAAACGGAATATCAGCATTTGAAATGCGTCCACCAACGCGTAGAATATGAAATTTATCCAGAAACGGGGAAAGTTTCCCAATACTACTGTTATACGGCAGCGGTTTATTTAATTTTAAGCAACGAATTTCTTCATTAAACGAAACGACCTGAGTTAATTTAATCAGTAGGAAACGAGCTTGTTTAAGTTCATAAGTTTTGAGTACTCCAGATTCCTTTTCTTTATTTTGTAGACAGCGTTTTATATTATCATAAAATCTGAATATATATGATGTTACACGAACTAGAGCTGACCATTTTGAGAATTTCGTGGTTATTTCGGGGTATTGCAGAATACTTGAAGGATTCGATGTTATATTATTTGCGTTTATAATTAACGATGAGGAAGGAGACCCAGTGGGATGTACAGGCCAATTTTCGGGACCCATCCTAAGCCATGAGGGCCCATTAAACCAAATGTTATAATGAATTAGTTCCTCTGGTTGAAGACCTCTTGATGCACAATCTGTAGGGTTGTCATTCGATGGCACGTATCTCCAAGCGCAGGCGTCTGAAAGCCGTTGTATAATTGCAACTCGATTTGCCACGTAGACTTCCAACCTCGTTGAGTAGTTTTTAAGCCATGCAAGTACGATTGTGCTGTCTGTCCAATAAAAAGTGCTATTAATCTTTAAATCAGTGTTTGTTTTGATAGAATTTACTAATTTCGCTAATAATGTAGCGGCGCTCAATTCCAGCCTTGGAATAGTTTCGGTCTTTAGAGGTGCTACCTTTGTTTTTGATTGCAATAAATTCACAATAATATTGCCGGTGGGGGTAAAAATTCGAGCATAAACGGCAGCAGCATATGCGGTTTTTGACGCATCACTAAAACCATGAATTTCAATCGACGTACTTGAAGATCTTAATTTGCTCTAAATATTTTAGTTTTGATCTGTAATTAACCCATCTGTGACTAATTTCCTCGGGAAGAGTATCATTCCAATCAATTTTAATTTTCCAAAGTTCTTGAAATGTAATTTTAGCTATAATTGTTGTTGGGGCAAGCCAACCTAAGGGATCGAACAACTTTGAAGCATCTGAAAGTAAACTGCGTTTAGTAATGTTTTCAGAAAATTCAAAATTAATTTTAAAGAAGAAAAAATCATTTGCAGTATCCCAAAAAAGTCCAAGTGCTTTAGCAGAATTCATTTCTTGTATAGAGAATAAATCTTTGTTTTCACGATCTTCTTCAGGAATACATTGGAGCAGTTGGCTGGAATTAGAATTCCATTTTCGAAGATGAAATCCACCTGATTTCAAAAGAGAACATAACACTTTTTGTAATTTTAATGCTTCTTCGAAATTGTCTGCGCCAGAAATCACGTCATCAACGTATGTGTCCCTGCGAAGTATTTCACTTGCTAATGGATAGTTTTTTTCTTCATCTGTTGAAAGTTGTTGTAATACTCTTATGGCTAAGTATGGGGCCGACGTAGTACCGTAAGTAACTGTTTTCAATGAATACACAGATATTTTATTTGAATCATCCCTCCAGAGAACGAGCTGAAAATTTTGATGATCTTTACAAATATTGATTTTCCGGAACATCTTTTCCAGATCGGCAGTAAATGCAATACGATGCTTTCTCCATCTTAAAATAATTGCTGGCAAGTCATTTTGTAAAGCTGGCCCAGCTGAGAGTTCTTCGTTGAGTGAGGACTGAGGGGGTTTCCTGTTACTTCCATCAAAAACAACACGTAGTTTAGTTGTGCTGCTACTCTCTCTAAGTACACCGTGATGGGGCAAAAAATAAGCATTCTTTGGTATAGTATGAGGGTACTCACCTAACTTCACCATATGTTGCAATGATTCGTATTCTGCCATAAATTTCTTGTACTGCTCAGCAAAATATGGTCTGGTCTTAAACGAGGATTCTAGCTGATTTAATCTTTTGAGTGCCTTGTAATCTGTGTAAGAAAAAGTGGGCAACGATTGTCCTTGGAGTAACCTTTTAAATGGGAGATGCACAGTATATCTTCCATTTTTGTCTCGAGTATAAGTTTCAGTAAAGAATTTTTCACAAAGGCCTTCTTCATTGGTTAGTGGCTTATTTTCTAGTAGCTCCTCTTGTTCCCAGAAAAGGCGTAGTTGTTTTTCTAAACAGCACAGATTTGCAGAAATATATAAGTTTTTTGTAGTTTGACCTGCAGGTCCGAATACCATCCAGCCGAAATACGTTTCTTGCAGCAGGAAACTGTTTTAAAATTTCTTCATTCCAGACAAAAGCAATTCACCATAGACGTCATTTCCAAGGAGGAGATCTATTTTTTCTCCAACCATGAATCGATTATCTGCAAGATAATATCCTGAAAGGTCTGGGAGATCTACTGTCAATAATTGATTTGGAATATATGATGAAACGGATTGAACTACCAATGCCGATAATTTAAGTTCAAAACTATGTTCATAGTCTGAGTTGATTACCAAATTAACTGATTTTTTCACAGTGATAGCACTTTTACCTCCAATACCAGATACTTCGATATTTGTTTTATACTTTTGTAAAGCTAGTAGTTGACATAGTGCCTCAGAAATAAAAGAGACTTGTGATCCCTGATCGACTAGGGCTTTGGCTCTTATTATACCGTTTTCCGTTTTTATGTTAACTTTCACAGTTGCTAATAACGCTGGATTTAGTTTCAAATTTAATAGGTGTGTACTTACGGAATTTACAATCGGTGTAGATGCACTTGGTGGTGTCGAAATGGTTTGATTTCCAGCATTGAACTCGGCGTTCGAACTGGCAGAATTCAGTTGAGAATTATTTCTTGTAGAATATTCGTTGTGTACAATAGTATGATGCGGCATTTCTGTGGCATTTCGCATTCAGTTTACAAGCTGATTGTATATGTCCAGGTCGGAGACAATTTCTGCATAAACGTTGTTGGTTTACAATATCTTTCTTTTGTGACCAATCTAAAGTTGCAAACTTGAAGCATTTGTAGAGTAAATGACGTTTATTGCAGCAGGGGCAGTTTTTATTTAACAAAGCAGTGGCAGTGTGAGAACGGATAGTTCTCATTGGTATCTGGCGAGATCCAGAAGATTTCTCTTGGAAAGATTTAGATGAACTAGGTTGAATAACATCATCAACAGATTCTAGGGCTCTAAAAACAGTTTCTAAAAAACAAAGCATATTACTAATGGGCGGTACGGAAGTACCGTTTTTTAACGACTGTTCCCATTCCTTTCGGGTTTGTAAGTCGAGTTTCTGTGACGTCAGGTAAACAAGAATAGAGTCCCATGTAGAGATATCAATTTTTAATGATTTAAGTTGGGCTAGACAATTTCTGGTGGAGTCCAATAATTCCTTAATGCTTTGGAATGAGCCGTTTGAAGATGGGATGGAGAATAGCCGCTTTAGAATTTGTTCCACAAGCTTCCTTTCGTTGTGAAATCTTCTCTCTAAAGCAGCGGGATATTCATTAACTAGACTTAGAGGTGTTCCAACACAGGATCCCTTCAAATAGAAATATTTCTGGACTTTGGACAAGAAGTTGTTGTGGTGGACTAGCGACAAAAACATGTCTCGATAAGGAATCCACTCTAAATAATTTCCGGAAAATTTGGGAAGGTCGATTTTCGGCAGCCTCGCACCAGCACTAAATGTTTCATTTCTGGAACTAGAAGCGAAGGTACTTGCATGGACGGTTGGAGTCTGTGGGGATTCAAATTCAAAAATTAGATCAAGTATGTTTGCTTTCAAAGAAATATAAATATCATAGCATTTATAAAAAACATCTGTACTTAGGTAGGGTACATCAGGTTCATTTATTGAACTTTCTCGAACAGTATCCATTAACTGTTCGTGGCCGTCTTTAAAAGTTTTGAATGTCAGTTCCAGGTCCTCCAGAATTGTTTGGACATACCCTTTTGATTTGACCTCTTTCGCCTTTTGACTAAAAGCAGCTTCCATACGTTCAATATGGGAAAGAAGTTTTTTCTGTTCCTCAATCACCGCAGCGATTGATTCCATCTTGTAGATTAATTAGTTTAACTTTTTAGCAGCAAAATTAAAAACACCGTAGGCACGACGGCAGTAGAATTATTGTAGGGTTTCGGCACCAAGTTTTATGTAGGAGAAATTAATTGTCTTCTGTGTTGATCCTCATGATCAGTTAGAAAATTTAAACACTTGAAGTTTTATTTTTTATCTTTATTTAAACACATTTATTTTAATATATTATTTGTGTTCACTTCATTAAATTATTTATTTCATTAATATGTTATTTAATTTAAAATAAGAAGTCTGCTTCATGCGATTGATCAAAAAGAAGTGACCGATTTTAAAAAGAAACATTGATCTGTCGTTCTTATTGTTAATATGTATGGTTGTCTGTATGCTCATATATGTAATTACATTTAATTGTAGAGACGAATGCAGGTACATATATTGTAATTTTGTTACGTTTATAAAAAATTAACTGTTAGGTATTTTAAACATTTTTGTAAACAAATAGCAATTTAAAGCAGAAAAGAAAAATATTTTATTTTGGAGACTTAAAACTTTTGTAGGGTTAGCGGTTGATATTTTTATAATCAGTTTGGGGGAAAATTCCCAAACAATGACAATGAATGTATTCCTAATCATCAATTCGGCTTCAGGGCTAAACACAGCACCATCGAACAAACACACAGATTGGTAAATGTGATAAGAGGGTCGTTTGAAGACAAATAATACTGCTCCGCCCTTTTCATTGATGTGTCGCAAGCGTTCGACAAAGTTTGGCATGACGGTTTAATGCACAAAATAAAATTAACTCTGCCTGATAACACCCATAAACTCATGGAATTTATACGGTCGCAAATTTAAAATCAAAGAAGGTGATTTTTTAAGTACCGCTCAGCCAATTGAATCAGGTGTGCCACAGGGTAGCATACTGGGCCCTACTTTATATTTGATATATGCCTCCGACATGCCGTCAGACCCCAAAATCCATACGTCAACTTTTGCCTTTATCAGCGTCCATAAAGACCACCAAGTTGCATCACAGAATTTGCAGAATTGTGTTTATAAGCTAGAGAATTGGCTAGAGCTTTGGAAAATCAGGGTTAACGAACAAAAATGTATTCATATAACTTTCACATTGCGAAAAGATACCTGCTGGTTCATCAGAATAAATAATCAAATTATCCCGCAACACAATGAAGTCAAATACCTCGGCATTCACCTCGACCGCCGTTTAACTTGGAAGTCTCATATTGAAGCGAAACTTACACAAATGAGATTAAAAGCAGTGCAACTTAATTGGCTAATCGGCAGAAACTCTACATTGAAATTGGATTGCAAACTTTTGTTGTACAAGCCAATCTGGTGCTATGGAATTCAATTATGGGGTACTGCCTCAGCATCCAACATTGAAAAAATTCAAAGGGGTCAAAATAAAATTCTACGTATAATTACTGCAGCACCATGGTATGTTAAAAATTCTCGAATCCACAAAGATCTAGGCGTGCCATTAGTAAAAGTCGAATTTACAAAATATGCGTCAAAGTATATCAGCAAACTTGAACACCATCCAAACCCACTTGCAAGAGACATCCTTAACTTTAGTGGCCACAATCGGTTGAGAAGGAGGGATACCCTTGCTTTAACTCTAGCGCTAAGCAGATGACTGGATCAGTTGATGTGAAATTTTTTAGTATCATAAAAATTTTTGTCTAGCACTGGCTGGGCTTATTATTTTCTTTTTAGTATTAAGATTTGAATACTTATTGACATTTCATATATGAAGATTCAATAAATAATTAAAAGCAAAAAAAAAAAAAACATATCAAGAGTATTGCTTTATACTTGAAACAAAATGGAATTTGAAATCAATAAGACAAAACGATGTTGCCATATGCATCACACCTTTTATTGATTTTAAATCGTTTTTATGTCTACAACTATGTTTCCACGAGGACTTGAATCACCTGCTTCGCCTTCTGAATCATGTTTATGAATCATACTGTTTACATGACTAATAAACTTGATTCGAAACAGAATTTACAAATAGTGGAAAATAATATTTTTTAATGGACAAACAAAAGCAAGTGGATATTAGTTAGCTTATTTAAAAAAAAAAAACACATTCGTACGTATTTACTTTCTTTACTTCCAGCAACAAGAAAATAATTTGCTTTGTTTACAATAATATTAAATTTTTACAGCTAGTGCAGATAAACTTGCGATAAAAATTAGAGAAGAGTGCAATTTTTCGTGCTTCGCAAGTATATTCAATATGAACCTACTTGTTTCGCTCTTAAAATTTTGTGTGGTGAAGCAAGTTGTTTCGCACATGATTGGGGTGTGAAACATGAATAGAGAGCGAAGCATGTACCGTGGAAACATAGTATAAGAGCTAGTTCTTTACTTGTCAGTTAAACTCAGCTTAACACACTGCTATATTAAACCTCAAATATATTTTGCCGGAATTTAACTACTGATTGTGTTTCTCAGTAGTGGATTACCTCCTGTCAATTTTGTTTGCATTGCGGTACTGTTCAGTCTAAATACATATGGCATTCCTCCTAATTTTTTATATAAATATGGCAATATCTTAAATTTTCGCAAAAAAGCAACCTCGTCAATAACAGTATTTGAAAACTTTAACTTTGAAAAAAATTAAAAAAAATGGATTTAATGTGTGGTCCAATTAGTTCTAAAACATTATATGCGGATTGTTTTGTTAAGCGAAATCTTTGAAAGAATTCGGCGTCGGTATAAATGCAGAAATGATTTGGACGTGTCTTTATTGTTCGTACCTTTCTAACAATTGACATATTTAAGTTATTATATGTGTTTGAATCACTTAAATCATCATCACTAGAATAATCCATTGTTTTTTAATTTTTGTTAAAATGTGGTAAATTTCTTTTCAATTGTTGAATTGTTTATTTTATTTTTCAGCTGTTTGTATTTTGACATTTTATATCTAGGTTTAAACCTAGATTATATATCAAATTAATAATAACTGAGAAACACAATTTTTATTTTAATCTAGGTTTAAGCGAAAAATGTAGATTATCTTTATCCCAGAAAGTAGCTCTTAATCGTTTTTCATCACATACCTGAATATTTTGATCAACGCCGGGTACAAGAATCTATAAAATATTACTGATTTTTCATCCTTTGTTATCTTTTAATTGTTTTTTTTTTTTTTTTTTTTTTTTTTTGTAAAACGCATTTTGTTAATTTATGCCAGTTAACTAAGCAGTAAAAACTAATCAATATACATATAGTTTCTGCTCAAAATTTATTACGGATTATAAGTACATACATATGGAAATTATATAGGATTATGCGTGGGTATTATCATCTTCAACAAAATCTTTTGCTTGTTCCTTGGTCACACAGTCAATGTGGCTTACTTTGTTTCTAAACCGAACTCCGTAAAATTTATGAGCATTTTCTAATAATTCAGGCCTAAATGTTGTAGTAATAAACTGTGCTTTATCACTTAATTCGTGTATCATGTCTGCAACTGCTTTTCTATGCTGAGCATCAAGTGCCTAAAAATCAAATTAACAAACCGTTATTCACTATTAATGTTCTTGGCATTATGAACGTACCTGGTCTATTTCATCAAAAAGATAAAAAGGAGCCGGATCACATTTTTGTATAGCAAAAATAAGAGCTAATGCAACTAGTGACTTCTGCCCACCTGATAACTGATTCATTTCTCTCATTTCCGCATCCAGTCCAGTAAATGAAACTCTTATACCAATTCCCGTAAAAGCATCTGAATTCGCAACTTCTCTGTCAGGTTTATCTCCATCATTGTCTTTAGTTTTAAGAATTAAATAACCAGCACCCTGGGGAACTAACTTTTTAAAAACTTGTGTGAAGTTTTTTGCAACTTGTTTAAATGTAAACTGAATTGCTTCCACCTTTTGCATTTCAAGTGACTGCATAAGCTCTCGAATTTTTTCATCACCGATATCTAGTTCCTCTTTTCGCTTATACAGTTTTTCTTTTTGTTCCGAAAAGCTTAAGAATTGATCCAAGGCTTTTTTATTAACGTGATTATATTTTTTAAGATGTTGATTAGCTTTTTCTAATTCCTTAAATAAATTTTTTAAATTCATTTTAGCAAAAATTGGATCAGTCTGCGGTAATGCTCCCAATGATGCAATTTTTTCGGTATATTCATCTATTTTTTGAAGGAGTAAATTTTCTTTCACTGCCCATTTTTCTACTTTTTTTGAATCTTCATTTATTTTTTCTTCGATTTCCTTTTCACTTCTTATAAAATTTTCAAGTTCTTGTTGGAGATTCTTTTGCGAGTTTACTGCTTCGAGTACCCTTAAAAGAAAAAAATCAATTCAATATTTAAAAAGGGATAGCGATTTTTTTGCACAGATTTATATTATACATAATTTTAAGACATAGGTAGATTAATTAGGATTATTATTATTTTTATATCCACCACCAATACTTGTACATATTTATTTTATGTATAATTACAAAAAAAAGTGACAAGCGGGGCACCTGGCGGGCAGTGTTGCCATAGTTTTTTTTACAAAAGCTGACAATTCCCAAAAAATTTGTTTTTTTCGAAAAAAAAAAAAATCTGCACCTTCAAAACAAAATTAAATAATATCGTACACATTCTTCAAAAGTGACTTAATTCAAAATTTTTATTATATGCCACAACTAAAAATAAATCAGTATTAAATTGCAACTTTATACCAAATGATATATAAAGAAAGACTTAACTGTTTTTTAGAACTTGTTAACTGTAACAAAATGCTTTGACCTTTTTCTTATAGATAAACAAGTGTGTTGTTTAAGCATACAAACCCGAAAAATTAAAATTTTGAATTGAGTCACTTTTGAAGAATGTGTGCGATATGTAATAAAATGATATTTGTATATGTTTAATTTATAGAAGAAACAAAGAAAACAAAATATAATTTTTATATTTGATATAAAATATACATGTGTATATAAAATTAACAGTAAAAACATAACGTATAATTCTTCATTTAAATTACCACATACATATATACATATGTATAGTAGGGTGCACCTTATATGTATGGGACAAGTTTTTATTAACATATTTGATCGTAACTCCCCCCAAAAATGTTCTACCTAGTAAAAATATGGGCTGTGGAAAATTATATGCGGATTGTAATACGGAAAGGCGTGCCGCATCCGCCAAAAAGTTGATAATATTACTATGGCAAATTGATATGAGAGAATTATAATTGTTTAGTTGAGTGGGGTTCGGTTCATAAAACACTGGTAAATTTGTTGTATATTATAATAAATTGATTTGACCCAAACCCGTTTTAAAAATAATAATAATGAGAAAACAGTTAAGTCATACTATAAAAATATGTGTTTTTATTTTAAGAACACGAGATTTTAATAGCAAATGTACTTTATCGTTTGTGGTCAATTAAATCTGGCAGCTTTTAAATTTCGGGGAATTCCCAAATAAAAACAAACGCACTTAGATTAAATTTGTGTTGAATGGTAAAGTATGTAAGTGCATTTTCAATAAAAAAAACGTTTTTCTACAAGAAATAAAGCGAGAAAACAATTAAGATTGAATAAATATGAATACAAGACGACAAGAGCAGTTGTACCTTCTCGGCCATGATGCTAGCCAAATAATCGGTGCTAAATTGCCTTCAAATGGTCAAGTTTTGCGTGTTTTATTCTACAATATGCGAGAAGTAAAACTAGAGTTGCGGGCTAGTGCTTCCCTTGTAGTGAAAGAGTTAGAAGTTTTATGGAACAAAGCACGAATACCAGTTAGATCTTTTGACAAGTGTGTCTTAAAACTTAAAGTTGATTTAGAATGGAGAAACTTGCAAAAAAGTTCGAAACGCCGGACAGTACTCCAGGAAACACATGAAAAAGAATTCGTAGATGAACTTGATGATTTGTTTGATGTTGCATATGCCGATGCATTGAATATTATAACTCTGGAAGAAGATAAGCTTTTTTTTAACAAATCAAAGAAAAAAAGGAAGACCTGGTGCAATGATAGGTTGTGACTCCAACTTGGCAAAAAAAGAAAAGGAAAAATCCCTTCAGGAGGAGAAAAAACAACGTTTAAACGAGAAACATACAGTCGTATTGCAAGGTAAATATTGAAGGTGTAGACGATTTCAGTCAAGCCTTCACTTGCAAGTCCTCAGTTTTATTTGTATATAATAATATTTTTACAGTGATATTAACATTATTCTGCAATATTTTTAAAAAAAAAATTTATAGATCAATTTGAAACCGTCCAATGGCAGTCTAGTGATGAAGAGACTATTGAAGATAGTGAAGTGGAACAATTTCCAGAGTCACCAAGTGAAGTAGGTCCTAGTACTTCAAGAAAACGAGGCAGATATAATTTTATCACTCCAAAGCTTCTCTCAGTATTAGATAGGTGTTAAATGAGTGACCGCGACGCTGTTCGAATTCTTATAGCAACTGCGGAAGCGTTGCAACTTAACGTTAGCGATTTAATTATAAATAGCACCTCAATTCGCCGATCCCGTACAAAGTTTCGATTTGATTCAGCCAAAAAAATCCGCGAATCACTTAAAAACAAAGAAATTAAGGCAGTAACTGTTCATTGGGATGGTAAAATGTTGCCATCATTGATGGGTAGGGAACATATTGATCATCTACCTGTAGTTGTATCTTTTAATGGGACAGAGCAGCTACTCGGAGTCCCAGCAATAACTAATGTCTAAATATTTCATAGATTTAGAAATGCTGGGACTAAAATAGACAAAAGTAATTTTAAGTCTGGAGTTGAAGACTTAGGCGTGAAAAATGTTATTGGGGATACAACGGAGATACAAGAGTTTACATTAAAGAGGTTAGAAGCAACCGAGGGAAGATTACAAAGAGCTTCTACAATTGGCAGTCATTTTTCTAGGAGGGTCACTTCCAAATTTTTCATTTCGAATGCCTGGAGCGTTCCACCACGCACGTTGGATGTCCAAACCTATATATAGTTTAAAAATTTACCTATTTCGGAACCAGTTTATGCTGGCTGAGTGCGAGTTGAATGGAATTAGAGATATATGTGTTTTTATTATAAAAATATATTTAAAAGTTTGGATCAAAGCTCCTATTGCCGCAGAAGCTCCTAACCAAGATTTGACATTGCTAAGGAGTTTACATCTTTACAGTTTAGTTGATAAAAATATAAGTCAGCAGTTAATGCGAAAATTCTGCAATCATTTATGGTACCTATCGCCAGAATTAGTAGCGCTTTCATTTTATGATACTCAAATTTCAAACAAATCAAAACGACTCATGGTTACAGCGCTAGATCGACCCAATGAAGATGACAACAAAAAAATTACAATTCTTCCTCATCACATAGAGCAGTACGTTAATAAAAATATTGAAGATTTCATCTCGCAAAGAACTTTAAACTTTTTCAGCCGATTTTCGATCCCAACAGATTTTTTTAAAGAAAGATCCTGGAGAATGGGAAAACGATAAATCGTATAAAATCGGCTTGGAAATAGTTGGCAAATTGAAAGTTGTCTATGATACTGCTGAAAGGGCCGTAAAGCTTATGGAAGAATACAATCAAGTTTTGTCGTGTGATGAAGAGGAGAAACAGTTCATAATGCAAATTGTAGCTGATTATAGAAAACAATATCCAAATGCAAACAAATCGGTTTTATTAGGCGTATGAAATGATTTAAAATTTGCTTTTGTATGAATGGTAATAAAAAAGTTGGTAAAAACTTACCGAAATAAATTAAATTTCTTATTCCTTTTTTGTACGTTTTGTGAATTTTGAATATAAAAGATTTTTTACATAGAACTCAGATTCAGAATGTAAAACTATATACCCATAAGATTTCTCAAAATATTAAAGATTTTCATACGAACCACTATTAAAAATACACTGATGGTTATTTAATAGTAAGTTAGAAAATTTTGTCATTTTGTGGGCGGATGCGGCACGCCTTCCCCTGATCCAATCTTCCTAAAATTTGACATAACATACTTTTTTCTTACGGAGAACATTTCTAGGGGGAGTTACGGTACAATTTCGCAAGTTGAAAGGGCGCACCCTAATGTATAGAGATCATAGAAAATTAATTAGACATACCTTTGTATGTATTAGTTGTACATATTCTTATTAAATTTAGTTTCCATTTCTTTTGTTTGTACACAATTTGTGCAATTGAATTTTTTTTTTAATCTTTGATCCGCAAAACTCCACATAGAGTGGGAATAATAATATTGATTGCTTCTTTGTTTTATTTGAATAAAATTTAAAAATCTGCATTGATTTAAAAAAAACTGTTTTTTGGAGTAAAAATCTGAATGCCTGTTTTGCACTTTATATATATACCGTTATTTCGAAAATGGAGGAGGTTGCACAACATATATTCGCGTAACTCAAAAACGGTTTAGTTTATTGAATAAACTAAAAAAAACCGAAATTCCGCAATGAAATTTTCTTTAAGTAAGGTTAAACTTTTTCCAATATGCGCTGTCGTTGAAACATTATTTTTTTTTTACCAAAAAAAAAAAATAGTTTTTTTTAGCAAAATTTCGAAAATTTTGTTTTTGAAAACGGCATAAAAAATTGGAAAAAGCAGTTGTGCTTCTAATTTTTTCTGCACGTATAGCAAACAAAGTCTGTCTACAACTTTTGATTTTATTCACAAGAGATGAAATATAAAATAACCAGACGAAACTTCAAGAATTAAAACATTTATTTTTGTTGTTAATTAAAGTTTAAGCCCCTTATATGGTATTCAGATATGCATTTTTAATTGAGTCAATTATTGGTTAATTAAAAAGTTGCTCAATATTGCTAATTTAATTAGCGTTTGACAGCAGCTGACAAAAAAAAAATACATTTACAGTGCACTCGGGAAAACGTCAACGTTCGTTTACGTCAACATCCCAACCCTTTTCTTACATTACATACTCTAAAATTTTATGAAATAAATAGAGAGAAGGCTCTCTTCCAAGTGTTCGAAAGAAAAAAATCATTTAAAATGTATTGTTTTGGTTCTAGTTGTCTTCTATGGTTCTAGTCAGAGTGAAAGCCTTTTTTGTTTCCTTTTTGAAATTGTTTATGTTCAATTTTAGTTTATAATTAATAAAAACGTTTAAAAGCGCATTATCGATATGTTTTTTATTTCAAAATTTTACATTCGTAAACGTCAAGACCCGCAGTTTTAATTAGTTGACGTTTGCCCTAGTGCACTGTATTTGGTTGTAATATTATAATTTTCAGTCGAAAAATATTCTTTATTAATTTAAAAGCGACACAACTGCCATTTTAGTTGTTACTTGTCACAGGGTTGTATTTTTAATTTTAACAATTATTAGAACAATTAACTCTTAATGAAGCAATTACCTTAATTGATATTTTGTATGGATAATTGAATTCAATTAGGCATTAATTAAAAAATTTCAATTAAAAATGCATGTGTGAATTAATTAATTACATTTAATAATCGTTTTTGAATAAGGAGGTAAGTTTTTATTTAGAAATTTATTCTTCTTCCTCCTGCAGATTCCAATAAATATCCCCTAATATCGAATCAAGTTGTTTGCCACTATACCAGTGTTCAAGTCTGGCTGTTACTTGGTGAAATCTCTCGCCATGTTCATCAGACTCACTTGACGTCGACAGCGTACTTTAAAATTAATGGCTACGTGTTCTACGATACTAAAGACCCCCGCGGAAGAGCTTGTGGAGGTTCGGCAATTCTTATCAAGAACAGAATAAAGCATTATCTAATGAATAACATAAGTGAGGATTACCTCCAAGCAACAAACATTTGCATTGAATTCTGTCAATACAAATTTGTTTTATCATCGATTTATTCTCCGCCTCGATTTTCAATAAAAGAACACCAATACCATAACTTCTTTAAATTCCTTGGAGCTAGATTTTTAGTTGCTGGTGAATTTAACACCAAACACACATTTTGGGGCTCACGTCTGGTAACCCCAAAGGGTCGCGTACTCTTCAACACCATTTCTAAAATGGGCTTAGATGTACTCTCAAGTGGACATCCCACCTATTGGCCGACGGACCGACGGAAGATTCCCGATGTTATTGACTTTGGAGTACTGAAAAATATCCCTGTGGAATGGATGCAAGTGGATCCTTCACTGGACTTGTCCTCAGATCACTCTCCTACTATCATTTCAATACATTTCCCTCAAGTGTGTGGTTCTCCATTTATGAACATGACTAAGATAAAATACAAAAAGTATTTAAGTTCTACTTGCACGGAAAATGTTGTGTTGAGAACTACCAACGATATTGATGAGTCGATTGGCAACATTACCGAGGACCTTCGACGAGCTGTGCATCACGCTTCCACTTATCACATTGAATGTAGAAATAGGACAAACAGAACTCTCTGAACTCGAACATCTCCTATCAGAAAAAAGGAGAATGAGAAGAGTGGCAAATTCACAGGTCTCCTGAACTGAAAGCTAGGCTACGGGAATGCAGAGATATACTAAGACATTTCTTAGAAACCCAAAGAACGGCCTCACTTAGATCTTACTTGGAAGGTCTTGATAGTACCCCACAATCTGACTACTCGTTATGGAGGGCGGCAAGAGGTTTAAAAAGACCAGTGAGAGGAAAACCTCCTTTGCGAAATCCGACTGGAGACTGGGCTAGAAATGATTCCGCGAAAGGGACATTATTTGTTAACCATTTGAGAAATGTATTTGCTATAAACAACTCAAATAATGCATCTGATGTGCCTCCACTCGTTATTAGACCTCCTGTACTTCTAAGTCTTAGCTTTAATGATGTTCAAAGCGCTATTGGTAATCTGAATCTTAAAAAAGCTCCAGGTATGGATAAAATCAGCAACAAAATGCTTGTGGAGTTACCTCGTGTAACTAGAAGAATTATCCTCTTTATCTTCAACGCTATTTTACGCCTAGAATACTATCCTGCAGATTGGAAGGTGTCTATGATCACTATGATTCCTAAGTCAGGGAAGGACCACACCAAAGTGGAGTCATATAGGCCAATTAGTCTACTGCCGACAATTTCTAAACTGTTCGAAAAATTTTTAATGACTAAGTTGACTCCAATTCTGAATGACACTGAATGTATTCCTAATCATCAATTCCGATTCAGAGCTAAACACAGCACCATCGAACAAACACACAGATTGGCAAATGTGATAAGAGGGTCGTTTGAAGACAAAAAATACTGCTCCGCCCTTTTCATTGATGTGTCCCAAGCGTTCGACAAAGTTTGGCATGACGGTTTAATGCACAAAATAAAATTAACTCTGCCTGCTAACACCCATAAACTCATGGAAAGTTATTTATACGGTCGCAAATTTAAAATCAAAGAAGGTGATTTGTTAAGTACCTCTCAGCCAATTGAATCAGGTGTGCCACATGGTAGCATACTGGGTCCTACTTTATATTTGATATATGCCTCCGACATGCCGACAGACCCCAAAATCCATACGTCAACTTTTGCAGACGATACAGCCTTTATCAGCGTCCATAAGGACCACCAAGTTGCATCACAGAATTTGCAGAATTATGTTTATAAACTAGAGAATTGGCTAGAGCTTTGGAAAATCAGGGTAAATGAACAAAAATGTATTCATATCACTTTCACATTGCGAAAAGATACCTGCTCGTCCATCAGAATAAATAATCAAATTATCCCGCAACACAATGAAATACCTCGGAATTCACCTCGATCGTCGTTTAACTTGGAAGTCTCATATCGACGTAAAACTTACTCAGATGAGATTAAAAGCAGTGCAACTTAATTGGCTAATCGGCAGAAATTCTACATTAAAGTTGGATTGCAAACTTTTGTTGTACAATGCAATTCTAAAGCCACTCTGGTGTTATGTAATACAATAACAAAATACGTCCTCAGCATCAAATATTGAAAAAATTCAAAGGGTTAAAAATAAATTTCTACGTATAATTACTGCAGCTCCATGGTATGTTAAAAATTCTCGAATCCACAAAGATCTAGGCGTGCTATTAGTAAAAGTCGAATTTACAAAATATGCGTCAAAGTACGTCAGCAATCTTGAACACCATCCAAACCCACTTGCAAGAGACATCCTTAATTTTAGTGGACACAATCGGTTGAGAAGGAGGGATACCCTTGCTTTAACTCAAGCGCAAAACAGATGACTGGATCAGTTGATGTGAAATTTTTTTAGTATCATAAAAATTTTTGTCTAGCACTGGTTGGGCTTATTATTTTCTTTTTAGTATTAATGCCCCTATTGCCGTTCTCAACTCAACTAAGTTTGGTCGTCTGTCAGTCAACCCGACTTTAACTCAAGCAAATTATTTTTTGGTATTGTGTAACACAACGATTTTTAGTTGTAATTGTTATGGCATTGCCGACATGACATATCGATTTCATGTTGACAACATGCATTTTATTTGTAAAGTAAAAAAAAAACCCAAAAAAATCAAGTTTTTATAAAATAAAAAGAATGGATTTAAGTGTGGATTTATTTTTTGAAGACGTAAATCATGACGCTAATACAAATGTTCTACGTATACGTAGAAAAATACGCGATGATTCCAATCCTCTTGAACTACCCAGTGCGAAGTAAATTTCCAAAATAAGTAACAAATATGTTTGTATAATAAGTATTATTTTTCATAGAGGCAATTTTCTTTTGCTTAATTTGTAAAAGCTGCTTGTTTATTTCATAACTGTTTTTCTCCAAATGCTTAATACTTTTTTAAAGTTTAGCTTGTGTCTCGCATTGTTTTCTCAGAAGTTCCAGACGCTCTTGTTCTGGTGATATTTTTTTTCTTTTCTTTTCTTCCATGTCGAGATTTTGAGGAGTTTCTAAAGCCTGAGTTGTTGACGGACCAACGTTTTCAACGCCGAAAGTGTGTCCAGATAAAAAATAAAGTTTTTATTAAGGATTTTGTGGAACGACAATATTTTCATCTTCATTGGGGTCTTCGGTTGGGCTCCACAAGGGTTTGAATGGGACCATACACCGAAAAACACAAAAGTACCGTTATCTAAAAAACGGTACTTATAAAAAAAAATTACAGCGTTCTTCGTGTTCAGGAGGTCCCAATTAACTTATCTAGGCATGTGGAGTTCTTGGTATTTTTTGGCTGTAAACCAGTGTTAGTAAAAAAACATAAACTTTTATTTCATTTCATGAGGTGTGTCTCTGTTGGCTTGCTACAACTAACTGTAAAAAACGGTTATAAGCATTGTACATAAAAAACTTAAAGATAATGATGCATGCAGCGTCGCACTTCATGGTGATGCCACATTGACATGTTAATGTTGTAAGATAGGGTTACCCCCTAACATCTCCCTCCTTAAGACAATCGGGGTGATCTGGCAAAAGGTTCCACAGGTTATCTTGGCTGGTTATGCGCATTGGAGTGAGGTCAGGTGAAGCTGTGGGGGTTGCAAAAGTTTCTTTTTCACATGGTGGAGTTATCCCGAATTCTGCAAGCAATATGTCCAAAGGAAGATTTGTCGTTCCTGATGCAGTAGTGTCAGTTTCCTCGTATCTTGGTCGAAGTTGGTCCGTGTGCTCTTACGAGTATTTTCCTGTTACCGACGTCAATTAGGGTGTTGTAAATTACATTACCGATCTTCTCGATGATTTCGCCTGGGACCCAGTATTGCTTGTTTCCCTTAAAGTTCAATGCGTGGACTTGATCGCCTTGGATGAATGTTTTTTTACGTGTGCCATGTTTGGTGTTGTATTGTTTCTCCATTTGTTTGTTAGTTTTGCGATCGGTGACTTTTGGTTTTGTAATGATGTCGAAGACTGTTCTCATTTTTCGACCTATGAACGATTCCGCTGGAGTCTTGCCATTTGGTTTTTTTTTTTTTTTTTTTTTTTTTTGCATTTAATTATTTATTGAATCTTCATATTTGAAATGACAATAAGTATTCAAATCTTAATACTAAAAAGAAAATAATAAGCCCAGCCAGTGCTAGACAAAAATTTTTATGATACTAAAAAAATTTCACATCAACTGATCCAGTCATCTATTTTGCGCTTGAGTTAAAGCAAGGGTATCCCTCCTTCTCAACCGATTGTGGCCACTAAAGTTAAGGATGTCTCGTGCAAGGGGGTTTGGATGGTGTTCAAGTTTGTTGACATACTTTGACGCATATTTTGTAAATTCGACTTTTACTAATGGCACGCCTAGATCTTTGTGGATTCGAGAATTTTTAACATACCATGGTGCTGCAGTAATTATACGTAGAATTTTATTTTGACCCCTTTGAATTTTTTCAATGTTGGATGCTGAGGCAGTACCCCATAATTGGATTCCATAGCACCAGATTGGCTTTAGTATTGCATTGTACAACAAAAGTTTGCAATCCAATTTCAATGTAGAGTTTCTGCCGATTAGCTAATTAAGTTGCACTGCTTTTAATCTCATTTGTGTAAGTTTCGCTTCAATATGAGACTTCCAAGTTAAACGGCGGTCGAGGTAAATGCCGAGGTATTTGACTTCATTGTGTTGCGGGATAATTTGATTATTTATTCTGATGAACGAGCAGGTATCTTTTCGCAATGTGAAAGTTATATGAATACATTTCTGTTCGTTAACCCTGATTTTCCAAAGCTCTAGCCAATTCTCTAGTTTATAAACATAATTCTGCAAATTCTGTGATGCAACTTGGTGGTCCTGATGGACGCTGATAAAGGCTGTATCGTCTGCAAAAGTTGACGTATGGATTTTAGGGTCTGACGGCATGTCGGAGGCATATATCAAATATAAAGTAGGACCCAGTATGCTACCCTGTGGCACACCTGATTCAAATGGCTGAGCGGTACTTAAAAAATCACCTTCTTTGATTTTAAATTTGCGACCGTATAAATAACTTTCCATGAGTTTATGGGAGTTAGCAGGCAGAGTTAATTTTATTTTGTGCATTAAACCGTCATGCCAAACTTTGTCGAACGCTTGCGACACATCAATGAAAAGGGCGGAGCAGTATTTTTTGTCTTCAAACGACCCTCTTATCACATTTGCCAATCTGTGTGTTTGTTCGATGGTGCTGTGTTTAGCTCTGAAGCCGAATTGATGATTAGGAAAACATTCAGTGTCATTCAGAATTGGAGTCAATTTAGTCATTAACAATTTTTCAAACAGTTTTGAAATTGTCGACAGTAGACTAATTGGCCTATATGACTCCACTTTGGTATGGTCCTTCCCTGGCTTAGGAATCATAGTGATCATAGACACCTTCCAATCTGCAGGATAGTATTCTAGGCGTAAAATAGCGTTGAAGATAAAGAGGATAATTCTTCTTGCTACACGAGGTAACTCCACAAGCATTTTATTGCTGATTTTATCCATACCTGGAGCCTTTCTAAGGTTCAGAGTACCAATAGCGTTTTGGACATCACGAAAGTTTAGTGTTAGAGGTACAGGAGGCCTTATAACAAGTGGTGGCAAATCAGATTCGTTATTATTTGAGTTGTTTATAGTAAACACATTTCTCAAATGATTAACAAATAATGTCCCTTTCTCGGAATCATTTCTAGCCCAGTCACCAGTCGGATTTCGCAAAGGAGGTTTTCCTCTTACTGGTCTTTTTAAACCTCTTGCCGCCCTCCATAACGAGTAGTCAGATTGTGGGGTACTATCAAGACCTTCCAAGTAAGATCTAAGTGAGGCCGTTCTTTGGGTTTCTAAGAAATGTCTTAGTATATCTCTGCATTCCCGTAGCCTAGCTTTCAGTTCAGGAGACCTGTGAATTTGCCACTCTCTTCTCATTCTTCTTTTTTCTGATAGGAGATATTCGAGAAATAAGTTCTGTTTGTCCTATTTCTACATTCAACGTGATAAGTGGAAGCGTGATGCACAGCTCGTCGAAGGTCCTCGGTAAAGTTGCCAATCGACTCATCAATATCGTCGGTAGTTCTCAACACAACATTTTCCGTGCAATGAGAACTTAAATACTTTTTGTATTTTATCCAACTTTCTCGGGTCTTAGTCATGTTCATAAATGGAGAACCACACACTTGAGGGAAATGCATTGAAATGATAGTAGGAGAGTGATCTGAGGACAAGTCCAGTGAAGGATCCACTTGCATCCTTTCTACAGGGATATTTTTCATTACCCCAAAGTCAATAACATCGGGAATCTTCCGTCGGTCCGTCGGCCAATAGGTGGGATGTCCACTTGAGAGTACATCTAAGCCCATTTTAGCAATGGTGTTGAAGAGTACGCGACCCTTTGGGGTTACCAGACGTGAACCCCAAAATGTGTGTTTGGCGTTAAAGTCACCAGCAACTAAAAATCTAGCTCCAAGGGATTTAAAGAAGTTATGGTATTGGTGTTCTTTTATTGAAAATCGAGGCGGAGAATAAATCGATGATAAAACAAATTTGTATTGACAGAATTCAATGCAAATGTTTGTTGCTTGGAGGTAATCCTCACTTATGTTATTCATTAGATAATGCTTTATTCTGTTCTTTATAAGAATTGCCGAACCTCCACAAGCTCTTCCGCGGGGGTCTTTAGTATCGTAGAACTCGTAGCCATTAATTTTGAAGTACCCTGTCGACGTCAAGTGAGTTTCAGCAATCATCATAACATCAATCTGCTTATCCATCAGGAAGTATTCCAGTTCATTTTTATGTTGGCGGAGGCCGTTCGCGTTCCAGAAACAAATTTTTAAATAAATCATTTCTTTAAAATGGCTTGCAAGATAGTGGATTGCATTTTCAGCATTTCCTGCATCATGGATGTCATGGTGGTCGTGAAAGTGTTCATAGTTTGGACAAGTGTCTGCAATGTTGTCTCTAGATTGTTGATATGCGGCTCAGAATATTGGGGTTTAGGTTCCTGCTCCAGACCTGGCATATTACATTTAACGACGTTTGCGTAAGAAACTTGTCTAGAACTTGGCGCGTTTACATGACTAGTGGACCGTAAAACTTGAGGGAAATTGTCACTCGATGCTAAATTTGGCTGTTGAGGGCGATTAGGCAATACTGACGTCTTGTTGGTTCTTATGCCTTTCAAATGAGTGTAAATTGGACAACCTCTATAATTTGCGGTATGATTACCTCCGCAGTTACTGCATTTTTTGATTTTTGAGTCAGTTCTCGACTTATCGCATTGAGCAGTTGCATGTAGCTCCCCACACGCAACACAAACTGTCAGCAATTTACAATACGCCTTGGTGTGACCAAATTCTTGACAGTTGAGACACTGGACGGGTCCCTGACGCTTATGTGGTTCTTCCACGGTGATTCTACGATGCAGAAGGTACATCAGATTGTAGATGGGATGGGACTCATTTTTCTTTAAGACAACATCTCCAGGTTCCAATTCTACCCTGAACATGGGCTGAGGGATCTTTTCACGGTTTCTAATATTCACTACGCTCTTGATTTTGAACCCTTTGTCCATTAAACCGGTTTTTATCTCCGCGGGATCAACACATGGGTCTATACCCTTTAGAACGACTTGGAGTCCTTTTGCGCTTTTGAGCTGGTAGGTATAGAAATCCCTAGTCTCCCTTTCCAGCTGGTTGGACAATTTTCGAAAATCATCTTCCCTATTCACTTGTATCTTTGTCTCGCAGATATTTCCATGTTTCATTGAGGTTACGCTAAACATGTTTTCACCTATTACAGCAACAATTCCTTGTACCAATTTACTGGAAGTCGGCTCTCTCAGATAAATTGGTGGGGGTTTAAACGTCTTCTTCGGAAGTTCTGGCTCATCCGTCTGGAGGAGAGCAAACCTATTTTGATCATTACTCACGGTCTTAGGAGCTTTTGCATTTGATGACACTTAAGCAGACTTCGGGCTCCTCTGTCGCTTGAGAACGGTTATGTACTTATCCATACCTACTTGTTTTTTGGGTTTGACTGCACTATTTGATGAAGATGATGTTTTTTCATCTGTTGAAATCACAATATTGGGCGAACAGGAACGACGCCGTTCCACGGCTCTTGCAGTGAGAAAATTCTCCAAAGATTTTTTTATGGATTCTTCCTCAGAGATGCATCTAGTTTTTCTAGTCGAGCTAAGCTCTTTCTCAGAATTACATCTGAGAGGAACACTCATACAGTTTTTATGTGATGTTTAATGTTTATTTTTTTTTTTTTGTATATATTTTAACCTATTACGATTTTTTTTTCACTTTTTTGTTTAATTTCAACTTTTTACACTTTTTCACCTATTACGATTTTTTCACCGAAAATTCAGCCGCACTAAAAGTAAGACGTCCGAACAGTTCGATGAGACGAGACTGAATGGTTGCCATTTGGTGAGTTTGGATTGGGTGTTGATCTATAGACTTCCAAGAATGTTTGAAGTGCTGCGGTAGGCGTATCTTCCTCTTCTGCTTTTTTGAGAGCGCGCTTAAGTGTGTCCACGAATCTTTCTGCTTGACCGTTGGAGCTGGGGTGGAAACGTACTGTCCTGGTGTGTTCTATAGCCCTTTCCGTGCACCAGTTTTGAAATTGTTGCGAGCAAAACTGTGTCCCGTTGTCCGAAACTATTTGTTCACGATTTCCAAATTGTGCGCAATATTCGTTCATAATTTTCATTGTTGCGAATGAAGTCATTGTTTGCGGTTCGTAAATTGCCGGGTATTTAGAAAATGAATCTATAATAACTAGATAATATTTGTTCCTCAGTGGCCCCGCGTAGTCAATATGAATTCTTTCAAGCGGTCGGGATGTTATTGGCCAAGAGCAAAGGTTGGTTCTCACAAGATTCTTTGCGGCTTGTTGACAGTTCCGACATTTTCTGACGTAGTCCTCAATTTGCTTGTCAATAGAAGGCCAATAAACGAAACTTCGAGCAATTGACCTACATCTTTCTGCTGACAGATATCCTCTGTGAAGTTGTTTGAGAATCTTCTGACGATACGGATCTGGTACCACAATGCGATTGTTAAACATTACGCAACCGTCTGCGGTCGATAATGATTCCTTACGATTAAAGTATGGTACAATTGAAGGAAGTATGTTCTTACTACTTTCCGGCCAACCGGTGTTCATATGCTGAATAATAGTCTGTAGAGTTGCGTTATTCTCGGTAGATTTAACTATCATCTTGAAAGATACTGGTAGTGTAGATACTGCTTCATCGGGATCGTTGCGAATGACCTCTTCAAGTGATAGAGAAGCCACAATATATTCGTCGGATGGTTTTTCGTAATCACTGGTGAGTCTAGATAACACATCTGCATGACCGAAATCCTTAGTGTTCGTGTATTTAATTTCAAAGTCATAGGTCAATAATATCAAAGCCCAGCGTTGTAAGCGGTTGGCTGTGTAAACCGGTATCCCCTTCTTGGAGCCGAAAATTGCGAGCAATGGTTTGTGATCGGTGTGCAACGTAAATTTGCGTCCAAATATCATCCTGTGGAAGCGTTGTACTGCAAAAATTAGTGCTAAGCCCTCCTTTTCAATTTGGCTATAGTTGCGTTCTGCTGGTGTGAGAGATCTTGATATGTGGTGTACTGCTTTCATACTGTTGTCAGGATATGTTTGATAGATTACTGCACCTACACCATGCGATGATGCGTCTGCAGCAACATGTATCGGTAAATCCGGATTGTAGTGCGTAAGTAGCATATCTGAGGTTAAGATTTGTTTGAATTTGTCCAATGATTCCTGACATTCTTAAGTCCAGTTAAAAGTATTCTCTTTCTTTATTAGGTCATCAAGAGGCTTTCTGAGGTTCCTCATGTTGTTAACAAATTTTCCGTAATGATTAATTGAACCCAAAAGAGAACGTACTTCCGAAATGTTTTGTGGTGTTTTTAATTTTTGAATGGCAGTGATTTTTGTTGGATCAGGTCGAACACTATTCTTACTTATAATCTGTCCAAGATATTTAATTTCCACTTTGTAAAATTGGCATTTTTCAAATTTCAGCCGGAATCCAAAATCTTGAATCTTATGTAAGAGCAGGTTGAGATTCGATTTATGTTCCACAATTGACTTACTTGCGAGCATGATGTCGTCTATATATGCTTTGGCATTATCTATACCAGAGCATAGTTGGTCCATAATCCTTTGAAAAGCTACTGGCGCTGATGTTATGCCAGGTGTCAAACGATTAAATTTGAATAAACCTCTGTGAGTGTTTATTGTGAGTAATTCCTTACTGTCATCATCCACTTCGACCTGAAGGTAAGCATCCGATAAATCCAGATTGCTAAGGATGATACAGTTGTTGCAATCGGAAAGAATTTCCTCTGGTGTGGGCAATGGATATTGATTTGATTCAACCGTCGAATTAAGTCCGGTAGAGTAATCTGCGCAAACGCGAATCTTGCCATTTCTCTTGCTGACTACGATTGGTGCAGCATACTTTGAAGTATCCACAGGAGAAATTATTTTTGCCTTTTCTAGTCTTTGTAGTTCCGCTTCGATTTCCAGTCTTGCTGGGTAAGGAACTAGGCGTTTAGGAACGAAAATTTCCTTTGCGTCTGGTAGCAGTTGAATATGTAATTTGGTTTTAGTACAAAGTCCGGGGCTACTATTATCAAAAACAGTTTGATATGTTTCCTTGAGCTTAGCAACATCGTCATCGAATGAAATTTGTCGACACCAAGTAGTTATAGGTTTATCCCAGAGACCCAAAGATTGGATCCAGTCAATTACCATGATGTTCAGTTGTTCTATATCTGTGATATAGCAGTTGACTGTTGCTGTAACGTCATTCAACGTAACTTTGCATTCAAACATGGCTAATAGATTAATTTTGTCCGATTTGTAGACATTTGCTGCATTTGTGTTTGACGTAGGGACAAAATTTTACGTAGTGTAAGTCCCCACGGAGCCAGCATGGTGTCCTTGGAAGTTTGTGACTTTGGTTTTTGATTTCCATTTTGTTAACGGAGCAGACAGCTTTCGGTTGATGTTCAATCATTGTGTTGTCAGATTTCAAATCCATTATACGTTGTGTTTCGTCTACAAGTTTATCCAGATTTGTGGTGTCGGAAAACTCGTCTAAAATCTTTAATAACCGTACTTGAATATCTGTGTCTCTACTTGATTTAAGACCCAACGCGAAAATTAGACATTTAAACTGATCTATTCTTAAATCAGTCATCTTGAAGAGCTCACATTGTAGACTCACACGGCTAGCGTACTCCTTAAAATCTTCACCGTCTGTTTTTGCAAGTTGAAGGCATTTGTAGCGTTGTGAAACTTGTGTTTCAACTATGCCGAAAAGTTTATTTAATTTTTCAACAGTGTCTTTCAGCGTCATGACGGCTGGTTTCGTTGGCAGAATGTAGTTCGAAAATCGTTCATGAACTTGATTAGACATTTTACGCCAAAGTACAGCGACTTTGTCGTGGTCTTCTAGAGTGTTCGCCTCCTTTTCGAAAACATGCACATACCTGTTGTACCAAGCTTGAAAAATTAAGCCACTTTCTGGTTCATACACAAAATCTGTCATTGAGTGTGCCAATGATTCCATTAGTGCAGCTTTTGATGTACTCGTTCCTGGATTACTTGTTGGAGCAATTCCTTGAGCCTGTAATAGCTGTGCCATTTGCTGTAGCAATGCGTTTTGCTGATCTTCCAACAGATGTAGAACTTTGTCGTCGGACATAGTCGATTGCGGCATTTTGCAATTAAAATTCTATAATTTTTTTTTCATCGTCCTCGTCGCCACTTTTGTTGTACTTTTATGTTGAATAAAAGACTGTTGGTTAATTGGTAATAAACATAAACTTTTATTTCATTTCATGAGGTGTGTCTCTGTTGGCTTGCTACAACTAACTGTAAAAAACGGTTATAAGCATTGTACATAAAAAACTTAAAGATAATGATGCATGCAGCGTCGCATTTCATGGTGATGCCACATTGACATGTTAATGTTGTAAGATAGGGTTACCCCCTAACACATGGCAATGTAAAAAATTAATACAACAAAAACAAAAAAAATTTATGTACCTATTGTATATTACCACTTTTGTTACACTTTTCTCCAACTTCTTTCCATGCCCTTTCCTTTACATTTTTGTTAAAATAAAAAGGATCCCGTTCATTATAAAGGCACTTGTTTTTTCCACATTTTCAATTAAATTTAAAATAAATGTATTTCTTTTTCCATTTTGTTAAAATCTCAAACAAACAACAAACAGCTGATTCCGTACAGAATATGCGATCAGTTTCGCTTTTTGCTTAAGCAAATGACAGTTAAAAGTTTCGTTAAGTACATAGTAGTTTATAGTTTGCCACATACAATTTATATGTGTTTGCACGTTTGCTTAAGCTAGCATATGCATATTATAGTTGGGCCTTAAGGCATTATGAACTCAATTTTTTTAACATTATTACTTTTAAAATCGGCTTAGGTTGCCAACTTGCAACGCAACTGACATAAAAATTGTTATTATGTAAGGCAACTTTAGTTTCTAATCTTTTTTTAAACAAATATTTATATTTTATTACTAATTTTCCAAGCTTAAGGTCTTTCTTTTAAATATAAAAACTTTTTAACTTTATTTAAAACCAATATTTCGGCACTTCCTTGAGTGCCTTCCGTCAGGGTTTTTTTCTTCCTAATTTTACAAATTTTTAACAAATTATAACAAATTAAATAATAAATTTGTCAGTTATTATAATAAATTTGTCAGTTATTATTTAATTTGTTATAATTTGTTAAAAATTTGTAAAATTAGGAAGAAAAAAACCCTGACGAAGGCACTCAAGGAAGTGCCGAAATATTGGTTTTAAATAAAGTTAAAAAGTTTTTATATTTAAAAGAAAGACCTTAAGCTTGGAAAATTAGTAATAAAATAAATAATAAAGGTCGAATAAAAATACATATTCAAATATTTATATGTAAAAAATACAATTAAATTAACAATAAAATTATGTATGTACTAACATTTAAAACGTACCATTTAAATTAACATCAAAGCAACCACAAAAGCCAATGTTTGGCAACTATACTAAAGTTCGGTTGGTATATTTGGTATATTTATATATCATACATACAAATGCTTACCTTTTTTCTATTTCCTCTAAATCCTGGTTAACTTTCTTTATTCGCTTTTCTGTAGAACTTAACTCATTTTTACAATTTATAAGTTTTCTTTTTCTGTCTTCAACTGATATTTCTTGTAAGGCTTGAATTAGTTCATCTCTACGCCGAAATAAGTTGTTTACTAGCAAGTTATCTAATTTATTTTTAATTACTTCAAGTTGCATTCTTTGTGTAAATGCTTCTTTGTTTTCTTGGTTTAACTTTCTTATATCTTCATTAAGTTGATCTATTTCTCGCTGATCATGTACAGATAGAGTAGACATCAGTTCCTGATTGAGCTCTGCTTCTAATCCGGATTTTGTGCCGTTCATAGCTTCCAGGTTTGCTGTACATTGCGCGAGAGACCTCTCTTTAGGTGTTCGATATTTTTCAATCCTCACCAATTCCTCTTTCATTAATCGTATTTCTCCTTGAACTTTTTCAAAAATATCTTTGGATTTACCCTGCTTTGTTTCAGTTTTTTGCATTTCAGAAACTACACCATTAATATTATTTTCAATTTGCTTTAACTCATTTCTAATTTTATTTAGTTCTTTTTCGAAATCACGTATTTGAACGTTTAATTCAGTTCGCTTCTTTTGCATTTCAAGGCGAGACCGTGAGGTATTAAAATAACCACCGGTAAGTGAACCTTTCGATGAAACTTGATCTCCATCTAATGTAACGCAATCCAAACCGGTACTTTTAGCAAGTTCAGTGGCTCTTTCTAAGTTTCTACATATTAAGGTTTTTCCAAAAATGTAACACAAAGCTTTTCCATGTTGTTCGTCATATTTTAATTTAGATATCATTGGAATTGAATCCGGATCGTCTGGATAATCATGGTTTTTCACTTGCAACCTATTTAGTGGCATGAATGTTACCTCCCCTGGTAGTTTCAACTTATTCATTTCTTTTAAAATTTGCGTTCCAACCTTATCTGATTCAACAATATGATGGAAAAGCCTATTTCCAGCGGTTACCTCAACAGCTGTGTATATAGTTTTATCGCAACTAAAATTTTCAATAACTGGACCGTAATAAGCTTTAGCGATGTCAGCAAAAGGGGTTCCCTTTTCTATAAAACTATCTAAAACTTTACGTACTGAATCTCGACCATTTAATATAGGCTTTCCAGCCATACTACGCAATGCTTGGTCGGTTTTAGAAAGTTCTTCTTTTTGAGTTTGTAATTGCTGTGTCATATTTGTCTCCTTTCGCCATAACTCATTGCGTGTAGCTTGATAATGATCTTTAGTTTTTTTAAGATCGTAATATTTTTTATTATGGTCATCTATTTGAAGGCGAAGTTGTTCCAACTCTGTGGAATGTTCCTCTATTTTTCTACCTAAATCTTTTTCAGCATTTGCATCCTTTTTTAAATCTTCCACTAATTTTGAGTGGTGATTTATTTTATCTTTTATTTGTTTACTTAGCGACTTTAACTCAGTATTTATCCATTTGTCTCTTTCTTCGCGTGTGGAAAATTGAGATCCGCGACCTTGCTTTGCATACAATTCTTTGCGTTTCTGCTCTTTAAGATTCAATTCTCGAGAACATTCTTCTTCTTTCCTCTTCATTGCTTCGTATTTGGGTTTTACTTCTTCTAATTCACGTTCCTTTTCAGTTATAGTAACCTTTAGTTTCTTTAATTCTTGATCAGCACGTTCTTTTGATTTATTATCACCCTGAACTTCATCGTTCAGATCAACGATTGTAAGATCTAATTTAGTTTTTTCTCTTAGAAGTTGCTGCTGTTCTGTTAAGAGAATTGAACGCTCTTCTTTTGTTGTTGTTACATTTTTTTTTGCTTCTTTTAAATTTTTTTGAATATCTTTAATTTTTTCTTGAGCTTTTTGAATTTGCAGATTGTAAACTTTTTTTTTTTCAAAAGAAGATTTTCGTTGCTGTTGTATATCCTCCAATGATTTTTTTGTATCTTTTAATTCTGTTTCATGAATAATATATTCCAAGGTTCTTCTAGCTTTATCCCACTTTTGATACTCTTTCAGCTCTTCTTTTTCCTCCTCCAATGTTTGCAAGCGGTCTTCAATTGTTTTTAAATATTCGGAAATTTTTTCCAATTTTCCTTCTGTTTCACGAAGTATATTGAGGGATTCCTCTTTTCTTTCGTCATACACTCTAGTTCCAGCTACTTCACGTAATAGTTTTAGGCGATATGAATCTGCTGCCGTTGCCATTTGATTGATTTTTCCTTGTTTAACAATATAATATGGATTGGAATTTGAAAATCCTGCAGATTCTAATAAATTTACCACTTCAGTACGGGGCACAACTTTCTTGTTTAAAAAGTACTGGTCTTTTTTAGCTCCAATTACACGCCTTAAATAAATTTCATCTTTATCAATCTAAAAATTAGAAATATGCTATTTTAAATTCATATTTTGTGATTTTTGTCATATTCTGCAATCCATACATACAGTAGCGAGAAAAATTGAGGGCATGTTTATGAAATTTATATTATATGTAAATGTCTTTGTAAGTTTGTGTGTTCCACATTCTCGCCTAAACATCTGAGCCGATTTTAATAAAATTCGGATCCTAGATAGATCTATGCTTGGAAGCGTCAATATGCTATATTTTTTTCAAGACTTGGACCAGGAAGGAATAAAATGGGTTAAAACCGGCAAAAACCTTTGTTTCTAAACAACCAATCCCGAAAGACTTAACCGATTTTTTGGTATGTTGATTGATACGTACTTGGAAGTGCCATTAGGCTTTATACTTTTTAAGACTTGGACCAGGAAGGGATAAAAAAGAGAATAGCGGTAGTTTGAAGAAAATATACTGACCCCCTGTTTCACGATGTCGAAAGATAACGTTCGCTTAGATAAGACTTAAGACACAAACTTGATTGTGGAATAAACAAACTTGATTGAGTAAAAAATAGATACGATAAAAAGTTTGTGTCTTAAGTCTTATCTAAGCGAACGTTATCTTTCGACATCGTGAAATAGGCCATGAGTCTTTATTTATTTAAATGTACACAAAAACAATTAAAAACAAGTAAGAGTGCTATATTCGGCTGTGCCGAATCTTAAATACCCTCCACCTAAACGTAATAAGAAATACAAAAACTACACTGGTTAATGGACTAGAATATCCTTATTCTGTGTTTTCTATTTAGGATTAGTCCAAATTTTATTAGTATTTGATATATTGTTTGAAAGACAATTTTACGACCAACATAATTTATGTTAAATATTTTGAAATTTTGTCTAATTTTCACCATTTTTAATTGATTTAATTACCAATTCTTACCATAATTTACAGAGTTTGTCTGATGTTCATAATAATTTTGAGTGTAACTTAACAAACAGGGTATAAAAAGGGGTACAATTCGGTTTTAGTGATTTTGCTAAAAAAAAAAAAAAACAAAATCAAATAGGGCTTTTAGAATTGCCCACAAAAAATTTTTTTTGGCGGTCACGCCTATTTTCGAGGGGGCGGGCCTATATCTCGGGAACTACTGGGTGTCTGATAATTTGTAATACATAAAAGGTATTAAAAATACCTTTCCAACCTTTCATGATTATAAAATATGGACCAAATATGGGTTAAATCCGAAAAGAATATTTTTTTGACCCGAATTTATTTGTTTTTTGGAAATGGTTCTATATGTAAATCAAGTTTATTGCGAACGATCGATCTTTTACTGTGCTCTTAAGAAATTAAATAAAAAGTTGTTTAAACCCTGCAAAAAAATAAAAAATCACATATTCTAATAAAAAAAAAGTTCATATAAAATATTTGTGCAAAAATATCACCAAAAAACTGCATTAAATCAACTAAAAATTAAAAAAATAGAAAAACAATATAAAAAGAAACAAAACTTAATTATCATTACTTTCACTTAATTGCAATTTTTTTGGAAAAAAATAGAAAACAATATAAAAAGAAATAAAACTTAATTATCATTAATTTCACTTAATTGGAATTTTTTTGGAAATAAACATTCTAGTCAGTTGAGATCTTTATCTGTCAATTTTATCAGTGCTACCAAGTTTTTATATAGTCAGTGTTGTATTATTTAGTATTATTTTAATTATTAATTGGCAATTGGCAATTCTCTTACATCATTGTATTTTCCTGGTTGACCAGCCTTTACTACGCAAACTACAATGGAATGCTTAAATAAGAAATGCTCAATCACTAACCTTGATGAAAGGATGCTCTCATGCTGGTTGTGCCATGGTCAAATTCTTTTCAAGTGTAGCGGCATACCAACACTTGCTGCTGAAGCTACTCAAAAACACAATGGTTTGCACTGGCGTTGTAACAACTGTAAAAAAGTTGGAGTTGATTTTTACAAATTCTTCCAAGAAAGAAAATCCATTTTTCTTGGTATTCAAAAAGAAATATCCAATCTTTCGTAGCGTATATCTGATTACGGAATCTTGTTTGATCGATTTTTATCTCTAGAAACCTATGAATTTCCTCCACAAATACCTTTGCAGCAATACGAATATTTTCCATCCCAATTGTCTCCTAAACGTAAGTCAGCTAGAATTGCAAACAAGACTAATACCATTAATATAAAGCCTGTTAATTCTGGCAATGTTGTTGATAACCATATGGATGTTACCCCGTCTACTTCCAAGACGATTGAAAACAAAACTGAAAACAAAACTGCTGAGAAACTGTCATTTTCTGATGTAACGAAAGTACACAATCCTACAACAATCAATACCGAAAACGCTCCCCTTGAACTTCGACTTATACCACCAAAAAAACATGTATTTGTATCCCGTTTTGCTGCTGAAACAACTGTTCATGATTTGAACTACTATATTAAGACCAAGCTGAATTCAAACGATGAAATTTTAACTCATAAATTTTCCTATTCCCATCCAAGAAGCATCACGTCTTTTAAGATTACAGTTTCATCAGATATATACAATAAAATAATTGATCCTCGTTTTTGGCCAGATAATACTTTGGTAAGGGAATATATTCCAAAAGCACGCCAGAGTATAAAAAATATTGCCTGGATTCCCTCAATTGTGTCATCTGATCAAAAAAACTAATTACTGAAAATGATAACCAACTATGTATTACCTATCAAAACGTTTTTGGGTTAAACAAAAAATTGTCTAAACTTTACATCGATAGTTTTGCATTTAACCACCACGTAATAATATTCACTGAAACTTGGTTAAATAAAAATATCCTGAATAACGAAATTCTTTGCAGTAATTTTAATATTTATAGACTTGATAGAGACACTGCTACAATTGGAGGAGGTGTACTAAGAGCTATTTCCAACAAGTTTTCATCTGTAGAAATAAATTGCAATATTTCTAAAGGCATCGAATTTATTGGCATCCGTATAAAACTCCATAACAGCAAAATATTTATGACCTGCTCCTACATCCCACCAAGCCAAAATAATAATCAACTTATTTACACAGAGCATGCTTCATTAATTAAATCAGTAGTATCACTATCTGCACCAGGTTATTCTATTCTTGTTTTTGGTGATTTTAACTTACCAAATGTCTCATGGAAATTTTTATCTGACTCATATATGTTTACTCCTATAAAAGCCGCTGACTGGGTGTTTGAATTTTTGAACAGCTTATACGATTTATGTCTTTTTCAAATAAATGGAGTTTGCAATTCGTATGATAAATTATTAGATCTTGTTTTTGTAAATGAACCAGCTGATTGTTCCTTGCAGCGCGCAGATCAAATTACAACACCTGAGGATCGCTATCATCCTACGCTAGATATATATCAGCCTTAGTGTTCCTTTCAAAAGTAACTCTGACTCAACAAATCAACATGAAAAGGTTTTCTGTTTCAAAAAATGTAACTACGATGACTTAAATCATCTTTTATATAATACGAATTGGCATGATTTACTATCAATTCATTGTTATACTCCAGCAGCTATTGATTCCATGATTGCAAAATTTTATGAAAAATTATCAAACTTTTTTAACGAATGTGTTCCTATATTAGCAATGCACAAAAAATCTGGTCCCCCGTGGTGTACAAAAGAATTATCCAGACTTAAAAAAATAAAAAATAAACGCTTTAAAAAATATAATACAACTAGCTTGCTGTTTGATTATAGCAGATTTGCGGTTTCACGTGCTGAATATAACTCATTAAACACAGAGCTGTATAAAAACTATATATCAAATATAAAACATAATTTTAACAGCGATCCGAAATCCTTTTATAAATTTGTTAATTCCAAAAAGAAATCGAGTGGCTTCCCAAAAACAATGAAGTACGGTGCTAACGAATCCAGTGACGATCATATAATAAGCAACTTGTTTGCTGATTTTTTTTCCTCCACTTACTCTGATTCCCAATATGATGAATACCCACATCCAATTGCGGGCCATCAAACGATACACTTTTCTCCAATCCACACAAATCAGATTTTAGACTCCTTAAAATCTGTTAAGTCTTCATAAAATATGGGTCCTGATGGTGTTCCTAGTTGTGTTCTGAAGAATTGCGCACATGCAATAGCTACTCTATTAAGCATAATATTTAATATATCCTTAAAATATGGTTATTTTCCTCAGTCGTGGAAAGATTCCTTTATTATTCCACTATTTAAATCTGGCAGTAAGTCATGTGTCACAAACTATAGAGGCATAGCAAAATTAAGTGCAATCCCTAAACTTTTTGAAAAGTGTGTTACCGACAATCTCCTTCATCAAATTTCGTCCCTACTCTCTTCCTGACAGCACGGTTTTAGTAAAGGTCGTTCAACAGTAACTAATCTCATGCAACTGACCACTATAGTAAATCGTGGATTTATTAAAAGGAAATTTACAGATTGTATTTACACGGATTTTAGTAAAGCTTTTGATAAAGTTAATCATAAATTACTTCTGATAAAGCTTCATGATATGGGACTTACACACGGGAGTTTAAATTGGATTAAATCATATTTAACAAACCGAAAACAAAATGTTGTTTTCAATAATACTACATCAAAAAATATTATTGTAAGTTCAGGAGTGCCCCAAGGCAGTTACATTGGTCCAATTTTATTTTCTTTATTCATCAATGACTTGCCGGGCGTAATTAAATATTGTAACGTCTTAATGTATGTCGATGATGTGAAGATATTTCATAGCTATAACAATAACATTGAAAAAAATTTGCTGCAACATGATTTAGATGAACTATTTCAATGGTACGTGCTTAATTTAATGGAGCTGAATCTGAAAAAATGCAAACATATGCGTTTTTTTAAGAAATGATAACGCTTTATTTAACTTTACATTGGGCGGACATCAACTTGATTTGGTTACGGAATTTTCAGATCTTGGAGTACTTTTGGATCCTAAATTAAATTTCAAAAAACACATATATATGATGGTAAACAAAGCTCGTGGTGTGTTGGCTTTTATAAAACGTTGGGCTAAGGAGTTTACTGAACCAATCATTACTAAACGGTTATACACATCTTTAGTCAGACCAATCTTGGAATATGGATCTCTTATTTGGGATCCGGATGCGGATTATCTCAAAAACATAATAGAATCAGTGCAAAAACAGTTTCTTCTTTTTTGTTTGGGTAATTCAACATGGAATCCTAACGTCATTATTCCTCCTTATACTACAAGGCTTGCATTAATAAAATTACCAACGTTGGAGAGCAGAAGAACTATGCTTAGCGTTTCATTTTTATTTAACCTAATAAATGGTGCAGTCTGTTCTGACTTCCTACTCAGCAACATAAACTTTAATGTTCCTCATCGATTAACTCGTTTCTACATTCCAATTTATATTCAAATTAATCAAACAAATTATGCTAATTCTGATTCTCTTAGAAAATTGTGTAAACATTATAATTATTTTTATTTTCTAATTGATTTTTCTGTTAATGTTAATGTAATTAAACGTAATATCACTTTGTACCTTAATCAGTGTAATTAAATGGTTGTCTAATTTTTTTTATTATTTTGTATATTATATAAATTTTTTATAATTGGTCTGTAAGGATTTATTCCGTAGACATAAAATAAATAAATAAATAAATAAATAAAAATGTTTTGCAAGTCTTTTTTGTTGTTTAATATATCGATATTTAAAGTTTCGAGACTGTAGATCACTATATTTAATATTGTTATATAAAGTATTTATTAATTTTAATTATATATTATTTATGTCATAATTTAATATAAATAGAAATATATGAATATATAGTTATAAATTTATATATATATATTTATATATATTTATTTATAATATATATATATGCAAAAATTAATTATTTACTTATTCAGGCTCGTCTCATCGAACTGTTCGGACGTGTTTTTTTAGTGCGGCTGAATTTTCGGTGAAAAAATCGTAATAGGTGAAAAAGTGTAAAAAGTTGAAATTAAACAAAAAGTAAAAAAAAAAAAAAAAATCGTAATAGGTAAAAATATAAAAAAAAATAAACATTAAACATCACATAAAAACTGTATGAGTGTTCCTCTCAGATGTAATTCTGAGAAAGAGCTTAGCTCGACTAGAAAAACTAGATGGATCTCTGAGGAAGAATCCATAAAAAAAATCTCTGGAGAATTTTCTCACTACAAGAGCCGTAGCACGGCGTCGTTCCTGTTCGCCCAATATAGTGATTTCAACAGATGAGAAAACATCATCTTCACCAAATAGTGCAGTCAAAACCAAAAAACAAGTAGGTATGGATAAGTACATCACCGTTCTCAAGCGACAGAGGAGCCCGAAGTCTGCTCAAGTGTCATCAAATGCAAAAGCTCCTAAGACCGTGAGTAATGATCAAAATAGGTTTGCTCTCCTCCAGACGGATGAGCCAGAACTTCCGAAGAAGACGTTTAAGCCCCCACCAATTTATCTGAGAGAGCCGACTTCCAGTAAATTGGTACAAGGAATTGTTGCTGTAATAGGTGAAAACATGTTTAGCGTAACCTCAATGAAACATGGAAATTTCTGCGAGACAAAGATACAAGTGAATAGGGAAGATGATTTTCGAAAATTGTCCAACCAGCTGGAAAGGGAGACTAGGGATTTCTATACCTACCAGCTCAAAAGGACTCCAAGTCGTTCTGAAGGTTATAAACCCATGTGTTGATCCTGCGGAGATAAAGACCGGTTTAATGGACAAAGGGTTCAAAATCAAGAGCGTAGTGAATATTAGAAACCGTGAAAAGATCCCTCAGCCCATGTTCAGGGTAGAATTGGAACCTGGAGATGTTGTCTTAAGGAAAAACGAGTCCTATCCCATCTACAATCTGATGTACCTTCTGCATCGTAGAATCACCGTGGAAGAACCATATAAGCGTCAGGGACCCGTCCAATGTCTCAACTGTCAAGAATTTGGTCACACCAAGGCGTACTGTAAATTGCCGACAGTTTGTGTTGCGTGTGGGGAGCTACATGCAACTGCTCAATGCGATAAGTCGAGAACTGACTCAAAAATCAAAAAATGCAGTAACTGCGGAGGTAATCATACCGCAAATTATAGAGGTTGTCCAATTTACACTCATTTGAAAGGCATAAGAAACAACAAGACGTCAGTCTTGCCTAATCATCCTCAACAGCCAAATTTAGCATCGAGTGACAATTTCCCTCAATTATTACGGTCCACTAGTAATGTAAACGCGCCTACTTCTAGACAAGTTTCTTACGCAAACGTCGTTAAATCTAATATGCCAGGTTTGGAGCAGGCACCTAAATCACAATATTACGAGCCTAATATTAACACTCTAGAGACTACATTGCAGACACTTGTCCAAACCATGAACACTTTTACGACCACTATGACATCCATGATGCAGGAAATGCTGAAAATGCAATCCACTATCTTACAAGCCATTTTAAAGAAATGATTTGTTTAAAAATTTGTTTTTGGAATGCGAACGGCCTCCGCCAACATAAAAACGAACTGGAATACTTCCTGATGGATAAGCAGATTGATGTCATGATGATTGCTGAAACTCACTTGACGGCGACAGCGTACTTCAAAATTAATGGCTACGTGTTGTATGATACTAAAGATCCCCGCGGAAGAGCATGTGGAGGATCGGCAATTCTTATAAAGAACAGAATAAAACATTATTTAATGAACAATATATGGGAGGATTACCTACAAGCAACAAACATTTGTATTGAATTCTGTCAATACAATTTTGTTTTATCATCAATTTATTCGCCGCCTCGATTTTCAATAAAAGAACACCAATACTACAGCTTCTTCAATTCCCTTGGAGCTAGATTTTTAGTTGCTGGTGACTTTTTAGTGGGTTATGAGTTAAATAAAATAAATCAAACTCAAACACTAAATTTTTAAATTTTGTATCAAAAATAATTTATTAAAAATGACAAACAAAAGTGAATGTTTTTAAATGCACAAAACTAATACCATTAAAATTAATTTTCAAACGTAAGAAAAATATTAATTTTAAATTCAAAGATATAATGATTAAAAATATTTTATTACAAAAAGGTGTTTTTTAGCAAAGTATTTAAAGAAACTTATTTCTAAATATTATAATATAATTACGCCACAGTACCCCCTCCCTAGTGACAACGACAATTTAAGGTAAAGCGAAGGTAACACGACGACCAGAACGAAGCTTGATTCCATTATTATTTTTCTGGAGAATTATTTTGAGTTCATTATTAGATTTTTCCTTTGCTTCTTCTGGGAATATAAACGCTGGTTTAAGGCGGTCAATAGATATAACTTTCTCCTTCCCAGATACTAGCAACTTGAATATTTTATCATTACGGCTTATTACCTTATAGGGACCATCATATGGGCGTTGTAAAGGTTTTCTAACAGCATCATGTCTAACAAAAACGTGAGTGCAGTTCTTTAAAGTATTTGGTACGTAGCAACTATTTGCGCCATGATGTGCCGTAGGTTTTGCTTTTAGCATTTGCATTTTTTGACAAAATTGTTTCACCCAATCATTATTAACTCTAGTTTCTTTATAATTTTCAAAAAAATCGCCAGGAAGACGTAGATTTGTCCCATATATCATTTCTGAAGGAGAAAATCCAATGTCTTGAATCACTGCTGACCGTAAACCCATTAGGATTAATGGTAAATTATCTACCCAGTTTTGAGTTTCGTAAGATTTTAAAGCTGCTTTCAAAGAACGATGCCACCTTTCAATGAGTCCGTTTGCTTGGGGATGATATGGTGTTGTATGATAAGTCTTAGTTCCAAGAACCTTGCAAAGTTCACGGAACAATGAACTTTCAAATTGGCTGCCCTGATCAGTAGTGATTTGTGCGGGAACACCATATCTCGATATCCAACCATGTAGTAAAGCAGTGGCAACAGATTCTGCTGTTATGTCTTCCAGTGGTATTGCTTCTGTCCACCTAGTAAATCTATCAATACAAGTCAAAACATACCTGAAGTTTTTACATAGGGGTAAAGGTCCAACAATATCAATACTAATATTCTTGAGGCGTTGGCTAGGTAACTCGAAATTACCGAGAGGACTTTTTACATGGCGTTGAACTTTTGATGATTGGCAGGCAATACAACATTTAGCCCAATTGCGTATATCTTTAGAAATTGACGGCCACACATAACGACTTTTGACAAGTTCCACTGATTTATTTATTCCGGGATGTGAAAGATTATGTAAATTCTCGAAAAGTGGTTTTCGGAAACTTGGAGTTATGTAAGGTCGAATATTTGTTGAAGATACATCACAGTAGATTTGAACATCAACGTCAGGCAATTTCATTTGCTTCAAAGATAAACCTTGTGGTGAATTCAATATTGAATGCAATTCTTCATCAGACTGCTGTTCTTTTGCTAGTAATTCAAAATTTAGTGGTGATGGCATTGAAACAACATCGAGGCGTGATAAAGCATCAGCAACTACATTTTCATTTCCAGGAATATACCGAATGTCGACAGTGTGCTGACCAATAAAGTCCAAATGCCTCAGTTGACGCGGTGAAGCCTTTTCTGGTTTCTGTTTAAATGCAAATATCAGAGGTTTGTGATCGGTGTATATCGCAAATTCTCGTCCTTCCAAAAAGTATTGGAAATGTTTTAATGCAGAATATGCGGCTAAAAGCTCTCGATCATATGCGCAATACTTAGCTTGTGTCTTGTTTAAACTTTTTGAGTAAAAAGCAATTGGCTTCCACTCACCATCAATTTGTTGTTGTAGTACACCACCCATGCCGTTATCTGAAGTATCTACCCATAATGAAGTTGGAGCATTCATCATTGGATATGATAGGAGAGTAGCATCAGCGAGTTGTTTTTTACATTGTTGAAAAGAGTTCATGAGTTCTGAAGTCCAGTTAATTTTTCGGTTGTCGTTTTTCTTACAGCCAGAATGTAATTCGTGAAGAATAGCTTGTTCTTTTGCTGCTCTGGGAATGAAACGTCTATATAAGTTTATCATACCCAAAAAACGTCTCATTTCTATAACGGTATTTGGCTGTTTATAGTTGACAATGGCTCCTACACGTTCCGGTAGTGGTTTTAGACCAAGCGGTGTCACCAGATAACCAAGAAACTTGAGTTCCGAAACGCCAAAAACAGATTTCGATGCGTTGATTGTAATACCATATTCACGAAGTCTATCGAACAATATCTTGACATGTTGCTTATGTTGTTCGAAGTTTGTCGATGCTATAAGAATATCATCGATATACGCGTAACAAAAATCTAACCCCCTGACAACTTCATTTATGAAGCGTTGAAAAGTTTGTGCAGCGTTGCACAAACCGAACGTCATGTTAGGGAATTCGAATAGTCCTATAGGCGTGATGATAGCTGTCTTCTGAATGTCATCTTTTTCAACAGGTATTTGGTGGTAAGCTTTTACCAAGTCTACCTTGCTGAATATAGTCTTACCGCTAAGCATATATCCAAAGTCATGAATATGGGGCACTGGATACCGATCGGGAACAGTAACAGCATTTAAACGACGGTAATCACCGCATGGACGCCACTCTCCATTAGCTTTTAATACAAGATGTAGTGGACTCGCCCAGCAACTTTTTGATGGTCTGCATATTCCTTGTTTGACCATATTTTCAAATTCTTTTTTAACAATTTGTAATTTTTCAGGTGATAACCTGCGCGCTTTAGCAAACACAGGAGGACCTTTGGTTTGAATGTGATGAGTAATACAATGCTTAACTTTTTTTGTAAATGATGACATTTCTGTCAAATTAGGGAATCCTCGCAGCAATGTACAAAAATATGAGTTTTCTTGGACCGATTTAATGGTTAAAGGATTAGTTTCTGTATACAAATATCCTATGCTTTGCGACTGAGAAACATTATCAATCAAACAATTGTGTTTTATATCTACCAACAATCCAAAATGGCTTAGAAAATCGGCACCAATAATTGGCTTTTAAACGTCAGCCAAAATAAAGGTCCACCGGAAATTTCTCTTTAATCCTAAATTTAAAACGAACGATTTGTTTCCATACGTTTTAATAATGGATTTATTTGCTGCAAATAATGTTAATGGAGCAGGATTTTGTTGAAGTTGAGAAGATGTGACAGGAAATACAGAAACATCGGCACCAGTATCTACAAGAAATTTATATTTTGAAATATGATCTTGAAGAAAGAGGCGACAAAGTTCTCGGCTAGCCTCGTCTGCCACCGTGGACGAGGAGCCTAATAATTTTCCGACGAATTTGAATGAGAGTTTGAGAATGTACATGGCTGAACACACTTGGTAGCCTTTTCACCAAATTTAAAGTGGTACCAGCAGTAGGGCTTATTTTTCATTCCTGTTGATGGCTCTCTTGTGCGCGATTGCTGATTATTGCGAACACGGCTCTTTGCACGACTTCGACCTTGAGATAAAGCTTCAACTTGTTTGGTAAGTGCTTCAATTTTCTTTTCTAAAGCACTATTTGTTAATGTTGATGATGCTGATACAGCATTAACTTCCCAAGATTCTGAAGTGTCAGCGATTTTGTCTGCCATAAGTGCTAATTTACTTAATGTTTCACTACTTACGGACAGAATTGCTTGCATTTGCTTTGGCAAACGCTGCATCCACAAATTCTTCAAAAGTTCGTCCGATACTTTTCCGAAAGATAATGTGGACATCTCGCGAAGAAGTGTTGAGGGTTTTTTATCTCCTAATTCAATATCGCGTAAGAGTTTCTTTAATTGCTTTTCTTCAGAATCGGTGAATCGTTCTTGTAGGCGTTGTTTGAGTGTTTCATACATATTCATCTCCGGGGGTTGCAAAATGATGTCGCTTACCTCACACAGTACATTAGCTTCGATGGATCCGACAATTGTATGAAATTTGGTTGAATCCGAAGTGATTCCTGCGGTTATAAATTGGCTTTCCACTTGTTTAAACCATAACGCCGGATTTGTCCTCCAAAATGGTGGTACTTTCACGGAAACCCGAGCTATTTCGTTGGATGGTGTTAGTGAAGCAAATTCTTCTTCGGACCTGTTTACCGACATGCTTGCTGTAATATTTTGCGGCTCTTGTGTTCGGGGTCACCAATTTTAGTGGGTTATGAGTTAAATAAAATAAATCAAACTCAAACACTAAATTTTTAAATTTTGTATCAAAAATAATTTATTAAAAATGACAAACAAAAGAGAATGTTTTTAAATGCACAAAACTAATACCATTAAAATTAATTTTCAAACGTAAGAAAAATATTAATTTTAAATTCAAAGATATAATGCTTAAAAATATTTTATTACAAAAAGGTGTTTTTTAGCAAAGTATTTAAAGAAACTTATTTCTAAATATTATAATATAATTACGCCACAACTTTAACGCCAAACACACTTTTTGGGGTTCACGTCTGGTGACCCCGAAGGGTCGTGAACTCTTCAACACCATTGCCAAAATGGGATTAGATGTACTCTCAAGCGGGCATCCCATCTACTGGCCGACGGAAGATTCCCGATGTTATTGACTTCGGAGTAGTGAAAAATATCCCTGTAGAATCGATACAAGTGGAGCCTTCATTAGACTTGTCTTCAGATCACTCTCCTTCTATTATTTCAATGCGTTTCCTTCAAGGGAATGGCTCTCCATTTCGGGACATATCTAAAACCAGAGTAAGTTGGATAAAGTATAAAAAGTATTTAAGTTCCCACTGCACGGAAAATGTAGTGTTGAGAACTACCGAGGATATTGATGGGTCGATTGGCAAGTTTACTGAGGACATACGAAGAGCTGTACATCACGCCTCCACATACGACGTTGAGTGCAGAAGTGGGACAAATAGAACTTATTTCGCTGAACTCGATCATCTCCTGTCAGAAAAAAGAAGAGTTAGAAGAGAGTGGCAAATTCACAGGTCTCCTGAACTGAAAGCTAGGCTACGGGTATGCAGAGATATACTAAGAAATTTCTTAGAAACCCAAAGAATGGCTTCACTTAAATCTTACTTGGAGGGTCTTGATAGTACCCCACAATCTGACTATTCGTTATGGAAGGCGGCACGAGGTTTAAAAAGACCAGTTAGAGGAAAGCCTCCTCTGCGAAATCCGACTGGTGACCGGGCTAGAAATGATTCCGAGAAGGGGATTTTATTTGTTAACCATTTGAGAAATGTGTTTACTATAAACAACTCAAATAATGCATCTGATTTGCCTCCACTCGTTATTAGACCTCCTGTACCTCTAAGACTTAGCTTTAATGATGTTCAAAGCGCTATTGGTACTCTGAATCTTAAAAAAGCTCCAGGTATGGATAAAATCAGCAATAAAATGCTTGTGGAGTTACCTCGTGTAGCTAAAAGAATTATCCTATTTATTTTCAATGCTATTTTACGCCTAGAATACTATCCTGCAGATTGGAAGGTATCTATGATTACCATGATTCCTAAGCCAGGGAAGGACCCCACTAAAGTAGAGTCATATAGGCCAATTAGTCTACTGCCGACAATTTCAAAATTGTTATTGGCTAAGTTGATTCCATTCTGAACGACACTCAATGTATCCCAAATCACCAATTCGGGTTCAGAGCTAAACACAGTACCATCGAACAAACACACAGATTGGTAAATGTGATAAGACGGTCGTTTGAAGAGAAAAAAACCCACTTCACGCAAAAAAGCTTTATAGCCATACCAAACTACTCAATCTTTTATACAAATCATCCTGACAACACAGCGCATGGGGGTACAGCAATAATAATACGAAAATCCATTAAATGTACTGAATTACAGAATTTTAGAAAAGATTATATTCAAGCTACTTCCATTTTAATAGAAGATATACACGGTCCATTTGTATTATCTGCAGTCTACTGCCCGCCGAAACATAATAACACAAAAATTGAATATCTTGAACTCCTTAAATCTCTTGGGAATCGGTTTATAGTGGGTGGTGATTTTAACTCCAAAAATACAGTTTGGGGATCTCGATTAACACTATCGAAAGGAAAAAATTTGCTAGAGGCAATAAATGAATTCAAATGCAAATTTATAAGTACTGGAGAGCCTACTTACTGGCCTACAAACATTCACAAAAAACCAGATCTCTTAGACTTTTTTATTACCAAGAATATAAGACATGATTATCTAAATATAAAATCATGCTTTGAATTATCTTCTGACCACTCTCCAGTGGTACTTATATACCAAACCGATGTACTTCTATCCAATCAAAATAAATTTATATACAACAAGAAAACCGACTGGGATTGTTTCAGAGAAATCTTAGAGACAAAACTCGAGACAAATATATCGCTAAAAACCGAAGAAGAATTGGATAATTCTATAACTTTTTTCAATGATACGCTTATAAACGCGGTTAGTGATTCTACTCCATCCAGAACACACACAGTAGATAAATTCAGTATCCCACCTCACATCCAAGAGAAAATAAAAGCCAAACGAAGATTAAGAAAAAGATGGCAAACTACAAGGTCAATTCAGGACAAAACCCACCTTAATAGGCTCACAAAAGATCTCAAAAACTTGCTAAAGAAGGACAAAGAAGATAAACTACAAAGATATCTTACTAACCTTGACTCATCAGCTACAACAAATTACTCGCTCTGGAAAGCAACCAAAAAAATAAATAATGGAATTTTACATCAGCCGCCGATCCAAAAACCTGATCTCACATGGGCCCGCACAAATGAAGAAAAAGCTAATGTTCTTGCAGATCATTTTTCTAAAACCTTTACAAATCCAATGGACGAAAAGGATATAACTCTTCAAAGTTTTCCAAACAGCTCTTCCAACTCTCATATCAGAAGAATTTCAATTAATGAAATTAAAAAAATTATAAAAACAACAAAAGATAATAAATCTCCTGGTTATGATCAGATCACCGGAAAACTACTAAAAGAATTGCCGAATAAGGCCCTAGTCTATTTAAGAAATTTATTTAATTCAGTTATAGATATTAAATATTTCCCAAAAGTATGGAAAGTCGCTGAGATAATCGCTATTCCTAAACCAAACAAAGATGCCTCAAAAACAACATCTTACAGGCCAATTAGCCTTCTGCCACTGCTGTCAAAGATCTTCGAAAAACTCTTCTATGAACGTATTGAACCAATTCTTCTAGAAAGACAACTCATCCCCAAACACCAATTTGGATTTAGGCGAAAGTTCTCTACTATACAACAAATTCATAGAGTAACAAATAAAATATCGTCTGATATTGACAAAAAAAACTTTTGCGTTGCAACATACCTCGACGTTGCAAAGGCGTTTGACAGCGTATGGCACAAAGGTCTTCTTCATAAACTAAAAAATCAATTGCCAAAAGAATTCTTCTTAATACTACAAAACTACCTACAAAACCGAAGATTCTATGTTAAATATAAAGACGAGTATTCAAAAATACTTTCTATAAAAGCTGGAGTACCTCAAGGTAGTGTCCTCGGACCAATGCTTTACCTCCTGTTTACATCAGATATTCCAACTCCTACAACAAATAACAATATGATAGCAACATTTGCTGACGACACTGTTCTACTATCATCACACGCAAACATCAAATGGGCTATGCAAAACTTACAACAACTGCTCAATAATACAATGAATTGGTTCCGTAGTTGGGGAATTCAAGTAAACAGTGATAAAACAATTCAAGTAATCTACACTAATAGAAAGATAACAAACTTTCAACCTATCCAAATAAATACTCTACCAATTCTTATGGATACAAAGGCGAAGTATCTTGGCATTATAATTGACTCAAAACTTAACTGGAAAGATCACATCACTCAAAAGAAAAAAGAAATAAACAACAGGTTTAGACAATTATTTTGGCTGTTAGGGAGAGAATCTAAACTAACAACTCAAAGCAAACTACTTATATACAACACAATTATAGCGCCAATTTGGAAGTACGGGGTAGAAATATGGGGTACAGCTAGCACAACAAACTTAAAAATTATTCAACGAGTTCAATCTAAAATATTGCGAACTATTGTCAACGCAGAATGGTATATTAGAGATGAGGACATACATCGAGATCTAAACGTCAAAACAATAAAAGAAATTATCCGTATCAGCAGCATTAAACATACAACTCGTTTAACACAACATTCCAACATGGAACTCAGACAGTTGCCGGCAAACGAAATCCTGGCACCTAGAAGACTTAAACGGTTTACACCTTCAGATCTAGCTGAGCGATACTAAAAAATTTATATATTACTTATCATTCAATAATTCGATTTAAGTTATCTTAGGTACTGATTTAAGATAATTATCATCCCACCTCTGTAAATTAAATTACTTATTGTCATCTTGTTGACAGGTGTAATAATAAAGGGAAGTTAAAAAAAAAAAAAAAAAAAAAAAAAAAAAAAGAGAAAAAATACTGCTCCGCCCTTTTCATTGATGTGTCGCAAGCGTTCGACAAAGTTTGGCATGACGGTTTAATGCACAAAATAAAATTAACTCTGCCTGCTAACACCCATAAACTCATGTAAAGTTATTTATACGGTCGCAAATTTACAATCAAAGAAGGCGATTTTTTAAGCCCCGCTCAGCCAATTGAAGCAGGAGTACCCCAGGGTAGCATACTGGGTCCAACTTTATATTTGATTTATGCATCCGATATGCCGTTAGACCCCATAATACATACTTCAACTTTTGCAGACGATACAGCCTTTATTAGCGTTCATAAGGACCATCAAATAGCATCACAGAACTTGCAGAAATATGTTTATAAGCTAGAGAATTGGCTTGAGCTTTGGAAAATCAGGGTTAACGAACAGAAATGTATTCATATAACTTTCACATTGCGAAAAGATACCTGCTCGTTCATCAGAATAAATAATCAAATTATCCCGCAACACAATGAAGTCAAATACCTCGGAATCCACCTCGATCGTCGTTCAACTTGGAAGTCTCATATCGACGCAAAACTTACCCAGATGAGATTAAAAGCAGTGCAACTTAATTGGCTAATCGGCAGAAATTCTACATTAAAGTTTGATTGCAAAGTTTTGTTGTACAATGCAATTCTAAAGCCAATCTGGTGTTATGGAATTCAATTATGGGGTTCTGCCTCAACATCCAACATTGAAAAAATTCAAAGGGGTCAAAATAAGATTCTACGTACAATTACTGCAGCTCCATGGTACGTTAAAAATTCTAGAATTCACAAAGATCTAGGCATTCCTTTGGTGAAAGTCGAACTTACAAAATACGCCTCAAAATATGTCAGCAAACTTGAACACCATCCAAACCCACTTGCACGAGACATCCTTAACTTTAGTGGCCATGTTCGGTTGAGAAGGAGGGATACCCTTGATTTAACTCAAACGCAAAACAGATGACTGGATCAGTGGATATAAATTTTTTGTAGTATCATAATATTTTGTCTAGCACTGGCTGGACTTATTATTTTCTTTTAGTATTAAGATTCGAAAACTTATTGTCATTTCATTTCTGAAGATTCAATAAATAAATGAAATGTATTATTATTATGTTTTATATTGTGTAAAAAAAAAAAAAAAATTATTATAAAAATATTTTAAAATAATAATTATAATTTAAATGCTTTTAAATAATTTTTTTAAAATTAAAAACTTCATAAATATATTTTCATTTTATCCAAATATCATTTTTTTGTAAATTTTTTAAAGAATACATTTTTACTGCAATAGAAATTATATAATAATTTATACCTATCTAAATTTTATATTACAGCGTGCAGAAATTTATTTTTGGTCTATATACCAATAGGGATTAATAGATCATCTATATAATATTAAACACAATATTCCACTTCCTACTAGTTTTTATCCCCTTATAGATAGACTGACAAAGAACCACTTTTCTAATACCCAACTTTTGACTACAGAAAGCTCAAATGAATGAATGTTGCTTCATACGAAAGACATCATTATTTAAGAACAAAACATTTAAATTTTACCCGTTTCCCCTATTTATCTCGTCCTGGTCCATGTCTAAAAAAATATAAAGCCTAATGGCAGTTCCAAGTATGGATCTATCCACATACCAAATTTCAAAAAAATCGGTTTAGCCGTTTGGGATTAGTTGTTTAGAAACAAAGGTACCAAGTTTACCGATTTTACCTATTTTATTCCTTCTTAGTCCAAGTCTTGAAAAAAATATAGGATTGACGCTTCCAAGCATAGTTCTATAAACAAACAAAAAAATACTACCAAACAAAAACAAACAAACTTACAAAGACATTTATAATATATACATATATAAATTAACTTCTTACCGGCACTCTATTGTCGGAGTTGTCAAATATAATTTCCACATACGCTGATATAACTCTTGCACCAGTTCCTTCATGCAAAAGACCTTGACGTTGTTCAGGCCTCAAATGAGTAAATTCGTCACTCAAAACGAACTGAATTGCTGAAAAACACGAACAAAAAATTAAAAAAATGCAATATAGAAAAATCTAACAATATAATAAAGCAGGTTTTAATATTTAGTAAAACAATTTTTCCAACTGACTATTGACTGCGCAATAAATATTTATATGCAGAAATACTAAAAATATATAAACTATTAACCAACGAATATGCACAAGCTTCATGGTAGAAATATTTCTAGTAGTTATTCTAAAAATATTTTGCAATATAAAATAGTTGTACGAGCAATAGTTGTAGTAGCAACCAGAATACAAAATAAAAAGATTTCATTTGCTATATATTTACTCGTACTATTAGAACACATCCATACTTTCAATATTTTACTACCGAACCATAAACCATGCAAAGAAATTGTAACTTAAAAAATCACAAACAGACAGCAATATGCGAAATCGAAAAAACAAACTAAAGAAATATGGCACATGAAAAATATGAAGTGGCAAATATACGAAATATGTAAGAACCGAAATTGTGCGAAGTTGAAAATGTTAAAAAGCCCCCTTTTACAGTTGATAAATTGAAAGACAGACAGACGAAGTATGTAGGCGATGTATTGAAGAGGAAGAGTGTGCGGTAAACCTCTACTGCACTGGAATTTTTAAGACATTTTTCGTTCACAGTTTCTACTTTTCGCATTTTTTCATGTTGTTGCTTTACATATTTTTTTTCACTTTAACGAGCGTATGCAAAAATAATTAAATTTTTTAACAAAATAGATTTATTGATAACAAAAACTTTATAATTAACAGTTGTTAGCATATGTTTTTTTAACTTCTTTTATTCTCAATGCGTTTTTAAAACAAAAATTTCCACAACAATCAACATAGAAGAAGAACGAAGAAAATAAACAAAAAACTTCTGTCTGTCTATTAATTTCTCAACTCTGAAAGGGGACAAACGAAAATGTGCATATACTTATGTATAATATTTCTTCGCCGCATAAACAATTTTTTTCGCATATATGGAATATTTACGCCGCATATATTCAATGAGTAGAAAACTGGGAAACAAAATAGATATAAGAAAAGGTTCATACATACAAGCAGTGCTGATATTCAGCCGGTTCGGACCGGTTCGCTCGAACCGGTTGTTAAAATTTTAAAAATTTTCCGTACCGGTTGTTGCATATTCACCCTTATCGTGAAAAAAAATTCCACATGAAATTTATTCCCATTTATTTTTTAACATTGAATTTTAATAGGAAAAAAAATGTGAAAAGGGAACAAATTTTATGTGAAATTTTTATTATGTTTTTTGCTTTAACGGTTTTATGTAATGTCTATTTATCAAGGTGAAATAGTCTCGGCAACAAACACAATATTGTTCAGTTGTTCATTGTCCAAATGTACAAACAAATGATTTTATTTTGGTCATACATTGGATTCTTGGATGATGATGTTTTTGATAGCGTTTTCTTCAGTCTATTGAGAATAAAATAAAACAATTTTTTTGACTTTTATTTTGCAAAATCAAAACTATTTTTTGTTAAAAGCGTAACTTCTTTTTATTAAATCATTATTATATCATTTCCTTCAAGAGCTTTGTGGTCTGTTACTGGGATGCGACTTTAAAATTTTCGCTATTTTTTCAAAATTTGGCAAAAATATAATTTTCTTAAGCGAACCGGTTGTTAATTGTTTCGAATATCACCACTGCATACAAGTATACGTTGATTTGAGTGTATAAAATAATAATTTGTATAGAATTGTGTGTTATCACATTATATAACACGACTCAATGTGTGTTTTCTATTAAAAGTATTTAATGAATGAAAAATAAAATTTTCATTTTGATTTATTATTATTATTATATTTTTGATTTAAACAAGTACATTTGTTAATTCAACATGCCTCCTCAAATTTAATTTGCTTTGAATTCTAATCCTAAAGTTTTGGCACAAAGATGTTTTGTTTTTGGAACTGGCTTCGTAAGATAACACAGTGATACAAAATTGAATGAAATAGAAAAACCTGGGACCCGACATTATTTTTCTTGTAGGGCTTGTCGAGTAAAACAAGATTCCAAGAGTGAAATATTGCGGACACTTCCAAAATCCGGTTTTACAGTTAAAAACCCGGTTTTTGTACCATAGCTACGGTGACCATCCGTCCTGTATTTTACAGGACAGTCCTGTTTTTTAACATGCTGTCCCTTGAGATTTTTTTGTAAATACAGGACAGTACAATGTCCCTTATTTCCTAATTTGATATGCAAATGTCCTCTTTTTAGCACATACATTGCACGAACATTAATACAAAATTATCATAAAAATCCAAATGTATACTTTCCCTACATTTCCAAAAGTTAAAATAGCATTCATTTTATTAGAGATATGGCTCCAACAAAAATAAAATGTAATTTCAATGATAGCGTTTTGTGGAGACAGCACAAATTGTAATTTTGGTGGTGCAGCCAGAAAAGGTCAGAGTAATATCTTTCACAAAATGCAAAACTTTATTGGCCAAAAACTGATAGGTGTAAATTGCGCTGCACATATTTTGAACAACTACATACAAACTGCAGCAGAATGCTTACCTATTGATATTGAAGTTATTATTGTCAAAATTTATTCTTTTTTATATTTATACAGTTAGAATTGAAAATTTCAAAGAAATATGTGAAGATATTGAAATAGAATATAAAAAGTTACTAGGACATAGCAAAACTCGATGGTTAACTTTAATGCCAGCTTTGCAAAGAATCATAAAACTATTTGAAGCTTTAAAATTATATTTTATGTCTCAACCAAAATGTCCGACAATATTACGAAATTTTTTTATGAATCCTTGTGCTGAATTATGATTATCTTTTGCATATAGCCAAGCTTCAACATTTCATAAAGCTATTCTTAATGTAGAATCACAAAATATTTCAATGCCTGAGGCTTCAACTATTTTAAAAGATTTAAAATTTAAATTGGTCGAACGGAAAAAAGGAACTGTTCTTACCCCTTATCGTCAAAAATTTTATTCTCCAATTACAGAAAAGTAATGATTTTTATGAAGCAATAACTAAAGAACATATAACAAATTTTTACCAAACATGCATTGATTACCTAAATCAGTGGGATAAAGCTTTTAGAGATGTAGAAATTTTATACTGGATATTGTTACGAAATATGTTATCTTGGGAGAAGATTGAAAAAACTTTATCCTATCTAAATGAATTTAGAAATGATTTAAAAATAAATAATGAAGATTTATTTGATGAAGTGAGCTGCGTGAAAAATTTTGCAAATAATGAAAAAATAGAAGACTGGAGGGTAAAAAATATATCAGTAGATAAAAGATGGATTGAAATTTTTAATCACTTTAAGACAAATGTGATTGCAAATAAAAATATATTGATACTTGTTGAATTTTATCTATGTCTACCAGCTTCAAATGCTGCTACCGAGAGAGTGTTTTCAATAATGAATAATATTTGCACCACCGAAAAATCGCAATTAAAAGTAAATACTTTAAGATCACTATTAATTACAAAATGCAATTTTAAAATGAATTGCTCAAAATTTAAAGGATTTTTAATTAACAATCCAGATGTTTTAAAAAAAATCCATTCTGTGGAAAAATATCAAACTTCATAACTAAATTTATCATTTATGTAGTTTTTTTCTATTTTTTTTTGTTAGCCTTAGTCAAGGAGACTGTTTATAAAACCAAATTTATTTTTTTAAATTATAATATTATAAAAACTTTTTATTTAACTTTTTATTCTAATCAAGAATGTTGTTACTTAATTTTATAACAATAATCTATATATATAAAAGCGAGTGACGTTAGTTACTAGCTTTATAACTAAAGAACGCCTGGACCATTGCAACGATTCGCACGAATTCAGGCTGGTCTCAGGCCAGAGAAGAAGAATCCCCAGAAAAAATTCAGAAATTGACCACGCCTACTTTTTTTTAAGATTAATGTTTTTATGTGTGAGTGTATGTATGTCATTTATAGATTCGTAAACTATGCATTTGATCATGTGATGATCTTTGGCAAAGTTGTTGTGCATGAGCCCGAGAAGGTTTGTAAGTTGGTATGACCACGCCCACTCTAACGCCCACTTTTTTTAAATTAATTCTACATGGGTTTTTCCAGATTTACTTCAAATTGTATATACATCTTACTGTAGGTGAGGTAGAAATAAAAATTTTATGTGACACGCCCACTCACGCCCCATCTCATGCAAGACCCTTGCCAGGTAAGCCAGACCGCTGGAGCGATCTGCCTGAAATTTTCACATCACACCACTAAAGCTCCGGTATGTTTTATAGAATACTTCCTTTTGCGACCACGCCTACTTTAACGCCTTCTTTTTTAAATTGTGTAATTGATTCTACTCTAATTTTAACATATACACTTTAAATTGAATATCTTACTCTAGGCGAGATCAAAAATTAAGATTCATACTCCACGCCTCCTTTCACGTCCCATCTCTAGCGATCTTTTTTGACCACCTACTTTTTTTTAAATTGATGCCGTAGCAACGCCCGCAGTGTACAGCCGAATTCGACCACGCCTGCTTTAAAATTGTGTAATCGATTCTACAAGGGTTTTAAAAGACTTACCCATTACTTTTAATTATTATCTTCTAAAATCCAAAAATCAAATGTCGTTCCTTTGTATATCACAATTTTTACGACAATTGTTTTTCCACCTAATTTGCTTGAAAACTTTTTTTGTTAATTTTTTTTTTTACAAAAACAAATTCTGGTTCTGCCATTGCCAGTAGATGGCGTTGTGTGAATAAACTTTTGACACCTGATTTATTTTTGAAGTATTTAAAATTTTTCAGCATTTTTTAAAAGTGATTTCAAAAGGTAAGTTCCCTAATTGATTTTGTGACATTGTTTTTGTGACATTAATTTCTCAGTGTTATTCATAATGCCGCGACCCAGAAGATCTGATCTTCCGCATCGAACCCGTAATGCAATTACAAATCGGAATATTACCAATCGATTGAATACGGATGAACAAGAAATCGCACAAGATCAGCGCCGTGTTAGTATGGACCGACATCGCGTAACGCAAACACAACAAGAAAGACAGGCGACAAATGAAACGGCTCGATTAGCAATGAGAAATCGTCGATTAAATCAAGCAATTCAACAACGTGAAAATCTAAATCAACGCGTAAGAAGAAGAGCTTCAAGTGTTGATTTTAATCGAGTAGCGTTTCATTACGATTGCACTTTTGACTACAGCTCGCATCCTTCCGTTCAAATTGGCCCAATGGAGATTGTGTGCAATCATTGCGGTGCATTAAAGTTCACCGGAGAATCGCCTGGGTTGTGCTGTCTCAGTGGTAAGATCAAATTACCACCATTGCCTTCACCATTGGTACGACCACGCCTACTCTAACGCCCACTTTTTTAATTGATTAATTGCTTCTATAGGGTGTTTTTTTCAGAGGTATAGAACTTCGAATTGAAATAAAACACAAGAAAATCGTTTTAATGACCATCAATTTGGCTTTATTGGAAGGATAATTTTATGCCATTAATGTTTAAATATGATTTCAGTCATGTGGCCGCCGCGGCTGGCTCGAATAAAGCCAATTCTACAGGTCCAATTTTCAACCACTTTTTCGAGCATATGGGGCCGTATGTCGGCAATAAAGCCACGAATGTTGGCTTCCAATTCCCCTAACGTTTCTGGTTTGTTGGCGTAGACGAGCGACTTCACATATCCCCAAAGAAAATAATCCAATGGTGTCAAATCACACGATCTTGGTGGCCAATTGACAGGTCCATTCCGCGAAATTATGCGCTCATCGAATGTTTCCTTCAATAAATCGATTGTGGCGTGCGCTGTGTGGCATGTAGCGCCGTCTTGTTGGAACCACAACTCATCCACATTCATGCCATCCAATTCGGGAACAAAATAGTCGGTTATCATGGCTCTATACCGGTTTCCATTAATTTGGGTCCTCTTCAACACTTTGCTCTACAGCGGCAATTGTTTCTTCGGTGCGCACTGTTCGACGTCTCTGCGGATGCGTATTATCACATAGAGTAAACGTAGTGTGAAAACGATCCATGGTTAACCGAATTAATTGCTCTGATGGACGATTATGTTGACCATAAAATGGACAGAGCTTGCGGTAAACTACGCGAACTGAACCGTTATTTTCGAAATAAATTTGCACGATTTGCAAGCGTTGTTCTTTTGTCAACCTGTTCATGATGAAATGGCAAACCAAACTGAACATAAATGACATTAGAGTTGCCAGATTTGACCACAAAATGCCAGTTTTATCTCTTTTCGAAAAACAAACCTGTAAAAAAAACACCCTATACATGGGTTTTTTACAGATTTACTTCATACAGATTGTATCCCCATCTTACTGCAGGCGATGTAAAAATAAAAACATTTATGTGCCACGCCCATTTTCAGGCCCCATCACAAAAAATTATGTTTACATGGATTTTCAGTCTGCGTGCGGAGGGGCGTGGCAAAATCCAATTTTCATATTGCACCACCAATGGCATACGAGCATACATACATATATTTTGCTTTTTTAAGTTTATTTAATTTTTTTGAAAGCCGTTGTCATGTTTTTCAAAACGAGATATCAAACTCTTAAATCGGTTATTCGGTAGTTCCGAAGATATTTGCAAAAAACTTATGTTATTAACGATCCAATATTTTTTTTTTTTGTTAATACATTTAATTGGATTTTCATTGGATCTTCAGAAATGAAATGACAATAAGTTTTCGAATCTTAATACTAAAAGAAAATAATAAGTCCAGCCAGTGCTAGACAAAATATTATGATACTACAAAAAATTTATATCCACTGATCCAGTCATCTGTTTTCGCTTGAGTTAAATCAAGGGTATCCCTCCTTCTCAACCGAACATGGCCAGTAAAGTTAAGGATGTCTCGTGCAAGTGGGTTTGGATGGTGTTCAAGTTTGCTGACATATTTTGAGGCGTGTTTTGTAAATTCGACTTTCACCAAAGGAATGCCTAGATCTTTGTGGATTCGAGAATTTTTAACATACCATGGAGCTGCAGTAATTGTACGTAGAATCTTATTTTGACCCCTTTGAATTTTTTCAATGTTGGATGCTGAGGCAGTACCCCATAATTGAATTCCATAACACCAGATTGGCTTTAGAATTGCATTGTACAACAAAAGTTTGCAATCCAACTTTAATGTAGAATTTCTGCCGATTAGCCAATTAATTTGCACTGCTTTTAATCTCATCTGGGTAAGTTTTGCGTCGATATGAGACTTCCAAGTTAAACGACGATCGAGGTGGATTCCGAGGTATTTGACTTCATTGTGTTGCGGGATAATTTGATTATTTATTCTGATGAACGAGCATGTATCTTTTCGCAATGTGAAAGTTATCTGAATACATTTCTGTTCGTTAACCCTGATTTTCCAAAGCTCAAGCCAATTCTCTAGTTTATAAACATATTTCTGCAAGTTCTGTGATGCTATTTGATGGTCCTTATGAACGCTAATAAAGGCTGTATCGTCTGCAAAAGTTGAAGTATGTATTATGGGGTCTAACGGCATATCGGATGCATAAATCAAATATAAAGTTGGACCCAGTATGCTACCCTGGGGTACTCCTGCTTCAATTGGCTGAGCGGGGCTTAAAAAATCGCCTTCTTTGATTGTAAATTTGCGACCATATAAATAACTTTTCATAAGTTTGTGGGTGTTAGCAGGCAGAGTTAATTTAATTTTATGCATTAAACCTTCATGCCAAACTTTGTCGAACGCTTGCGACACATCAATGAAAAGGGCGGAGCAGTATTTTTTCTCTTCAAACGACTGTCTTATCACATTTACCAATCTGTGTGTTTGTTCGATGGTACTGTGTTTAGCTCTGAACCCGAATTGGTGATTTGGGATACATTGAGTGTCGTTCAGAATTGGAATCAACTTAGCCAATAACAATTTTTCAAACAGTTTTGAAATTGTCGGCAGTAGACTAATTGGCCTATATGACTCTACTTTAGTGGGGTCCTTCCCTGGCTTAGGAATCATGGTAATCATAGATACCTTCCAATCTGCAGGATAGTATTCTAGGCGTAAAATAGCATTAAAAATAAATAGGATAATTCTTTTAGCTACACGAGGTAACTCCACAAGCATTTTGTTGCTGATTTTATCCATACCTGGAGCTTTTTTAAGATTCAGAGTACCAATAGCGCTTTGAACATCATTAAGGCTAAGTCTTAGAGGTACAGGAGGTCTAATAACGAGTGGAGGCAAATCAGATGCATTATTTGAGTTGTTTATAGTAAACACTTTTCTCAAATGATTAACAAATAAAGTCCCCTTCTCGGAATCATTTCTAGCCCAGTCACCAGTCGGATTTCGCAGAGGAGGTTTTCCTCTAACTGGTCTTTTTAAACCTCGTGCCGCCTTCCATAACGAATAGTCAGATTGTGGGGTACTATCAAGATTTAAGTGAAGCCATTCTTTGGGTTTCTAAGAAATTTCTTAGTATATCTCTGCATACCCGTAGCCTAGCTTTCAGTTCAGGAGACCTGTGGATTTGCCACTCTCTTCTAACTCTTCTTTTTTCTGACAGGAGATGATCGAGTTCAGCGAAATAAGTTCTATTTGTCCCACTTCTGCACTCAACGTCGTATGTGGAGGCATGATGTACAGCTCTTCGTATGTCCTCAGTGAACTTGCCAATCGACCCATCAATATCCTCGGTAGTTCTCAACACTACATTTTCCGTGCAGTGGGAACTTAAATACTTTTTATACTTTATCCAACTTACTCTGGTTTTAGATATGTCCCGCAATGGAGAGCCATTCCCTTGAAGGAAACGTATTGAAATAATAGAAGGAGAGTGATCTGAAGACAAGTCTAATGAAGGCTCCACTTGTATCGATTCTACAGGGATATTTTTTACTACTCCGAAGTCAATAACATCGGGAATCTTCCGTCGGTCCGTCGGCCAGTAGGTGGGATGCCCGCTTGAGAGTACATCTAATCCCATTTTGGCAATGGTGTTGAAGAGTTCACGACCCTTCGGGGTCACCAGACGTGAACCCCAAAAAGTGTGTTTGGCGTTAAAGTCACCAGCAACTAAAAATCTAGCTCCAAGGGAATTGAAGAAGCTGTAGTATTGGTGTTCTTTTATTGAAAATCGAGGCGGCGAATAAATTGATGATAAAACAAAATTGTATTGACAGAAATCAATACAAATGTTTGTTGCTTGTAGGTAATCCTCACATATGTTGTTCATTAAATAATGTTTTATTCTGTTCTTTATAAGAATTGCCGAACCTCCACATGCTCTTCCGCGGGGATCTTTAGTATCATATAACACGTAGCCATTAATTTTGAAGTACGCTGTCGCCGTCAAGTGAGTTTCAGCAATCATCATGACATCAATCTGCTTATCCATCAGGAAGTGTTCCAGTTCGTTTTTATGTTGGCGGAGGCCGTTCGCATTCCAAAAACAAATTTTTAAACAAATCATTTCGTTAAAATGGCTTGTAAGATAGTGGATTGCATTTTCAGCATTTCCTGCATCATGGATGTCATAGTGGTCGTAAAAGTGTTCATGGTTTGGACAAGTGTCTGCAATGTAGTCTCTAGAGTGTTAATATTAGGCTCGTAATATTGTGATTTAGGTGCCTGCTCCAAACCTGGCATATTAGATTTAACCACGTTAGCGTAAGAAACTTGTCTAGAACTAGGCGCGTTTACATGACTAGTGGACCGTAACAATTGCGGGAAATTGTCACTCGATGCCAAAATAGGCTGTTGACGATGATCAGGTAATACTGACGTCTTGTTGGTGCTTATGCCTTTCAAATGAGTGTAAATTGGACAACCTCTATAATTTGCGGTATGATTACCTCCGCAGTTACTGCATTTTTTGATTTTTGAATCAGTTTTCGACTTATCACATTGAGCAGTTGCATGTAGCTCCCCACACGCAACACAAACTGTCGGCAATTTACAATACGCCTTGGTGTGACCAAATTCTTGACAGTTGAGACACTGGACGGGTCCCTGACGCTTATGTGGTTCTTCCACGGTGATTCTACGATGCAGAAGGTACATCAGATTGTAGATGGGATGGGACTCGTTTTTCTTTAATACGACATCTCCAGGTTCCAATTCCACCCTGAACATAGGCTGTGGAGTCTTTTCACGGTTTCTAATATTGGTTATGCTCTTAATTTTGAAGCCTTTTTCCATTAAGCTAGTCTTTATCTCGGCAGGATCAACATCTGGGTCTATACCCTTTAGAACGACTTGGAGTCCTTTTGCGCTTTTCAGCTGGTAGGTATAGAAATCCCTACTTTCCCTCTCCAACTGGTTGGACAATTTACGAAAATCATCCTCCTTTTTCACTTGTATTTTGGTTTCGCTGATATTTCCATGTTTAATTGATGTTACGCTAAACATATTTACACCTATTACCGAAACAATTCCTTGTACCAATTTACTGGAAGTGGGCTCTCTCAGATAAATTGGTGGGGGCTTAAACGTCTTCTTAGGAAGTTCTGGCTCATCCGTCTGGAGGAGAGCAAACCTATTTTGGTCATTACTCACAGTCTTAGAAGCTTTTGCATTTGATGACACTTGAGCAGACTTCGGGCTCCTCTGTCGCTTGAGAACGGTGATGTACTTATCCATACCTACTTGTTTTTTGGGTTTCACTGCACTATTTGATGAAGATGATGTTTTCTCATCTGTTGAAATCACTATATTGGGAGAACAGGAACGACGCCGTTCTACGGCTCTTGTAGTGAGAAAATTCTCCAGAGATTTTTTTATGGATTCTTCCTCAGAGAGCCATTTAGTTTTTCTCGACGAGCTAAGCTCTTTCTCAGAATTACATCTGAGAGGAACACTCATACAGTTTTTATACGATTTTTAATGTTTTTTTTTTTTTTTATATATTTTAACCTATTATGAGTTATTTTTTTCACTTTTTTGTTTAATTTCAACCTATTACAATTTTTCACCTATTACGATTTTTTCACCGAAAATTCAGCCGCACTAAAATTAACACGTCCGAACAGTTCGATGAGACGAGACTGAATTGAGCGATCCAATATCAAAATTTTAAAACTTTCGAAATGTTGCATTCAAAAATCCGAGTTTTCGGTTTATTTACAAAATATTTACATCATTCGATAACAGAAGATATTCCGCGCTTACTAAGGTGCAACATTATACAAAAAGGTAAAAATAATATTATATCATCAATCGATGATAAAAAACTTTATGTACCCTTGCATTTATGATACCTACATTTTGTGCACATTTGTGAGTTTTTTTCAAACGCTGATAAAAAAAATAACGGTACATTCAAACAAATTGCTCGAAGCGCTCTACGTGATTTTTGAGGAAACTACAAACCGATGGGAGGCGCTCTTATTCTTTTTGTTGGTGATTTTCGTCAAACTTTGCCCGTTATTCCAAGATCAATGCCCGCAGATGAGCTGAACGCATGCTTGAAAGCTTCATATCTTTGGAACCGAGTCGAGAAAATCACGCTATCGACGAACATACGTGTGCATTTGTTGCAAGACCCGTCTGCCCAAACATTCTCAGAACAACTTTTTGACATCGGAAATGGAAAAATTCCAATTAATCGCGCCACGAACGAGATTTCGTTCCCGCCTAACTTCTGTCGAATGCAAATGAATATTCAAGCCGTTGTCGACAAGGTATTCCCAAGTCTAACAATCTTCTACAAAATTTCGGATTGGCTGTGGGAACGTGCAATTTTGGCACCAACAAATTACGATGCCAACAAGCTCAATGAGCAAATTCAATTGAAAATCGATCGATACAGTAATGGATGAAGAACAAGCCGTCAATAATCCCACTGAATTTTTAAATTCATTGCAACCATGTGCATGTGCTAACATTAAACGTTGGATCACCGGTAATTCTTATTCGCAACTTAAACGCACCAAAGTTATGCAACGGAACCACATTGACCATCAAAAACTGCTCACCAAATTTAAACGAGGCAACAATCATCGGTGGCAGATTCAAAGGCGAAGACGTACTTATTCCACGAATTCCGATGATTTCCAACGATTTACGATTCCAATTCAAGCGGCTCTAATTCCCTTTGCGTCTTACCTTTACTATTGCCATCAATAAAGCACAAGTCAAATCATTGACTATTGCTAGCTTAATTTTGGAAACTTTATGTTTTCCACACGGCCAGTTGTATGTGGCTTGCTCCCGAGTAGGCACGCCAAAAAACATTGTATATCCGCTGGCCCCAAGATGAAGTAATAAATAAATATAATTTCCAATAAATAAATATTAAATAAATGCGTTTCTTTTTTGAGCCCATACATACACCATATGTAATTTATTCTGTAACAAAACTTTATGATAGATATTCCATAAATTTATTTAAAGGCCGTACATTTCGTTAAAAGCTTAATTTAAATCGTGTGGTAATACAACACTAATGTTTGCTTAGGGCCAGCAACGCGGACCGGGTCAGCTAGTAATAAATATATTATATGATTATTTTTTCTGTTTTTCTTTTCACTTTTAACATTATTTTGTATATGTCCTGTATTTTCCTTTCCCAAAAATGGTCACCGTAACCATAGCGCACTTATAAGTCTGTAATTTTGTTGATAATGATCCGATTTTCAATTTCTTTCTAGATTTGGAAAGAAGAAACTGAGATTTTTCGAACGATATATATGTATATTATCTAAGAAAACTTGAGAAATTTTGGTTAGCTTTGTCTAACGGGTATGTGAATGGTTGGTCATTCTTTAAAAGAGTAGGAATTGAAGAACTAGCATTATCCTTTATTCTTTTAACGAATGACCAAAAGCTTTTACTGCCCCGGGGAGCAGTAAGAACTTTTGCACGGAGGCGTTGCTCGTGTAGAGATTTTTCACGCCTCAGCACTTTGGCACACGAAGACCTCACTCGTTTGCGTAGCGAATCAGTTTCGGCGTTTTTATTATTTCGCCCAATTCTGAATACTTCCTCTCTGAATCTGATTGCAATTTTGCACTTCTGATTAAACCAAGATGTTTCTTTAGATTTAATCGAAATTTTCTTTGATGGTATGAATTTTTTCATCCCCATCATAATTATATTTTCGACCATATTCGTCATGGCATTGACATTATTGTCTAAGAAATAAAGTTTCCAATTAAAATGCCAGAAGAATTAATTGAGCTCAGCCCAACGAGCCCTTTCGTATACAAAAGTTAAACGTTTCGTAGCTGGTCTTGAAACGTTACGAAGTTCTGAGAGCGAAAAGGAGGCGGAAATGGTGCAATGATCCGAATTACCACGTGGTGCAAGAACCTCTACCTCATACTTATTAGGGTGTGAGGTTAGAAAAAGGTCGAGGGTGTTGTTTTGGTGCCCATCAACGCATGGAATATGCGTTGGTTCATTCACTAGTTGCGCAAGTGAACATATTGGCCTTCAGCAGGTGTATGGCTTGAATGGCGAAGCCACGAGGAGTTGTGAACATTGAAATCACCAGCAACAACAATTTCACTGCTAGGACAACTCTCGAGAATCTTTGTTATGGAATCGAAAAGGGTATCGAAGCCAGATATGGTAGTATCCCTTGCCGCATTTGGACTTCTATAAAGAAACCCGAAGTGCAAATAGTGTGCCCTGATTTTGAACTTAACCCATAGACAGTTAAATTCTGCATCATATGTACCTAATGATTGCTGGTACTGGTACACGACTTCATTGCGTATGTACATGACAATGCCCCGATGGAAATTAAAAAGCGATAGAAAGTGAAAACCAGGTATATGAAAATCCTGTGGATCAGCATTCTCGGATACCTGGGTTTCACATAAGGCGAAAACCTCCGGCCGATGAAGACAAAAGTGAGCATACACAGAGAAAAAATTCGCTCTTAACCCTGTCATTACAATTATTAAACATTCCCACGACAGCCGGTTCTACGCACCGGAATGACCCGATATCACTCGGCCAAGGGCTGTCAACGCAGCAATTACTGCTGTTACAACAACAACAATTATTAAAAAATTCAAGTAAAATGTCTATTAATTATGATATAAATAACAATGCAATTAATTGTCGTTAAAGAGGCTGCCTAGTAGCCAGTGTTATACCTTCTTCACCAAGCAGCCAACAACAATTAATACAATGCCATCAATATCACAAAAAATTAATGTTATAGGAGGATGGGAAAAATACAATGACACTGCTAATTGAGACCATAAAAGCCCTGATCTGGTCATTGTAGTTAAAAAACGGCCCGTAGTGCGTAGATGCAGTGTTGGTTATCTCAGAGGAGTTTGTTGTTGTGTTTTTAGTTTTTTGTTATTTATGTATTCTTGTGTTTTGTTTTTCTTTAAATTATTATTGTTGTTGATGGTTGGTTTTTAAAAGAAGTTTGTGTTGTATTTTTTTGTTTTGTTATTTATGTATGTATTTTTGTTGTTCGTTTTTCGTAAGATTTTTGTTGTTGGTTTATATTAAAGAATTTTTTTTTTGTTATTAAATTAGTGTTACATATATATTTATTTATTGGATTTAATTTTATTATTTATTATTGAAGGTAAAATTAATTTTTTTCCTGGACATTTGCACATAAGACAATTAAAACATATTTAAAAAAACAAGTAAGAGTACTATATTCGGCTGTGCCGAATCTTAAATACCCTCCACCTAATCGTAATAAGAAATAGAAAACTACACTGATTATAATATATTTATAATTATAGGACTAGAATAACCTTATTCTGTGTTTTCTATTTAGTCTTAGTGCAAATTTTATTAGTATTTGATATATTGTTTGAAAGACAATTTTACGACCAACATAATTTATGTTAAATATTTTGAAATTTTTCTAGTTTTCACCATTTTTAATTGATTTAATTACCAATTCTTACCATAATTTACAGAGTTTGTCAGATGTTCATAATAATCTTGAGTGTAACTTAACAAACAGAGTATAAAAAGGGGTACAATTCGGTTTTAGTGATTTTGCTCAAAAAAAACTTCATCAAATAGGGCTTTTGAGGAGATGCCAGCAAAAAAAATTTGTTGGCGGTCACGCCTATTTTCGAGGGGGCGGGCCCGTAAAGTTGAAAATATATAGGCCTATATCTCGGGAACTACTTAGTGCTTGATAATTTTTAATACATTAAATAAAAGGTACTAAAAATACCTTTCCAACGATATATATCATGATTATAAAATATGGACCGAAAAAAATATTTTTTGACCCGAATTTATTTGTTTTTTGGAAATGGTTCTTATATGGCAGCTATGACAAATTATGGGCCGATCTTCTTAAATTTTGGAACAGTTATTTTCATGCATATGAGGATTTTTCAAGTCGAATTTCAACATAATAACGCTCTATATTAGTATTAACGTGGATTTCGAGAGTGAACCTTATGTGGGGGATATAGTCAAATATGGACCGATATTCTCAAAATCCAGTAGTTAGATTTAGGCATGTATGTAAATGATTTTTTTTTTTTTAGCTTTTATTTATTTATTAAATCTTCAGATGTAGAAATGACAATAAGTTTTCGAATCTTAATACTAAAAGAAAATAATAAGTCCAGCCAGTGCTAGACAAAATATTATGATACTACAAAAAATTTACATCCACTGATCCAGTCATCTGTTTTGCGCTTGAGTTAAAGCAAGGGTATCCCTCCTTCTCAACCGAACATGGCCACTAAAGTTAAGGATGTCTCGTGCAAGTGGGTTTGGATGGTGTTCAAGTTTGCTGACGTACTGTGACGCATATTTTGTAAATTCGAATTTTACTAATGGCACGCCTCTATCTTTGTGGATTCGAGAATTTTTAACATACCATGGAGCTGCAGTAATTATACGTAGAATTTTATTTTGACCCCTTTGAATTTGTTCAATGTTTGATGCTGAGGCAGTACCCCATACTTGAATTCCATAACACCAGATTGGCTTTAGAATTGCATTGTACAACAAAAGTTTGCAATCCAACATTAATGTAGAATTTCTGCCGATTAGCCAATTAAGTTGCACTGCTTTTAATCTCAATTGAGTAAGTTTTGCGTCGATATGAGACTTCCAAGTTAAACGACGATCGAGGTGGATTCCGAGGTATTTGACTTCATTGTGTTGCGGGATAATTTGATTATTTATTCTGATGAACGAGCAGGTATCTTTTCGCAATGTGAAAGTTATATGAATACATTTCTGTTCGTTAACCCTGATTTTCCAAAGCTCAAGCCAATTCTCTAGTTTATAAACATATTTCTGCAAATTCTGTGATGCTATTTGATGGTCCTTATGAACGCTAATAAAGGCTGTATCGCCTGCAAAAGTTGAAGTATGTATTATGGGGTCTGACGGCATATCGGATGCATAAATCAAATATAAAGTTGGACCCAGTATGCTACCCTGGGGTACTCCTGCTTCAATTGGCTGAGCGGGGCTTAAAAAATCGCCTTCTTTGATTGTAAATTTGCGACCATATAAATAAGTTTTCATAAGTTTGTGGGTGTTAGCAGGCAGAGCTAATTTTATTTTATGCATTAAACCTTCATGCCAGACTTTGTCGAACGCTTGGGAAACATTAATGAAAAGCGCGGAACAGTATTTTTTCTCTTCAAACGACCGTCTTATCATATTTACCAATCTGTGTGTTTGTTCGATGGTGTTTAGCTCTGAACCCGAATTGGTGATTTGGGATACATCGAGTGCCGTTCAGAATTGGAATCAACTTAGCCATTAACAATTTTTCAAATAGTTTTGACATTTTCGGCAGTAGACTAATTGGCCTCACTACTTTAGTGAGGTCCTTCCCTGGCATAGGAATCATGGTAATCATAGATACCATCCAATCTGCAGGATAGTATTCTAGGCGTAAAATATCATTGAAAATAAAGGGGATAATTCTTCTAGCTACACGAGGTAACTCCACAAGCATTTTGTTGCTGATTTTATCCATACCTGGAGCTTTTTTAAGATTCAGAGTACCAATAGCGCTTTGAACATCATTAAAGCTAAGTCTTAGAGGTACAGGAGGTCTAATAACGAGTGGAGGCAAATCAGATGCATTATTTGAGTTGTTTATAGTAAACACATTTCTCAAATGGTTAACAAATAAAATCCCCTTCTCGGAATCATTTCTAGCCCAGTCTCCAGTCGGATTTCGCAGAGGAGGCTTTCCTCTAACTGGTCTTTTTAAACCTCGTGCCGCCTCCCATAACGAATAGTCAGATTGTGGGGTACTATCAAGACCCTCCAAGTAAGATCTAAGTGAGGCCGTTCTTTGGATTTTTAAGAAATTTCTTAGTATATCTTTGCATTCTCGTAGCCTAGCTTTCAGTTGAGGAGACCTGTGAATTTGCCACTCTCTTCTAACTCTTCTTTTTTCTGACAGGAGATGATCGAGTTCAGCGAAATAAGTTCTGTTTGTCCCACTTCTGCACTCAACGTCATATGTGGAGGCGTGATGTACAGCTCTTCGTATGTCCTCAGTAAACTTGCAAATCGACCTATCAATATCCTCGGTAGTTCTCAACGCTACATTTTCCGTGCAGAGGGAACTTAAATACTTTTTATACTTTATCCAACTTACTCTGGTTTTAGATATGTCCCGAAATGGAGAGCCATTCCCTTGAAGGAAACGCATTGAAATGATAGTAGGAGAGTGATCTGAGGACAAGTCCAGTGAAGGATCCACTTGCATCGATTCTACAGGGATATTTTTCACTACTCCGAAGTCAATAACATCGTGAATCTTCCGTCGGTCCGTCGGCCAGTAGGTGGGATGGCCGCTTGAGAGTACATCTAATCCCATTTTGGCAATGGTGTTGAAGAGTTCACGACCCTTTGGGGTTACCAGACGTGAACCCCAAAATGTGTGTTTGGCGTTAAAGTCACCAGCAACTAAAAATCTAGCTCCAAGGGAATTGAAGAGGCTGTAGTATTGGTGTTCTTTTATTGAAAATCGAGGCGGCGAATAAATTGATGATAAAACAAAATTGTATTGACAGAATTCAATACAAACGTTTGTTGCTTGGAGGTAATCCTCACTTATGTTGTTCATTAAATAATGTTTTATTCTGTTCTTTATAAGAATTGCCGAACCTCCCCATGCTCTTCCGCGCGGATCTTTAGTATCATACAACACGTAGCCATTAATTTTGAAGTACCCTCTCGCCGTCAAGTGAGTTTCAGCAATCATCATGACATCAATCTGCTTATCCATCAGGAAGTGTTCCATTTCGTTTTTATGTTGGCGGAGGCCGTTCGCATTCCAAAAACAAATTTTTAAACAAATCATTTCTTTAAAATGGCTTGTAAGATAGTGGATTGCATTTTCAGCATTTCCTGCAACATGGATGTCATAGTGGTCGTAAAAGTGTTCATAGTTTGGATAAGTGTCTGCAATGTAGTCTCTAGAGTGTTAATATTAAGCTCGTAATATTGTGATTTAGGTTCCTGGTCCAAACCTGGCATATTCGATTTAACCACGTTTGCGTAAGAAACTTGTCTAGAACTAGGCGCGTTTACATGACTAGTGGACCGTAACAATTGAGGGAAATTGTCACTCGATGCAAAAATAGGCTGTTGAGGATGATCAGGTAATACTGACGTCTTGTTGGTTCTTATGCCTTTCAAATGAGTGTAAATTGGACAACCTCTATAAATTGCGGTATGGTATGTAAATGATCCGTGTCAAATTTTGGATTGGTACCCTTATTTATAAGCGATTTATGAGTATTAAAGTGATTTTGGGAAGAGGGCATTATATGGGGTATACGGTTAAAAATAGACCGAAATTCACAATATTTTGTGGGATGATTTTTGATTTCTGTGCAAAGTTTTGAGTTGGTACCGATATTTATACAACATAGAGAAAAATGTCTTTTTCAGATGTGGTCCTTGTATGGGAGCTATGACCAGTTCTGGGCCGACTACCATAAAATTTAGTACAACAATTTATTTGCCTATAAAGAGTATTTATGTCAAATTTTAGCCGTTTAACATTATTTATATCTGTTTTATACGTGTTTAAGTGAATTTTGGAAGTGGACTTTATATGGGGTCTATGGTCAAACATGGACCGAACTAAAAAAAATTTCGTTTTGCGATTTCTTTTTGCATAAAACTTATTTTTGCTGAATTTTGTCTTGATATTCCAATTTTATAGGCATTTATGTATAATTGAGCAATATTTCGGGAAGATTTTTGTATGGGAGCTATGACCAGTTCTGGGCCGACTACTATAAAATTTAGTACAACAATTTATTTGCCTATAAAAAGTATTTATGTCAAATTTTAGCCGTTTAACATTATTTATATCTGTTTTATACGTAATTAAGTGAATTTTGGAAGTGGACTTTATATGGGGTCTATGGTGAAACATGGACCGAACTAAAAAAAAATTCGTTTTGCGATTTCTTTTTGCATAAAACTTATTTTTGGTGAATTTTGTCTTGATATTCCAATTTTATAGGCATTTATGTATAGGGTGTTTTTTTACAGGTTTGTTTTTCGAAAAGAGATAAAACTGGCATTTTGTGGTCAGATCTAACAACTCTAATGTCATTTATGTTCAGTTTGGTTTGCCATTTCATCATCAACAGGTTGACAAAAGAACAACGCTTGCAAATCGTGCAAATTTATTTCGAAAATAACGGTTCAGTTCGCGAAGTTTACCGCAAGCTCTGTCCATTTTATGGTCGCCATAATCGTCCATCAGAGCAATTAATTCGGTTAACCATGGATCGTTTTCGCACTACGTTTACTCTATGTGATAATACGCATCCGCAGAGACGTCGAACAGTGCGCACCGAAGAAACAATTGCCGCTGTAGAGCAAAGTGTTGAAGAGGACCCGAATTAATGGAGACCGGTATAGAGCCATGATAACCGACTATTTTGTTCCCGAATTGGATGGCATGAATGTGGATGAGTTGTGGTTCCAACAAGACGGCACTACATGCCACACAGCGCACGCCACAATCGATTTATTGAAGGAAACATTCGATGAGCGCATAATTTCGCGGAATGGACCTGTCAATTGGCCACCAAGATCGTGTGATTTGACACCATTAAATTATTTTCTTTGAGGATATGTGAAGTCGCTCGTCTACGCCAACAAACCAGAAACGTTAGGGGAATTGGAAGCCAACATTCGTGGCGTTATTGCCGACATACGGCCCCATATGCTCGAAAAAGTGGTTGAAAATTGGACCTGCAGAATTGGCTTTATTCGAGCCAGCCGCGGCGGCCACATGCCTGAAATCATATTTAAACATTAATGGCATAAAATTATCCTTCCAATAAAGCCAAATTGATGGTCATTAAAACGAGTTTCTTGTGTTTTATTTCAATTCGAAGTTCTATACCTCTCAAAAAAACAATATTTCGGGAATATATATATTTGTATGGGGGCTATAAGAAATCATGGACCGATTCTTACTATTTTCCGCACACTTCCTTCTTTTATCATAAAAACAACGTGTAAAAAATTTCATGATATTATCTGCAATATATTACAAAATATTGCAATAAAATGTACAAAAAATATCAAATTTTTATGGAGGTTGTATCACATTTTGGTCCATAACTCTGGTTGACTTAAACCGATTTTGCTGATTTTAAATAGCAAACTTCTCGAAAGCATTTCTGACAGAATTATTGAAGATTTGGATCCCGAATATATCTGGGGACTTCAAAAAACTGATTTCAACAGACAGACAGACGGACATGGCTTAATCGACTCCGCTATCTATAAGGATCCAGAATATATATACTTTATAGGGTCGGAAAATTTTATTGTGGAAATTACACGCGGAATGACAAACTTATATATACCCTTCTCATGAAGGTGAAGAGTGTAAAAAAGGGGTACAATTCGGTTTTAGCGATTTTGCTCAAAAAAAAAAAAAAAAAAAAATCAAATAGGGCTTTTAGAGGAGATGCCAGCAAAAAAAAATTGTTGGCGGTCACGCCTATTTTCGTGGGGGCGGGACCGTAAAGCTGAAAATATATAGGCCTATATCTCGGGAACTACTGGGTGCTTGATAATTTGTAATACACTAAATAAAAGGTATTAAAAATACCAACGATATATATCATGATTATAAAATATGGACCGAATATGGGTTAAATCCGAAAATAATATTTTGTGACCCGAATTTATTTGTTTTTTTGGAAATGGTTCTATATGGCAGCTATGAAAAATTATGGGGCGATCTTCTTAAATTTTGGAACAGTTATTTTCATGCATATGAGGATATTTAACGTCGACTTTCAACATAATAACGCTATATATACGATATATATTAGTATTAACGATATTGTCAATATTAAGCAGTTAGATTTAAGCATGTATGTAAATGATCCGTGTAAAATCTTGGATTGGTACCCTTATTTATGAGTATTAAAGTGATTTTCAGAAGAGGGCTTTATATGGGGCATACGGTTAAAAATGGATCGAAATTCACAAAATTTTGCGGGATGATTTTTGTATATACAGTGGGGGAGCAGAGGTGAGTACATGTTCTTATTTTCTGCATTTGCAGGTGCATAAAAATGGTAATAACAAAGCGATTTAAATTATTACTTTTTTATTTTATTTATTAATTAGTGGATTACAATAATGATCTTAAAACAAAACAAAAATACTACGTATTCAGGGACAAACTAAATTAAATAAAATTAAATCTTAAGTACTTAGTTTTGCACTTTCAGGAAACAAAAAAAAACTTTTAAATTTTTAGTACTTAGTCCACAGCCCTTTATTTTTTTAATACACTATGCGATTGGGCATACTTTCAACCAACTTTTGGATAATTTCATGTGGAATTCTCTGCCACTCCAGCTCCACACGTTGCCACAACTCAGCGAAGTTCGACGGAGCTGTTTGATACTGTCCCAACCGTCTTTTCACAATTTACCACAAATTTTCAATTGGATTGAGGTCGGGACTTTGCGGAGGCCACTGCATCAATTAAAATGTTTGCGCATTCAACCATTCCTTAACGATTTTCGAGGTGTGTTTTGGGTCTCCATCCTGTTGAAACACAACTTCTTACTCAGGGTATGTGCTCAGATCTACAAAATCGGGAAGTTGAATCTGCAATATTTTTAAATAGTCTTATTTTCTCATGATTTCATAAATCTTTTGTAATCTACCAACATGCCACAATGTAAAGTAACCCCAAACCATGATGATGCTTTACAATCTGTTTAACATGGTGTCGTTGTATACTCTCCCGCTGTCGACGCCAATAACACTTTTTACCGTCAGATTGATATCGGTTAACCTTGGATTTATCTGACCATATTACGCGTTTCCAGTCATCAACAGTCCAATCTTTGTGTAGTCTGTCGAATTTTAAACGTGCTAAAACATTTTTATCTGACAGTGCTGATTTAGGTTTTTTACAGCTGAGATGTATCCAATATTGTGCTGTACATCGGCTAACATTTTTATTTATTGCTCAGGAAGCTTCTTTTAGGACTAAAGACGTGTCTGCTCTCATTTTTCTCATTATAGGGCGTGCGTCTTCATCAGATAATAATCGTTGGCGACTGAAAGCCTGTCTTTAGAAGCTACATTTCGCCGTTTTAACACTCTAACAACTACTGATTGGCTTATATTAAGCTCTTTTGCTATCATACGTGACGAGGAGTCATCCGTTGTTTTATTTATTATCAAATTTTCCACGGCTATCGATAGTTTCTTCATTTTTCAAAAACTATTAACTTTTACTTTTTTAAATTAAAAAAAAACGACGTTTTTGGAACACGGAGTTATTCAATTATGATTTAAAACTAAAATTCATATTGACAAAACTAAAGATTGCAGCAACAAATTTCAAAACTTAATTTCAAATAACGGTAAATTAATAAATGTTTCAATTATTTGGTTGATAACAAGTGTGAGGAAAACTGAGTACATACAAGGTGTTTTGTTGTTATTTAAATTACAATCTTGTTTTATTGGGCTTTTATTTCTCTTATTAAGAATTATGTAAAGAATTAAGAAATAAGAATTAAAATAGAAAAAGAAATTTAAAAATCGCTCCATTATTACCATTTTTATGATCTTTACAATGCAGAAAATACAAACATCTACTCACCTCTGCTCCCCACTGTATATTGTTCTTGGTCAAGCCATAATTTTCTGTTCAATCGATCTCTTGTAATTTTCATCCCCAGAATATAATTTGCTTCTCCGATATCTTTCATTTTAAAAATATTTGTAAGGCTTTTCTTTATATTAGACCTACTTTCAGGATTATTTGTAAAGATCAAAATATCATCAACATAAATTGCGACGTATGTTATTTCATTACTATTTACTTTATAATATATACAATTTTCATTATTGGATTGAAATAGTCCTATATTTTTTAAAGTTTGGTCTAACTTTTTGTTTCACACTCTACTTGCTTGTTTGAGACCATATAATGACTTTTTAAGTTTACATACCAAATCCTTGTTTTCATTTAAACCTTCGGGAATATTTATATAAATTTCCTCATCTAATTCACTTTGTAAAAATGCTGTTACTACGTCCATTAGATCGATATCCAAATCATGTCGAACAGCCAAACTTAAAAGTAATCTGATTGAAGAATATCTAACCACAGGTGAAAAAGTTTCCTCGTAGTCGATTCCATAACGTTGAGAATAACCTTTAATAACTAATCTAGCTTTATAACGTTCAATCTCACCTTCTAAATTTCTTTTGATTTTATAACACCATTTGCTATCAATAGGTTTCTTGCCTTTTGGTAATTTTACAATATCCCACGTTCCATTTTCTATTAATGCGTTTAGTTCTTCATTCATTGCCTGTTGCCATTTTTGTTTATTAGGACTTTTCTGTGCCTGTTTCATTGTTTTGGGTTCTTCATCAACTTGAATCACATTAAAACCATACCTTTGTACTTGTTTTGGAACTCTCGATGACTTCCTCGTATTTTCTAGAGATGTGATTCTTCTCGTCGATGGTCCAGGTGCCCAAGAAATACTTTGATCTTCTAATTCTCTCAATGATGTGCCATCAGTTCCTGAAAAATATTGTTCTTCTAAACTACTTTCTTCAACAATATTTGAAATATCTTCAGAATTTGTAATTGTTTCATCAGAACTTAATTCTATAGGCTTCATTTGAACATCTAGATCCCCCACTGAATCACATCCAGGAAATATATAAAATTTTGAATCATCACTAGGCATTTTAGAATAGAACTTGTCTTCAAAAAATTTAGCATCTCTACTTAATTCGATTTTGTTCCGATTTACATCATAAAAACGATAAGTTTTTGAATGAGTACAGTATCCAACAAAAATGCTTTCTTTTGCCTTAGCATCAAGCTTTTTTCTTTTCTCTTTCGGAATATGTATCACAGCTTTACATCCAAACACTTTTAGATGTTTTAAATTTGGTTTTCTTCCAGACCATACCTCTTCCGGACTGACATCATTCAATGATTTGCAAGGAGTACGATTTATTAAATATACTGCAGTATTTGCAGCTTCAGCCCAGAACTTTTTGTTAAACTGGCATCAATTAGTAGACATCTAATTTTCTCTACAATTGTCCGATTCATTCTCTCTGACATACCATTTTGTTGCGGCGTATATGGGACTGTCGTTTGATGCTCAATACCACATTCTAGAAAATTTTTCTTCATTTTGCTATTACAATATTCAGTTTCATTATCACTTCTAAAAGCTTTTATCCTTTTTCCAGTTTGATTTTCCACAAATTTTTTAAATTCGGAAAATTTGGAACTAACTTCATCTTTTGTTTTAATAAAATAGGCAAAAACTTTTTTACTAAAGTCATCAATAAATGTTAACATGTATTTTGAGCCATTTATTGACTTCTCTTCCATAGGCCCACAAAGATCTGAATGTATTAGGCTTAGAATTTCAGTTGACCTTGTTTCGGAATTCTTAAATGGATATCTTGAAAATTTACCTTTTAAGCAAGTAATACAATTTTGTTTGTTTATCTCGCATTTGACACCAACAACTGCACCAGAATTCATATTCTTTAAAGTTTCATCATTTACATGACCAACACGTTTATGCCACAGGTTGTATTCTTGAGTTTTTACTTCTGAAATAAATATTTTGTTGATTGTTATATTTAATTTAAACATACCGTCTATCATATCTCCTTTACAACTTTTTTGTTAAATTCGACTTCATAACCACTGTCAACTATTTTTGAAACGGACAATAGATTGACATACAATTTTGGTATATAGAGAACTTCACGGAACATAACATTTTCTTCTTTATTCTTTCCAATCTTATTAACTTGACCTTTACCCTTTACGTGCATTCTTTCATTTTTGGCAATGGTAACTACAGCATTTTTTTTCTTGAAAATTATCAGCAAAAAATTTCGAATTTGAGCACATGTGTGCAGTTGCTCCAGAATCGAAATACCATTCATTTTTATTTAAATCTCGTGCAGAAAAACAACCCAACATGGCATTTACATTTTTCTTAAATTTTGATTTCGTACCTTTATTAGGGCATTTTGCAGCAATGTGTCCAAATTGATTACAATTAAAGCATTTAGGTCCTTTATTTTTAAATACCTTCTTTTGGCCAGCTAAAGCAACGTCTGCTGATTCCTTTTTAACATCTTGTAATAATTTTAATTTGATAGCATCACCAGTTATTTTAATACCTGAGCTTTGAATTCCCATTATCATTGGATTATATTCTTCTGGTAATCCAGCTAACAACATTGAACCTAAACATTCTTCGTCGACATTGAGGCAAGCTGCTCTTAGTTTTTGGGCTGTCGTTATAATTTCGTTAACACATTCTTCAATGTTTGCACAATTTTGTAATTTTGTAGAACAAAATGTTTGAATTATTCCCACTCTTCTTACCAGTCCGCTATCTTCAAAAATAGTTTTTAGTGTATTCCACATCTCTAGTGCATTACTGCAATCACGAATGTGGGGATAAACCTTCTTATCCATCAACAGTACTAATTCAGATTTTGCTTGAATCTTTTTATCCTCCATTGTTTCAGTACCAAGGACAACATTCCAAAGACCTTTCATTTGGAAATATGCCTCAACCATAAATTTCCAATCTTCATAATTCTCGCTTCCACGAAGCTTCTCAATGTGATTGTTGGTTGACATTTGGAATCTTGAAATATCTTGAGTCTTAAAATATCTTGAATCCTGAGTCTTGAAATATCTTGAATCTTGAGTTTTCTTAAATCTTGATTCTTCTTGAACTCACTTTTATATTCACGCACTATAATTTAACTCTTATTTCGCGGAGGGGCCCAAAACCTGTTAGTATGTGATACGTATATTTTGAATAACAGTCAAAAAGTGAAAATTTATTTTTTACAATAAAAAACAAACTATATTGATTCAATCTATATATATAAAAGAGAGTGACGATAGTTACTAGCTTTATAACTAAAGAATGCAACGATTCGCACGAATTCAGGCTGGTCTCAGGTCAGAGAAGAAGAATACCCGGAAAAAATTCAGAAATTGACCACGCCTACTTTTTTTTAAATTAATGTTTTTATGTGTGAGTGTGTGTATGTACTTTATAGAATCGTAAATGATCATGTGATGATCTTCGACCGATTGCAACGATTCGCACGAATTCAGGCTAGTCTCAGGCCAGAGAAGAAGAATACCCGGAAAAAATTCAGAAATTGACCACGCCTACTTTTTTTTAAATTAATGTTTTTATGTGTGAGTGTGTGTATGTACTTTATAGAATCGTAAATGATCATGTGATGATCTTCGACCGATTGCAACGATTCGCACGAATTCAGGCTAGTCTCAGGCCAGAGAAGAAGAATACCCGGAAAAATTTCAGAAATTGACCACGCCTACTTTTTTTTAAGATTAATGTTTTTATGTGTGAGTGTGTGTATGTACTTTATAGAATCGTAAATGATCATGTGATGATCTTCGACCGATTGCAACGATTCGCACGAATTCAGGCTAGTCTCAGGCCAGAGAAGAAGAATACCCGGAAAAAATTCAGAAATTGACCACGCCTACTTTTTTTTAAATTAATGTTTTTATGTGTGAGTGTGTGTATGTACTTTATAGAATCGTAAATGATCATGTGATGATCTTCGGCAAAGTTGTTGTGCATGAGCCCGGGAAGGTTTGTAAGTTGGTACGACCACGCCCACTCTAACCCTTACTTTTTTTATTTAATTCTAAATGGGTTTTTACATATTTACTTCAAATTGTATATACATCTTACTGTAGGTGAGGTAGAAATAAAAATTTTATGTGACACGCCCACTCACGCCCCATCTCATGCAAGACCCTTGCCAGGTAAGCCAGACCGCTGGAGCGATCTGCCTGAAATTTTCACATCACACCACTAAATATTTATAGAATACTTCTTTTTTGTGTGCACGCCTACTTTAACGCCTTCTTTTTTAAAATGTGTAATTGATTCTACTCTCATTTTAACATATTCACTTTAAATTGAATATCTTACTCTAGGCGAGATCAAAAATTAAGATTCATACTCCACGCCTCCTTTCACGTCCCATCTCTAGCGATCTTTTTTGACCGCCTACTTTTTTTTAAATTGATTTTGTGTAATCGATTCTACAAGGGTTTTAAAAGACTTACTTCAAATTGTATCACCCATTACTTTTAATTATTATCTTCTAAAATCCAATAATCAAATGTCGTTCTTTTGTATATCACAATTTTTACGACAATTGTTTTTCCACCTAATTTGATTGAAAACTTTTTTTGTTCATTTTTTTTACAAAAACAAATTCTGATTCTGCTATTGCCAGTAGATGGCGTTGTGTACATAAACTTTTGACACCTGATTTATTTTTGTAGTATTTAAAAATTTTCAACCTTTTTTAAAAGTAATTTCAAAAGGTAAGTTCCCTAAATGATTTTGTGACATTGTTTTTGTGATATTAACTGCTTTTGTGACATCAATTTCTCAGTGTTATTCATAATGCCGCGACCCAGAAGATCTGATCTTTGGCACCGAACCCGGAAAGCAATTACAAATCGGAATATTACCAATCGATTGAATACGGATGAACAAGACATCGCACGAGATCAGCACCGTGTTTGTATGGCCCGACTTCGCGTAACGCAAACACAAGAAGAAAGACAGGCGGCAAATGAAACGGCTCGATTAGCAATGAGAAATCATGGATTAAATCAAGCAATTCAACAACGTGAAAATCTAAATCAACGCGTAAGAAGAAGAGCGTCAAGTGTTGATTTGAATCGAGTAGCGTTTCATTGCGATTGCACTTTTGACTACAGCTCGCATCCTTCCGTTCAAATTGGCCCAATGGAGATTGTGTGCAACCATTGCGGTGCATTAAAGTTCACCGGAGAATCACCTGGGTTGTGCTGTCTCAGTGGTAAGGTAAAATTACCACCATTGCCTTCACCATTGGTACGACCACACCTACTCTAACGCCCACTTTTTTTAATTGCTTAATTGCTTCTGCATGGGGTTTTACAGATTTACTTCGTACAGATTGTATCCACATCTTACTGAAGGCGAGGTAAAAATAAAAAAATTAATGTTTGTCTGCGGGCGCAGGGGCGTGGCAAAATCCAATTTTCATATTGCATCACCAATGACATACGAGCATACATACATATATTTTGGTTTTTTTATTTTAGTTCATTTTTTTCAAAGCCATTGTCATGTTTTTCAAAACGAGATATCAAACTCTTAAATCGGTTATGTAGTTCCGAAGATATTTGCAAAAAACTTATGTTATTAACGATCCAATATCAAAATTTTAAAACTTTCGAAATGTTGCATTCAAAAATCCGAGTTTTCGGTTTATTTACAAAATATTTACATCATTCGATAACAGAAGATATTCCGCGCTTACTAAGGTGCAACATTATACAATAAGTTAAAAATAATATTATATCATCAATCGATGATAAGAAACTTTATGTACCTTTACATTTAAGATACCTACATTTTGTGCACATTTGTGAGTTTTTTTCAAACGCTGATAAAAAATAACGGTACATTCAAACAAATTGCTCAAAGCGCTTGATCGGACTTTACGTGATTTTCGAGGATACTACAAACCGATGGGAGGCGCTTCCCATCTTATTCTTTTTGTTGGTGATTTTCGTCAAACTTTGCCCGTTATCAATGACCGCAGATGAGCTGAACGCATGCTTGAAAGCTTCATATCTTTGGAACGGAGTCGAGAAAATCACGCTATTGACGAACATACGTGTGCATTTGTTGCAAGACCCGTCTGCCCAAACATTCTCAGAACAACTTTTTGCCATCGGAAATGGAAAAATTCCAATTAATTGCGCCACGAACGAGATTTCGTTCCCGCCTAACTTCTGTCAAATGCAAATGAATATGAATACTGATCCAGTCATCTGTTTTGCGCTTGAGTTAAAGCAAGGGTATCCCTCCTTCTCAACCGATTGTGGCCACTAAAGTTAAGGATGTCTCGTGCAAGTGGGTTTGGATGTTGTTCAAGTTTCCTGACATACTTTGACGCATATTTTGTAAATTCGACTTTTACTAATGGCACGCCTAGATCTTTGTGGATTCGAGAATTTTTAACATACCATGGAGCTCCAGTAATTATACGTAGAATTTTATTTTGACCCCTTTGAATTTTTTCAATGTTTGATGCTGAGGCAGTACCCCATAATTGAATTCCATAACACCAGATTGGCTTTAGAATTGCATTGTACAACAAAAGTTTGCAATCCAACTTTAATGTAGAATTTCTGCCGATTAGCCAATTAAGTTGCACTGCTTTTAATCTCATTTGTGTAAGTTTCGCTTCAATATGAGACTTCCAAGTTAAACGGCGGTCGAGGTGAATGCCGAGGTATTTGACGTCATTGTGTTGCGGGATAATTTGATTATTTATTCTGATGAACGAGCAGGTATCTTTTCGCAATGTGAAAGTTATATGAATACATTTTTGTTCATTTATCCTGATTTTCCAAAGTTCTAACCAATTCTCTAGCTTATAAACATAATTCTGCAAATTCTGTGATGCAACTTGGTGGTCCTTATGGACGCTGATAAAGGCTGTATCGTCTGCAAAAGTTGACGTGTGGCTTTTTGGGGTCTGACGGCATGTCGGAGGCATAAATCAAATATAAAGTAGGACCCAGTATGCTACCCTGTGGCACACCTGATTCAATTGGCTGAGCGGTACTTAAAAAATTGCCTTCTTTGATTTTAAATTTGCGACCGTATAAATAACTTTCCATGAGTTTATGGGTGTTAGCAGGCAGAGTTAATTTATTTTGTGCATTAAACCGTCATGTCAAACTTTGTCGAACGCTTGGGACACATCAATGAAAAGGGCGGAGCAGTATTTTTTTGTCTTCAAACGACCCTCTTATCACATTTACCAATCTGTGTGTTTGTTCGATGGTACTGTGTTTAGCTCTGAATCCGAATTGATGATTAGGAATACATTCAGTGTCATTCAGAATTGGAGTCAACTTAGTCATTAACAATTTTTCGAACAGTTTAGAAATTGTCGGCAGTAGGCTAATTGGCCTATATGACTCCACTTTGCTGTGGTCCTTCCCTGACTTAGGAATCATAATGATCATAGACACCTTCCAATCTGCAGGATAATATTCTAGGCGTAAAATAGCGTTGAAGATAACGAGGAAAATTCTTCTTGCTACACGAGATAACTCCACAAGCATTTTATTGCTGATTTTATCCATACCTGGAGCCTTTCTAAGGTTCAGAGTACCAATAGCGTTTTGGACATCACGAAACTTTAGTCTTAGAGGTACAGGAGGTCTTATAACAAGTGGTGGCAAATCAGATTCGTTATTATTTGAGTTGTTTATAGTAAAAACATTTCTCAAATGGTTAACAAATAATGTCCCTTTCTCAGAATCATTTCTAGCCCAGTCACCAGTCGGATTTCGCAAAGGAGGTTTTCTTCTCACTGGTCTATTTAAACCTCTTGCCGCCCTCCATAACGAGTAGTCAGATTGTGGGGTACTATCAAGACCTTCCAAGTAAGATCTAAGTGAGGCCGTTCTTTGGGTTTCTAAGAAATGTCTTAGTATATCTCTGCATTCCCGTATCCTAGCTTTCAGTTCAGGAGACCTGTGAATTTGCCACTCTCTTCTCATTCTTCTTTTTACTGATAGGAGATGTTCGAGTTCAGAGAAATAAGTTCTGTTTGTCCTATTTCTACATTCAACGTGATAAGTGGAAGCGTGATGCACAGCTCGTCGAAGGTCCTCGGTAAAGTTGCCAATCGACTCATCAATATCGTCGGTAGTTCTGAACACAACATTTTTCGTGCAATGAGAACTGAAATACTTTTTGTATTTTATCGAACTTACTCGGGTCTTAGTCATGTTCATAAATGGAGAACCACACACTTGAGGGGAATGCATTGAAATGATAGTAGGAGAGTGATCTGAGGACAAGTCCAGTGAAGGATCCACTTGCATCCATTCTACAGGGATATTTTTCACTACTCCAAAGTCAATAACATCGGGAATCTTCCGTCGGTCCGTCGGCCAATAGGTGGGATGTCCACTTGAGAGTACATCTAAGATCATTTTAGCAATGGTGTTGAAGAGTACGCGACCCTTTGGGGTTACCAGACGTGAACCCCAAAATGTGTGTTTGGCGTTAAAGTCACCAGCAACTAAAAATCTAGCTCCAAGGGATTTAAAAAAGTTATGGTATTGGTGTTCTTTTAATGAAAATCGAGGCGGAGAATAAATCGATGATAAAACAAATTTGTATTGACAGAATTCAATGCAAATGTTTGTTGCTTGGAGGTAATCCTCACTTATGTTATTCATTAGATAATGCTTTATTCTGTTCTTTATAAGAATTGCCGAACCTCCACAAGCTCTTCCGCGGGGGTCTTTAGTATCGTAGAACTCGTAGCCATTAATTTTGAAGTACCCTGTCGACGTCAAGTGAGTTTCAGCAATCATCATAACATCAATCTGCTTATCCATCAGGAAGTATTCCAGTTAATTTTTATGTTGGCGGAGGCCGTTCGCGTTCCAGAAACAAATTTTTAAATAAATCATTTCTTTAAAATGGCTTGCAAGATAGTGGATTGCATTTTCAGCATTTCCTGCATCATGGATGTCATGGTGGTCGTAAAAGTGTTCATAGTTTGGACAAGTGTCTGCAATGTTGTCTCTAGATTGTTGATATGCGGCTCAGAATATTGGGGTTTAGGTTCCTGCTCCAGACCTGGCATATTGGATTTAACCACGTTTGCGTAAGAAACTTGTCTAGAATTAGGAGCGTTTTCGTGAGTAGTTGGTCGTACAATTTGAGGAAAATTCATACTCGACATGAAATTAGGTAGTTGATGACGATCAGGTAATACTGCCGACTTATTGGTCCGTGCCCTTCAAGTAAGTATAAATTGGACAACCTCTATAATTTGCGGTATGATTTCCTCCGCAGTTACTACATTTTTTTTATTTTTACGTCAGTTTTGGACTTATTACATTGAGCAGTTGCATGTAGTTCCCCACACGCAACACAAACAGACGGCAATTTACAGTACGCTTTGGTGTGGCCAAATTCTTGACAATTAATACACTGGACGAGTCCAATACGCTTATGCGGTTCCTCCACGGTAATTCTACGATGCAGAAGATAAATGAGATTGTAGATGGGATGGGACTCGTTTTTCTTTAAGACAACATCTCCAGGTTCCTATTCTCCCCTGAACATGGGCTGAGGGATCTTTTCACGGTTTCTAATATTCACTACGCTCTTGATTTTGAACCCTTTGTCCATTAAACCGGTCTTTATCTCCGCGGGATCAACACATGGGTCTATACCCTTCAAAACGACTTGGAGTCCTTTTGCGCTTCTGAGCTGGTAGGTATAGAAATCCCTAGTCTCCCTTTGCAGCTGGTTGGACAATTTTCGAAAATCATCTTCCCTATTCACTTGTATCTTTGTCTCGCAGATATTTCCATGTTTCATTGAGGTTACGCTAAACATGTTTTCACCTATTACAGCAACAATTCCTTGTACCAATTTACTGGAAGTGGGCTCTCTCAGATAAATTGGTGGGGGCTTAAACGTCTTCTTAGGAAATTCTGGCTCATCCGTCTGGATGATCATTACTCACGGTGTTAGGAGCTTTTGAATTTGATGACACTTGAGCAGACGTCGGGCTCCTCTGTCGCTTGAGAACGGTGATGTACTTATCCATACCTACTTGTTTTTTGGGTTTGACTGCACTATTTGATGAAGATGATGTTTTCTCATCTGTTGAAATCACTATATTGGGCGAACAGGAACGACGCCGTTCTACGGCTCTTGTAGTGAGAAAATTCTCCAAAGATTTTTTTAAGGATTCTTCCTCAGAGACCCATCTAGTTTTTCTAGTCGAGCTAAGCTCTTTCTCAGAATTACATCTGAGAGGAACACTCATACAATTTTTATGCGATTTAGTGTTTTTTTTAATTACCGATATTACCGTAGATTTTTTTAACCTATTACGAGTTATTTTTTCACTTTTTTGTTATAATTGAAATTATTATTAATATTGAAATTAATGAATTTGTGTTACCCTAACTTAATTAAAAATGAAAATAACAGATTGTAACTATTTAAAGTAACAACATGTTGATAACGGTTGCAACATGTTAAGGATAATTTAAAAAAGAAAAAGTGTCAAAGTAAAAACAAATCCTAGCAAGTTCAATAATCGAACAAATTATAACTCACAAAAAACCACTCAGGTAATACACACACACACACAATTATTTACTCATGTACATACACTAAAATTATAAATAAACATTAAACTTGTATTATTGAAAATAACTACATTTTAACTCTTTCTTTTCCACATAACCCATTGCAATTATTCCATTGAATAATTATTCCATTGAATAATTGCAATCATAATCTTTAGTTTGGTACCCACACCAAGCTAAAGATTATTTAAAAAAAGGAAACGAATTTCTTAGATAAACAGAAATTCCAACTTTTTTCACAACCTATTACACTTTTTCATCTATTACGATTTTTTCACCGAAAATTCAGCCGCACTAAAAATAATACGTCCGAACAGTTCGATGAGACGAGACTGAAAAAACATTTATGAATAAACATTTTGCCAAGAAACTGCTAAAGGTGCTATCACACGGGATTTATTTTACATATGTACTGTCAAATTTTCCATCTGTAAAAGTTGTACACATCGTGTGATATATACATATGAAACTTTGCATGTGTAAAATACATGTGGAAATACATATGTAATTTTTTCGATTAGAACACGCTCTATTTTCCTGTGACAAACATAAACAAAACAGCTGGTTTGTTTTGAAAAAAAAATTGAAAAAATATATTGTAAAGAATAAAGAACATGGAAAAGCAAGTATTTTTCGATTTTTAATAAATTAAATTATGTTTATTATATTTATTGCAGTTAGATTGACCAAAAGAAGCAATTCTTGAAATTTTTAATGTTAAAAACTCAGCTCTTGTTTACATTTATAGGTTATGTCATACGCAAAAACATAAGCAGGTGTGATAGCAAAAATTATGAATAGTATGTAAAATGGAAATTTTGACATACATCCGCAATTACATATGGGTAAGAAAAGTGACAGTAAAAAATACATCCCGTCTGATAGCACCTTAAGTCAAATCCGTATTCTAGTTAGCAGCCAGTTAACCGCAGTTTTTTATTAGCAAGTAGCGTTTTCATTCAATGTGTGTTAGAGTAAGACGAATATAGCTCTAAAAATATCAATGTGATTTGACAATTGTATCTTCTAATTTATACTATGTTTCCACGACGACTTGAATCACCTGCTTCGCTGTCTGAATCATGTTTATGAATCATGCTGTTTACATTACCAAAAAACTTGTTTCGATTTGACAGTTGTTTTTAATAAACAAACAGAATAAAGGAAAACAGAATTTACAATTTGTGGAAAATAATTTTTTTTAATGGACAAAAAAAGTGAGTGGAAATTAGTTAGCTTATTTGAAAAAAACATACATTCGTACGTCTTTACTTCCAGCAAAAAGAAAATAATTTGCTTTGTTTACAGTAATATTAAATTTGTACAGCTAGTGCAGATAAACTTGCGATAAAAATTAGAGAAGAGAGCAATTTTTCGTGCTTCGCAAGTAGATTCAATATGAATCTACTTGATTCGCTCTTGAAATTTTGTATGGTGAAGCAAGTTGTTTCGCTCATGATTGGGGTGTGAAGCATGAATAGAGAGCGAAGCATGTACCGTGGAAACATAGTATTATTGTTTTCGAAAAAAAGTCTCAATAAAGTTTTACTTACTTAAGGTGCTATCAGACGGGATGTATTTTACATATGTACTGTCAAATTTTCCATCTGTAAAAGTTGTACACATCGTGTGATACATATGAAACTTTGCATGTGGAAAATACATGTGGAATTACATATGTAATTTTTTCGATTAGAACACGCTCTATTTTCCTGTGACAAACATAAACAAAACAGCTGGTTTGTTTTGTAGCAAAATTGTTTGAAAAAATATATTGTAAAGAAAAATTAAAGAAAATGGATAATGAATATGGAAAAGTAAGAAGCAATTCATGAAATTTATACACGTTAAAAAGACAGCTTTTGTTTACATTAATAGGTTATGTTATACGGAAAAACATAAGCAGGTGTGATAGCAAAAATTATGAATCGTATGTAAAATGGAAATTTTGACAAACATACGGAATTACATATGGGTAAGAAAAGTGACAGTACATATGTAGAATACATCCCGTCTGATAGCACCTTTACTTGACCAAAGACTATAAATATATAAAGATGTTGCACTGCCATACATTGTTCTGCCACTGCTAAATTATTGATGGGATTTTGCGAAAATCCCCTTGTGTATGACTAATGAGAGAATTTTACACACATTTGTTATGCTCTTTTCAAAACATTCATTCAGTCGTCGTTGAGAAAGCGATGAGAACGCATGCGGATGGTTATCGTCATTTTTTTCCAGAAATTTATTAAGCATTGTAAATGTATTTTCTTCTTTCTCCATTTTGTTAAAAACACAAACAAACAACAACAAATAGCTGATTCCGTACAGAATGTGCGATCAGTTTCGCTTTTTGCTTAAGCATATGACAGTTAAAAAACTTAACGAAAAGTTTCGTTAAGTACATTATAGTAAGCCACAAACAATTTATATGCATTCGCAGGGTTGCTTAAGCTAGCATATGCACATTATAGTTGGGCCTTAACTCTAAAATTTTAACAACAGAACGACACGGAACAGAACAGCAACAGAAAGTACAGACTTATGAAGCCTTTATGTTTTTCTTGCGAGAGAGATGATACACGCGCATGATTGCATGTATGTGTGTGTCAGAGATGTACACGAGTTGATTCACTTTTTTCCTATATGTATGAACTCACTTTTTTTGTTTTGTTTTCAATCATCAATATGTGCTAATAACATTGCTTGCAGTGTTTGCGCTCTCCTAATTGCTTGTCATTTTCTCAATCACTTTTTAAACGCCGTTAGCAATAACGAATTAAAAATTATAACTGTGTTTTGATTTGTAAGCAAAACAATCAAATGATTCATAAAAGCTCAGATTGCATAGTGCAAAATCAGTGCGTTAATTTTTTTAAATAAGTTTTCAAGATGAACTCCGAACTGTTAATAATTTGCTTTTCTTGAATTCAGTGTACAAATATGAGTGAAAATATAGTTTTATTAGCAATTACAATAATTTATAAAAACAACAAATACAGACATACATATATTTATATTTAAATAATAAAATATTGAACATGAAGTATTACATTATTTCTTTTGCTAACCTCTGAAAAATGGCTGAAACTTATTTTTTCTATCATTATCATTATTACTATCCCTATAATAATACATATGTTTAAGCACTATCAAATAAAATTAAAAAGAATATGCGAGAAATATAGTAAAGTGTATATTTACTCAAAAAGCTCTGCGTATATTTATAACACTCATACTGATTCAATGCTTTTGTGAATGGTAAGAGCTTACAGAATAAGCAAGCAATTATATGCATATTGTAACAAAACACTTGCTGTGGTGAATCATGCAATGATAGCTTTCGTTTAGTTATGTATAGTGCTAACTCAGTCTTCACTTTTACAAAATAATAAATATGTAATTTGAATGGTATTCATGCACATCTCTGATGTATACTAAATGGCTCAAATTTTAGCAACCTATGTAAATATATTGAAATTAGCTTAAAATATAGAAAATTGCTTTTAAATTAATTTGATATATAACAAAACTGAACTGAATTAAAAAATAAATCAGTAATTTTTAAACTAAAAATTATATTAAAATGCCAATCTGGCACCAAACATAATTATGCCATATATAGATATTTGTATTTATAATTTAATTGAATATGTATCATATCTATTAATAAAAAATAATATAATAAATATTGTATAAATATCGGTACCGACTCAAAACTTTGCACAGATCATTTTAATATGTGCAATATGTACAGTGGGGAGCAGAGGTGAGTAGATGTTTGTATTTTCTGCATTGTAAAGATCATAAAAATGGTAATAATGGAGCGATTTTTAAATTTCTTTTTCTATTTTAATTCTTATTTCTTAATTCTTTACATAATTCTTAATAAGAGAAATAAAAGCCCAATAAAACAAGATTGTAATTTAAATAACAACAAAACACCTTGTATGTACTCAGTTTTCCTCACACTTGTTATCAACCAAATAATTGAAACATTTATTAATTTACCGTTATTTGAAATTAAGTTTTGAAATTTGTTGCTGCAATCTTTAGTTTTGTCAATATGAATTTTAGTTTTAAATCATAATTGAATAACTCCGTGTTCCAAAAACGTCGTTTTTTTTTAATTTAAAAAAGTAAAAGTTAATAGTTTTTGAAAAATGAAGAAACTATCGATAGCCGTGGAAAATTTGATAATAAATAAAACAACGGATGACTCCTCGTCACGTATGATAGCAAAAGAGCTTAATATAAGCCAATCAGTAGTTGTTAGAGTGTTAAAACGGCGAAATGTAGCTTCTAAAGACAGGCTTTCAGTCGCCAACGATTATTATCTGATGGAGACGCACGCCCTATAATGAGAAAAATGAGAGCAGACACGTCTTTAGTCCTAAAAGAAGCTTCCTGAGCAATAAATAAAAATGTTAGCCGATGTACAGCACAATATTGGATACATCTCAGCTGTAAAAAAACCTAAATCAGCACTGTCAGATAAAAATGTTTCAGCACGTTTAAAATTCGACAGACTACACAAAGATTGGACTGTTGATGACTGGAAACGCGTAATATGGTCAGATAAATCCAAGTTTAACCGATATCAATCTGACGGTAAAAATTATTATTGGCGTCGACAGCGGGAGAGTATACAACGACACCATGTTAAACAGATTGTAAAGCATCATCATGGTTTGGGGTTACTTTACATTGTGGCATGTTGGTAGATTACAAAAGATTTATGAAATCATGAGAAAAGAAGACTATTTAAAAATATTGCAGATTCAACTTCCCGATTTTGTAGATCTGAGCGCATACCCTGAGTAAGAAGTTGTGTTTCAACAGGATGGAGACCCAAAACACACCTCGAAAATCTTTAAGGAATGGTTGAATGCGCAAACATTTCAATTGATGCAGTGGCCTCCGCAAAGTCCCGACCTCAATCCAATTGAAAATTTGTGGTAAATTGTGAAAAGACGGTTGAGACAGTATCGAACAGCTCCGTCGAACTTCGCTGAGTTGTGGCAACGTGTGGAGCTGGAGTGGCAGAGAATTCCACATGAAATTATCCAAAAGTTGGTTGAAAGTATGCCCAATCGCATAGTGTATTAAAAAATAAAGGGCTGTGGACTAAGTACTAAAAATTTAAAAGTTTTTTTGTTTCCTGAAAGTGCAAAACTGAGTACATAAGATTTAATTTTATTTAATTTAGTTTGTTCCCTGAATACGTAGTTTTTTTGTTTTGTTTTAAGATCATTATTGTAATCCACTAATTAATAAATAAAATAAAAAAGTAATAATTTAAATCGCTTTGTTATTACCATTTTTATGCACCTGCAAATGCAGAAAATAAGAACACGTACTCACCTCTGCTCCCCACTGTATATCTAAGGTTTTAAAAAAATTTAATATGCATGATTGCAAACCTATCTCAACTCCCATAGACATAAATAAAACGGTTACCAAAGAGATGAGCCCACAATCTGAACAAGAAGTTGAAGAAATGAAAAAGATACCATATCAAGAAGCAATTGGAAGTATTATGTATGCAGCTCAAGTAAATCGTCCAGATATTTCATTTGCAGTAGGGGCTTTAGCCAGATTTAATAATAACCCAGGAAAGGCACACTGGCAAGCTGTAAAGCGTATCATGAGGTATCTTAAAGGAACTATGAAATACAAACTACAATTTTCTAAGGATGAAAATGAATTCATCGAAGGATTCTCAGATGCAGATTGGGTTGGAGATGTAGATGACAGAAAATCAACATCGGGTTATGTTTTTAAGTTTCAAGGTGGCTGTATTTCATGGAACTCTAAGAAGCAGCAAACAACAGCGTTATCCACAACAGAAGCGGAATATATGGCATTGGCAGCAGCTGGTCAAGAGGCGTTGTGGTTACAATCTTTGTTTAATGAACTTGGAAGACCATCATCAATTGTAATAAAATGTGATAACAAAAGTGCTATAAATTTGTCTCACAACAACACTTATCATGCTCGTTCAAAGCATATTGACATAAGACATCACTTTTTAAGAGAACTAGTTAATAATAAAAGGATCATTATTAACTATCTCAGTACCGAGAACATGGCAGCTGGCATCTTAACAAAATCCCTATCAAGTGTGAAACATTTTCATTGCTGTGACCTGATGAATCTTGGCGTTCATTCTAGTGGGGGTGTTGAAGAATGAGAATGAACTTTGTTAATATTATAACTTGTTTAATATATTGTAAATTGAATCAATATAGTTTGTTTTTTATTGTAAATGTTTTTAGAAATTAGAAAATAAATTTTCACTTTTTGACTGTTACTCAAAATATACGTATCACATACTAACAATAAACAATGATGCCACTACTAAAATTACTATTTTTGCTTATATCATCCCTGAATTTGACATTTAAAGTTTGTTTTTCCTCCATAACAAAATAAATATTTGCAAAGCGTTAAAAATATTTTATAGTTTAAAATGGAAGTGCCGGTATTAAATAAAACAAAAATAGAAAAAACGAAAAGATCGGCAAACTGGCGACAGGATGAAAACAGCTAAACAGCTGTTTTATCAAAAGATGGTCAGTATTTAGTAACACGCTAACAAGGGTTTAGCAGTTTGTTAACCGTAGTTTGTTTGCACATTATAGGAAACTCTATGCTAAAGGTGTGTTCACATTATGTGTATTTGTCATGTGGACTGTTTTCGCCTGTAAAATTTGTACATATAGTCTGAACACCTTCAAACAATATCATGTGTTATTTTAATGTGTGCAATACACATGACATTTTTTATTTAGAACGAGTTCTATTTTCAAGTGACAAACCATCTGACATCAGCTGTTTTTATTAAAAACAAAAATTTTGTGGCGGCAAAAATTAATTGAAATTTTTATAAATATAATTTTTAAATAGTAAAACAAAAATACAAAAAAAAACTATACAAATTTATTATTGAAAATGGAGGAAAAATTGAAAAGGAGTTAACAAAAGTAAGTACATAAGTATGTATTTTTTTATTGCAAGAAAGGCTAGTTGATCCTCTGGTGAAGCCATAAAATAGATTGCATTCCAATTAATTCTGAGTAATTCTAGTTCCAGTGTGGTGTAATTAATATTTTCGAAATCACGAAAAGTTATTGAATAGGGTGGCACTTGCAATTGAAAATTATAGGTCATGAACAATAAATCGTGTTTCGAAAAACACGAGGCAGACAGTTGGTCATAAAATAGAACATTCCTGTTATTACCAACAAAGAGAGAGTGCTATTGGACGAGGTAAAGTGAGTAGGTGTGGTTACGTTAGTTGGAACAAGTCCTAATGGTGCCAAGATGTCGATAATGCTACTGTCAGTCAAAAGGTTTGAGTTGAAATCACCCACAAGGACAACGTCATTATATAAAGCTGTGAAGTTCTCCAAAATTGAAAAAACGGTTCCATTGGTATATTATTATTAGGCCTGTACAAACTTCCAACCAGTAATTTTCTTCTATCGGATATGACTTCTATTAAGACGTATTCCACCAAGCAATTATTACTATCACCATCATCATTACTATAAGATGTGCTTTTAATATTGTAAGCTATGCCTTTTCTAATATAAATAGCCACTCCACCACCGCGCCTAACTCTATCAACCCTTATTAAATTGTAGCCACTTAGAGAAATTGAAAGATCAGTGACACTTGTATGAAACCATGTTTCTGAAACGCATACAATATCAATGTTGGAGTTCTCAAATATGTACCGGAATTCTTCAATTTTAGACGCCAAACTCTGAGCATTTATATGACAGATTTTTAAACCGTGTGCTTGTTTAGAAAGAATTTTGATCATATTTGCAGTACCGTATATGGAACCATCCCTTAAATTATTTTGAAAGTTCATTTATATATACACAAAAATAAAATAAAAGAAGTAACGCAAGAGTTAACATAGGATTTTTTAAATAAAAATAATTTATAAACATAAGCATTGTAAAATTAAATACATAATAAAAAAGACAAAAAATGGCAAATAATATAAAAAAAAAGTAGATGGCAAGAAAAAATAAAGTTATTCAGAAATAAAAATATATTATTGTAGCTGCATTGTGTTATTGCTTTGGTGACCAGCGCCAAAACTAAACTCATCACCTGATACAGGAAATAACCAATCCAAATGCTCGATTTCATCAATCTGAATAATAGGATCATTTGCATTTTTTTTTACATATACGATCCCTCGCATGGAGAAGGCACTATGTATCCTGCGCTCCCTTTTCATTTTTAGTGCAGCACGTAGAATTTCATAATTATCCTTTGTTAAGCTTTCATTCACAAAGAATCTATTTTCAGAAACGAAACCAATCTGATTCAATCGAAAGCAAAAGTCTTTATTGAGTTTCTTAAAATTCGATAATGTTTTTAAGAAAAAATTTTTGTCGTATGGGGACCACATTTTTACAATAATTGCAGCATCAGGCGAGTCATTTTTCTTTTTGTTGTTATGGTTTTGTAACCGATATATGCTTTTGATTGGGGGAATGGTTGTGTTTATCGTTGAACATATGTTTTTAAAAATTTCGTGTAAATTTTCATTCGGACTAAAGGGTATTTCATTAATACGAATGTCTTTCGCGATAGTAAAATTTTCTTGTCGCCGTAATTGTGTTTTTAAAGTTTTTATTTCTTCACCCATCTTTTTTTATTTTTGATTCTACTGTTTCTATTTTTTTTATTTCTGTTTCTAGCTTGTTTACTTTTTCTGACACTTCACTAATAACATTTTTCATTGCACAAAATCTCTTATCTAGTTCATTTAAGAGATCATTTTTGTACTCAACAAATTTATTTTGCATCATTTCTTGTATTTGGTTTGCTAGTTTTTCAAAGCGTTTGTCCATAATCGTAATAAATTTGAGCGGAGATTCGGTGTCAGTAATTTTCGGTGTTTTTGAAATATTACTTAGTAAAGAGTTTTGTAGAGCTTCTCTCATTCTCTTTGAGGACGGAGTTTTAACAAATTCAAGATCATTGTTATTATTTTTATTTTCGTTTGTGTTAATATTTTGATTAGCAGTATTTTGCATTTTTGTTGCTTTTTGTTTTTTGGTGGTTGATTTTTTCATAAGTTAATTTTATATTGTTTGTTTGTTTATTTGTACAATGACTTAAACACTGTTATTGTTGTAATATTATTATTATTTTTGTGTTTGCTTTGCAAAGTTTTACTTATTATAATGTATTGTAAAGATCTTATTTCATAAAATAAAACAATAAGAAACACGACAATATGCGGAGCTAATAAAAAACACGTCCGTCACTCTCAAGATAAATGTGATAAATATATAAAGATGTTGCACGCAGCAAGAATGATAAAATAAAGATTACGCCAACGCGCGTAAAATTTTAAAATGTTCTGCGCATTTTGGCCCTGTGACGTCACACATTCTGTGTTTCTATTGGCTAATTTTTTCTCACTTATTTTTTTTACTCATATTTTTACTGCATTTGCTCACTGCACTCTTCATGTTTATATTTTTTGTTGTTTTTTTTTTTGTTCGTTTTTCTTTTTTAACCCTGGATGGTTACTGTTCGTCGAATCGACGAAGCTCATTTACTCTCTATCATATCACTCATAAAAAAGAGTCAAATTCGTATCGAATTTTAAGATAGAAAAAAATATTTTGTGTTACATTATATTTTTTTCTTATTTCTTAAATATAATCCTTAAATAAAAATATTTTTGTTTATTTTTAACTTTAAAAACTTTTCCGCTAAAATTATTTTAAAAAATTGTTCGTCGATTCAACGAAGAGTAAAGGCCCAACTATAATATGCATAAGCAAGCTTAAGCAAATTGCAAAAGTTAACTGTCAAATGCATAACCAGTTCAGAGTTAACTTTCAGGTGGCTACAATGACTTTGAAACTTTTTGTCCACAGTTGCTCATTTATGTTTAAAAAAATGTTTTTATTTTAACAAAAAGTCATTTAATGACTATATTTTATAAATATTATTATATTATTTTATAAATAAAAGAAAACTTCGTACCCGAAACGCATAATTTTTCCTTTTTTTTAATTTATCGGCAAAAGTACTAAAATGTACAGCTGTGGCAACACTACAATGTAAATAATAACAAACGTTTACATATGTTTTGTTAATTTTTGTATTGTGTTTGTAAAAATGGAGAAAAAACTTAAAAATTTAACTAATATAAAAATATTAGTTAGCGCTTGAAGGCCTGTGCACATTAAAAGAAATAAGTGAACTACACTGTAAAAGAAGAAGACGCTCTTGTTCTGTCAGAGAAATAAACCACGACAGAAAGACATTTTTGTTAAAATAAAAAGGGCCCTTTTATTATAAAGGCACTTATTTTTTCCAAATTTTCTATTAAATTTAAAATAAATGTATTTTCTTCTTTCTCCATTTTGTTAAAAACACAAACAAACAACAAACAGCTGATTGCGTACGGAATATGCGATCAGTTTCGCTTTTTGCTTAAGCAAATGGCAGTTGAAAAACTTAACGAAAAGTTTCGTTAAGTACATTATAGTTTGCCACATACAATTTATATGTGTTCGCACGTTTGCTTAAGCTAGCATATGCATATTATAGTTGGGCCTTAACCTTAATGTACACAAATGAAGAGTAACCATTTAGGGTTAAACAGATTTTATTTTAGAACTCTCAGAGATTTCAATTGCAAGGTTGCCACACATAAAACATAAATTTTTCCCAAGAAATTTTAATTTTACCACATGAAACATTCTTGGTAACCCTTAGAATGGACCTTCTACGTCACATAACGGGAAATCATGCGCATGGTGTAATCTTTATTTTATCATTCTTGGCACGCAGTGTATTTAAAATTGACAAAATTTTGTGTTTCCTCAAGATGCGGGCGGGAAGACAAAAGGGAAAGAAGCACAAAGAAAGAGCGTAACAATATGTCGTTCTCTTGTTGTTTATAAGATCTTTTAATTCTCATTTATCATTGTTTGTGTGCATGTGTATGCATGTGTGTGTTGTACATTGCATTAAAAATGTAAAAATAAAATAAAAACCTAACAAAAGAATTTGTTACGGATTTTTTTTTCTTGTGCATGCCTAATTTTGTTTTTCCTAACCCATTATTGCATATGACACACACACTTCTTTTATTCATTGCTTGGTTAGAAATATGGCATACTTGAAATTCCTCAAATTTTTTTTCTCGTCGTTAACGTTTCTTTTGTTGTTTACAACGAAAAAACAAAGAAAGGAGAATATGCAAGTGGCCTGATAGAACCGCAATTAAATGGAATGATCTAGAAAGAAAAAAATGTAACCTGTTTTTCATACACACACACTGATTTTCCTTGTGTTGCTGTTCTCACTCATCCAATAGCTTACGGCCACGTAGCATATTTAGTATACCAGCATGAGTGTAGAGTTTTTTTGTTTACTTACACAAGCATGGTATTCTCTCACAACAACAACATATCAAAACCAATGGTATGACAAACATTCAAAGAATGCAGAAACCGTTACATTCTTGTGCATTTTTGGCTTCTTAAGAAAATGTACAACAGGTTAGAAGTCAGTCGTGATCGAGAAGTAAAATAAAAAGGGTGCAAAAATAGGAAAAAAAAATTGAAAAGTGGCAAAAAAAATTTAAAAGTGGCAGAAAAAAAATTGAAGTGGCAAAGAAAATTTAAAAGTGGCAAAAAAATTGAGAAGTGACAAAAAATTGAAAAGGTGCCAAAATTTAAGGTAATAATTATAAACAATGATAAAAAAATATAAATTTATTAATCTAAATCGGGATGGATTTCGAATGAAATAATATTGAAATTCAATTATAAATAGTTAAGAAAATAAATAAAATGAACGATTTTATTTTCTCGTTAATAATAATAATAATAATAATAATAATAATAATAATAATAATAATAATAATAATAATAATAATAATAATAATAATAATAATAATAATAATAATAATAATAATAATAATAATAATAATAATAATAATAATAATAATAATAATAATAATAATAATAATCATAATAATAATAATAATAATAATAATAATAATAATAATAATAATAATAATAATAATAATAATAATAATAATAATAATAATAATAATAATAATAATAATAATAATAATAATAATAATAATAATAATATAATAATAATAATAATAATAATAATATTAATATAATAATAAATAATAATAATAATAATAATAATAATAATAATAATAATAATAATAATAATAATAATAATATAATAAAATAATAATAATAATAATAATAATAATAATAATAATAATAATAATAATAATAATAATAATAATAATAATAATAATAATAATAATAATAATAATAATAATAATAATAATAATAATAATAATAATAATAATAATAATAATAATAATAATAATAATAATAATAATAATAATAATAATAATAATAATAATAATAATAATAATAATAATAATAATAATAATAATAATAATTAATAAATAATAATAATAATAATAATAATAATAATAATAATAATAATAATAATAATAATAATAATAATTAATAATAATAATAATAATAATAATAAATAATAATAATAATAATAATAATAATAATAATAATAATAATAATAATAATAATAATAATTAATAATATAATAATAATAATAATAATAATAATAATAATTAATAATAATAATAATAATAATTAATAATAATAATAATAATAATAATAATAATAATAATAATAATAATAATAATAATAATAATAATAATAATAATAATAATAATAATAATAATAATAATAATAATAATAATAATAATAATAATAATAATAATAATAATAATAATAATAATAATAATAATAATAATAAATAATAATAATAATAATAATAATAATAATAATAATAATAATAATAATAATAATAATAATAATAATAATAATAATAATAATAATAATAATAATAATAATAATAATAATAATAATAATAATAATAATAATAATAATAATAATAATAATAATAATAAAATAATAATAATAATAATAAATAATAATAATAATAATAATAATAATAATAATAATAATAATAATAATAATAATAATAATAATAATAATAATAATAATAATAATAATAATAATAATAATAATAATAATAATAATAATAATAATAATAATAATAATAATAATAATAATAATAATATAATAATAATAATAATAATAATAATAATAATAATAATAATAATAATAATAATAATAATAATAATAATAATAATAATAATAATAATAATAATAATAATAATAATAATAATAATAATAATAATAATAATAATAATAATAATAATAATAATAATAATAATAATAATAATAATAATAATAATAATAATAATAATAATAATAATAATAATAATAATAATAATAATAATAATAATAATAATAATAATAATAATAATAATAATAATAATAATAATAATAATAATAATAATAATAATAATAACATTACTAGTGACGCCGACTGTATGGCAGACGCGATGATGCACCGCATAGCCCAAAGCTGCGATGCATCCATGCCCCGTATAACACAGCACTTTAGAAGACAGCCAGTGTACTGGTGGACACCAGAAATCGCTGACCTCAGAAGAATCTGTATCCGCGACAGAAGGAGGTACACAAGAGCTAGGCGAAGTGGTGAGGCTTCAACGGAGGTTGAAAGTTTCAGGCGATCCCGGAAAGCTCTAAAACGGGCAATCATAAATAGCAAGAAGGCAAAATGGGAGGAACTTCGTAATGATTTGAACAGCGATCCTTGGGGACTCGGCTACAAGATCGTTACGAAGAAGTTAGGCACGAACTCCGCTATTCCACACCTCGAGAGCGAGCAAATTGACAATATCGTAGAAAACTTGTTCCCCACTCACCCTCTTCTGTTCGAGGAAAGTGAACCCCATGTTGCGGAGATGCCAACGCCCTTCACTGAGGAGGAACTAAAGAGCGCGGCTAGAGGCCTTAAAAGGGGTAAAGCCCCGGACCGGATGGGGTACCAGCTGAAGCGCTAGCACTTCTAGCCGAGGCCCGACCAGGCGTGATGCTCGAAGTATACAATGCTTGTATGGCCAGGGCACTTTTCCCAAGCGATGGAAAACCCAAAAGCTAACGCTGATTAGCAAGGGCAAAGGCGACCCAACGTTGCCGGCAGCATATCGTCCACTTTGCATGCTGGATGGTGCCGGAAAGCTTTTAGAGAAGCTACTGCAACGCAGATTAACAGAGTCCATTGAGATGGCTGGAGGATTATCGGATAGACAGCATGGCTTCCGACCCCGGCAAATCGACGATTGGTGCTATGAGGATGTTGTGGCATGCTTTGAGCGTGCTCAGCAAAGACGCTACTACCCAAAACGTACAATCGTTTTGGCTACACTCGATGTGAAAAACGCTTTCAACAGCCTGCGATGGATGGATATAAGGAAGGCACTACGAGAAAGGTTCCGCATACCCGGATACCTAATGAAAATTCTCCAGAGTTACCTGAGTGATCGTCAGCTCCTCTATGACACGCCAGGACGGCCAAAGGGTAAAAACAATTACGTCTGGAGCAGCTCAGGGATCAATCCTGGGTCCAGACCTGTGGAACCTGAGCTACGACGAGATACTCAATATAGAGATGCCTGAAGACACACACCTGGTGGGATACGCGGACGACATAGCGGCGGTCATCTCAGCAAGGGATATGGACGATGCTAGAAGGAAGCTGAATCAGGTCATGATTAGAACCCAAACATGGCTCGAGGATCATGGGCTGGAGCTCGCTAAGCATAAGACCGAGATCATGCTGATGACAAAGGGACATATGCCACTCGAAGTCAGCATGCAAATAGACGGCACCCCGCTGGTCACCAAAAAGGCGGTAAAGTATTTGGGCGTCCAACTCGACAACAGCTCACATACTGGGCTCAAATACAACACGCGGTCACCAAGGCAGCTAAGGTTACAGGCATGCTAAGCAGACTAATGGCGAATGTCGGCGGACCAACACAGAGTAGGAGGAGGGTGATTATGGCAACCACTAACTCGATATTGTTATATGGCAGTGAAATCTGGGAGATGCGCTAAAGGCAAAAACAAAGCGCAAAGCGATGGAGGCGGTTCAGCGCACAGCGGCACTCAGAGTTGCTTCGGCCTATCGCACGGTTTCGGGTGCGGCAGTGTTCGTTATAAGTGGGGAGATACCCGTTGACCTCTTGGCACGTGAGCGCAAAGACTCATGGAACCTCCAGGGGAGGGAACTCAAGTATGAGTACTGCAGAGCGGAGATCTCAAACCATTCAGCGATGGCAACATAGATGGAATGCTGAAACGGCCGGCAGATGGACGGCAAGACTCATCCCAACATAGGAAAGTGGACACAAAGGCGATTCGGAGAGGTTAACTACTTTCTGACCCAGTTTCTTTCGGGCCATGGTTACTTTCAAAAGTACCTGTACCGCATGGGCAAGACAGGAGACCCTGGCTGTATCTACTGCGATGCACCAAACGATGATGCTGAACACACGTTCTTCGACTGCATCAGATGGCAGACTGAGAGAAGACTATTGATCGAGCAGATTGACGAGTTCACTCCTGCAAACGTGGTCGATAGAATGCTTGAATCCGCAGACAAATGGCGCGCTGTCGGAAGTTATGTTGAGCGTATTCTGAAAACGAAGAAGACACACCTCGATGCTTTACGGCAAAACGAGTCCCCACGAACTCAGACTCAGGAACAGGCGTCAATGACACCAAGCTTCCTACAGACACGACGGACCCAGACGTGGGTAAATGGATAGTATTCCTTTTTGGGATAGTTGTTTCTGGGCCTTCCCGAAGTAATGTGGAAAGCAGTTCCGGGAAGGTAGTCTCACCAGAAAAGGAGGAGGGAATGTTTTAGTGGTAACACCACTCAAAGCAGTTGACGACGGTCACTGTAAGTGCGAAGGCATTTTTAACCCTACCTCACCCGTCAAAAAAAAAAAAAAAAAAAAAAAAATAATAATAATAATAATAATAATAATAATAATAATAATAATAATAATAATAATAATAATAATAATAATAATATAATAATAATAATAATAATAATAATAATAATAATAATAATAATAATAATAATAATAATAATAATAATAATAATAATAATAATAATAATAATAATAAAATAATAATAATAATAATAATAATAATAATAATAATAATAATAATAATAATATAATAATAATAATAATAATAATAATAATAATAATATAATAATAATAATAATAATAATAATAATAATAATAATAATAATATAATAATAATAATAATAATAATAATAATAATAATAATAATAATAATAATAATAATAATAATAATAATAATAATAATAATAATAATAATAATAATAATAATAATAATAATAATAATAATAATAATAATAATAATAATAATAATAATAATAATAATAATAATAATAATAATAATAATAATAATAATAATAATAATAATAATAATAATAATAATAATAATAATAATAATAATAATAATAATAATAATAATAATAATAATAATAATAATAATAATAATAATAATAATAATAATAATAATATAATAATAATAATAATAATAATAATAATAATAATAATAATAATAATAATAATAATAATAATAATAATAATAATAATAATAATAATAATAATAATAATAATAATAATAATAATAATAATAATAATAATAATAATAATAATAATAATAATAATAATAATAATAATAATAATAATAATAATAATAATAATAATAATAATAATAATAATAATAATAATAATAATAATAATAATAATAATAATAATAATAATAATAATAATAATAATAATAATAATAATAATAATAATAATAATAATAATAATAATAATAATAATAATAATAATAATAATAATAATAATAATAATAATAATAATAATAATAATAATAATAATAATAATAATAATAATAATAATAATAATAATAATAATAATAATAATAATAATAATAATAATAATAATAATAATAATAATAATAATAATAATAATAATAATAATAATAATAATAATAATAATAATAATAATAATAATAATAATAATAATAATAATAATAATAATAATAATAATAATAATAATAATAATAATAATAATAATAATAATAATAATAATAATAATAATAATAATAATAATAATAATAATAATAATAATAATAATAATAATAATAATAATAATAATAATAATAATAATAATAATAATAATAATAATAATAATAATAATAATAATAATAATAATAATAATAATAATAATAATAATAATAATAATAATAATAATAATAATAATAATAATAATAATAATAATAATAATAATAATAATAATAATAATAATAATAATAATAATAATAATAATAATAATAATAATAATAATAATAATAATAATAATAATAATAATAATAATAATAATAATAATAATAATAATAATAATAATAATAATAATAATAATAATAATAATAATAATAATAATAATAATAATAATAATAATAATAATAATAATAATAATAATAATAATAATAATAATAATAATAATAATAATAATAACATTACTAGTGACGCCGACTGTATGGCAGACGCGATGATGCACCGCATAGCCCAAAGCTGCGATGCATCCATGCCCCGTATAACACAGCACTTTAGAAGACAGCCAGTGTACTGGTGGACACCAGAAATCGCTGACCTCAGAAGAATCTGTATCCGCGACAGAAGGAGGTACACAAGAGCTAGGCGAAGTGGTGAGGCTTCAACGGAGGAGGTTGAAAGTTTCAGGCGATCCCGGAAAGCTCTAAAACGGGCAATCATAAATAGCAAGAAGGCAAAATGGGAGGAACTTCGTAATGATTTGAACAGCGATCCTTGGGGACTCGGCTACAAGATCGTTACGAAGAAGTTAGGCACGAACTCCGCTATTCCACACCTCGAGAGCGAGCAAATTGACAATATCGTAGAAAACTTGTTCCCCACTCACCCTCTTCTGTTCGAGGAAAGTGAACCCCATGTTGCGGAGATGCCAACGCCCTTCACTGAGGAGGAACTAAAGAGCGCGGCTAGAGGCCTTAAAAGGGGTAAAGCCCCCGGACCGGATGGGGTACCAGCTGAAGCGCTAGCACTTCTAGCCGAGGCCCGACCAGGCGTGATGCTCGAAGTATACAATGCTTGTATGGCCCAGGGCACTTTTCCCAAGCGATGGAAAACCCAAAAGCTAACGCTGATTAGCAAGGGCAAAGGCGACCCAACGTTGCCGGCAGCATATCGTCCACTTTGCATGCTGGATGGTGCCGGAAAGCTTTTAGAGAAGCTACTGCAACGCAGATTAACAGAGTCCATTGAGATGGCTGGAGGATTATCGGATAGACAGCATGGCTTCCGACCCGGCAAATCGACGATTGGTGCTATTGAGGATGTTGTGGCATGCTTTGAGCGTGCTCAGCAAAGACGCTACTACCCAAAACGTACAATCGTTTTGGCTACACTCGATGTGAAAAACGCTTTCAACAGCCTGCGATGGATGGATATAAGGAAGGCACTACGAGAAAGGTTCCGCATACCCGGATACCTAATGAAAATTCTCCAGAGTTACCTGAGTGATCGTCAGCTCCTCTATGACACGCCAGACGGCCAAAGGGTAAAAACAATTACGTCTGGAGCAGCTCAGGGATCAATCCTGGGTCCAGACCTGTGGAACCTGAGCTACGACGAGATACTCAATATAGAGATGCCTGAAGACACACACCTGGTGGGATACGCGGACGACATAGCGGCGGTCATCTCAGCAAGGGATATGGACGATGCTAGAAGGAAGCTGAATCAGGTCATGATTAGAACCCAAACATGGCTCGAGGATCATGGGCTGGAGCTCGCTAAGCATAAGACCGAGATCATGCTGATGACAAAGGGACATATGCCACTCGAAGTCAGCATGCAAATAGACGGCACCCCGCTGGTCACCAAAAAGGCGGTAAAGTATTTGGGCGTCCAACTCGACAACAGGCTCACATACTGGGCTCAAATACAACACGCGGTCACCAAGGCAGCTAAGGTTACAGGCATGCTAAGCAGACTAATGGCGAATGTCGGCGGACCAACACAGAGTAGGAGGAGGGTGATTATGGCAACCACTAACTCGATATTGTTATATGGCAGTGAAATCTGGGGAGATGCGCTAAAGGCAAAAACAAAGCGCAAAGCGATGGAGGCGGTTCAGCGCACAGCGGCACTCAGAGTTGCTTCGGCCTATCGCACGGTTTCGGGTGCGGCAGTGTTCGTTATAAGTGGGGAGATACCCGTTGACCTCTTGGCACGTGAGCGCAAAGACTCATGGAACTCCAGGGGAGGGAACTCAAGTATGAGTACTGCAGAGCGGAGATCTCAAACCATTCAGCGATGGCAACATAGATGGAATGCTGAAACGGCCGGCAGATGGACGGCAAGACTCATCCCCAACATAGGAAAGTGGACACAAAGGCGATTCGGAGAGGTTAACTACTTTCTGACCCAGTTTCTTTCGGGCCATGGTTACTTTCAAAAGTACCTGTACCGCATGGGCAAGACAGGAGACCCTGGCTGTATCTACTGCGATGCACCAAACGATGATGCTGAACACACGTTCTTCGACTGCATCAGATGGCAGACTGAGAGAAGACTATTGATCGAGCAGATTGACGAGTTCACTCCTGCAAACGTGGTCGATAGAATGCTTGAATCCGCAGACAAATGGCGCGCTGTCGGAAGTTATGTTGAGCGTATTCTGAAAACGAAGAAGACACACCTCGATGCTTTACGGCAAAACGAGTCCCCACGAACTCAGACTCAGGAACAGGCGTCAATGACACCAAGCTTCCTACAGACACGACGGACCCAGACGTGGGTAAATGGATAGTATTCCTTTTTGGGATAGTTGTTTCTGGGCCTTCCCGAAGTAATGTGGAAAGCAGTTCCGGGAAGGTAGTCTCACCAGAAAAGGAGGAGGGAATGTTTTAGTGGTAACACCACTCAAAGCAGTTGACGACGGTCACTGTAAGTGCGAAGGCATTTTTAACCCTACCTCACCCGTCAAAAAAAAAAAAAAAAAAAAAAAAAATAATAATAATAATAATAATAATAATAATAATAATAATAATAATAATAATAATAATAATAATAATAATAATAATAATAATAATAATAATAATAATAATAATAATAATAATAATAATAATAATAATAATAATAATAATAATAATAATAATAATAATAATAATAATAATAATAATAATAATAATAATAATTAATAATTATTTCAAGTAGTCGACAAATTGCAACAAATTTAATAATAAACACAAAAAAAAAAAAAAAGAATAGTGAAAATTTTAAATTGATTTAAGCAATTGAATATAAAAAATGTACTTTTTATTATACAAATACTAAGAAGAAAACAAAACTAGATTTACAAAAAAATTAATAAAAAACAAACACGGATTTACAATTTAAAAAGATACAGTTTATGCATAAAAATTGCAAACAAATGCATAGAAAAGCAGCAAATTTTAACAAAATGGGACGTTCTGAAATGTTACAACAAATTAACTAACATAAATAAATTGTAATTGCTGCTTAAAAAATTAAAAAAAATTGCAAATGAAAGTTTTCATCTTCAGACAAGAAACACTAGCTACTGTCCTTTCAAGTGTCATAAAAACCACGACATCAAATTAACCAGTGACCTCATACACTGCATCACAGCCGCAGCATCAGCAACGGTATCCTGTCGAACGAGTCTACTACACCAACGACAACAACAGCGAAAACATCGACACTCACCACAACAAAAACAACAACACCAGCTACATCTTCATCTGTATCAACTAAATAAATAGAAGATAAGTAACCAAACCATGTATTTTTTTTTATAACTATTATTATAATAACCATTGTAAAATTTATTGTATAATTTTTTTATTATTATTGAAATTTAAGGCATATTATTATTAGAAGTAGGGTTATTACTAACATTATTATTATTAGAGTTTTTTCTTCTTTTTCTTAAATAAATGTATGTGAAATTTGAAATGTATTGCTAAATATTCTTTTATTAAAGGAGGAATGTTAGTTACAGGTTATGTAAAGTAAGTAGAAGGTCACACACACACATATGGGACAGATTAAATAAATGTAGAGTACCCGTCTGTCATAGGTTGGGGTAGGGAACAGTGTACCCTACATGGCGCAACACCTTGCCATATCATCACCAGCGTGATGCAGCCTCATTTTTGGATTTCCTAGGTTTTCCTTAGCCTCTTTCGGGTTCTTTTAAGAAGTCTTTGTCACCGTGGCACTATGCATTTTTTCTGAAACTTTTCTACATACTCCTAGGGTGTGAGTATATATGCTTACGCGTCAAAACCCGGGTCAAGAACCACATTTGCTTCTGAGCTAGCGGGCCACCTTCTATACCCCCTTGACCGGTTTTGAGTGGGTTAGGTGATTGTTTTAATTATTTGACGGCGCGTAACAAATTTTTGTTTCTTACAATTTTTGTGCAAATAACTTTTGTCAATAATATGACCGATTGTGTAATTGTAGGGTAAGAGTATGTGTTTTATTGTTGTACAGACAAAACTATATCGATTCGCACCGAATTAGGTATGATGCTATTTTTTAGACTATTCAATTATGTATGTTTGTATCTACTTACCATATATAATTTTTTTTTTTTTAATATTTTATTCTATCATCATCAATTAAAATTGTTTGTTTAATAATTACATTATTTGAGATTTTACTTAAAGGTATTACAACAAATATAAACTTATGTTTTTAAAAATAAATATACTAATTAAAAAATGTATATTTCCAGTGTTAAGAAAAAAAGATGGGAAAAACCTAGTCATATATAATTTTATAGACAGTTCAATTATGAACTTCTGTCTCTATTTTTGTATAGAATGAAGTTGTAATAACACGAATGTTTTTTTTTTTTGTTTAGTGTTTATTAAATTTATTTATCACTGTTTCAAAATTTTAACTTTTTCTATATGTACTTGATAATTTGTATTTGTATGTTTCCCATGTGGAATGCTTCCGTAGTAAAATAAGAACTGGTAATTAAGAATCTTCATTCTGTATTTATAACATTCGTTATTCTCATCAAACCGTAAGGAATAAATTGTATTTTTGGTGCATTGCTCGGAATCATTTGTATAATTTTTTGCATGAACAAATATTTCTGAAGGATATGACAAAATTTGCGCTGGTTTATTATATCTAAACGTCATTTAACGCAAGATATTCGTTGAGCTATATATGTATGTAACCAACAAAATATCGACTTGATATTAATTCTATTGGCACATTGTTGGATGTAAAACAATCGGCGTCTTCATTAAAATATTCTATATTTTATATACTATACTTATATGATATACTTCCAGTCCTTATAGTATCTTCTAAAATTGTTTGAAACTGTATAGGTAAAACATTGCATCATCGTTTGCACAATTTGATGAGGTGCTAAACTGAGTCATTTTTAAGAATAATAACATGCTACTGCCAAATTAAATCCATTAACCGATGGATTTTTTCAGTGTCCACCTTTGGCACGTATATATGAAAACAAGTTTTTTAAAGGATCTTGGTTAAAATGGCTCGTTAAAATACAAAATAAATTTGAATGTAATGTATGTAATAATTAAGTGATTATTTTCATTATTTGCTAGTTTTATATCTCTCTAAATATGTAATTCTAAAAATTTATATAATAAAGGTTTTTATTTCGGTGCGAATCAATATAGTTTCATTTCTACAACAATAAAACACGTATTCTCACCCTACAATAACACAAACGGTAACATTGATTTTTCCACAGGTTATTTGCACATACATTTTGTGAAAACAAGACTTCTTTTAGTTTGTATATTTTTTGATTCGGCAATATATGTATGTATGTACAATGTACATTGTACATACATATGTATGTATATCAGTGGAACTCAAAAATGAAGATGTTTTGGTGAGAGAATTTTCCCAGCCAACAAGAATGATAAAATGAAGATTACGCCATGCGCATGATTTCCCGTTATGTGACGTAGTAGGGCCATTCTAAGGGTTACCAATAATGTTTCATGTGTTAGAATTAAAATTTCTTGCAAAAAATTCATGTTTTATGTGGTAGTTGGCAACCTTGCAATTGAAATCTCTGAGAGTTCTAAAATAATATCTGTTTCAAAAAGAAAAACAAAAAAAAAAAAACAACAAAAAATATAAACATGAAGAGTGCAGTGAGCAAATGCAAGCAAAACACAAGAATGATAAAATAAAGATTACGCCAACGCGCGTAAAATTTTAAAATGTTCTGCGCATTTAGGCCCTGTGTCGTCACACATTCTGTGTTTCTATTGGCTAATTTTTTCTCAATTGTTTTTTTTACTCAACGACGACTGAATGAATGTTTTGAAAAGAGCATAACAAATGTGTGTAAAATTCTCTCATTAGTCATACACAAGGGGATTTTCGCAAAATCCCATCAATAATTTAGCAGTATCAGAACAATGTATGGCAGTGCAACATCTTTATATATTTATAGTCTTTGCTAAAAGTGTTTTCATATAAACAGTTACATTTGCATTGTTTCATACAATAACAAATCAATACAAAATTACTAAAAGAGTGCGTTGTGATGAAGATGTTACTGCCTACCCAAGGCTAAGCAAAATGAGTAAAACAAATAAACCAACCTCTTCTCAGAGAGTTGGAAATCAAAATTACTTTGCTCCTCTATGATGTTGCTAAAGAAAAAGTACCACCTTCTAACCATATTGAAGTGTAAAACAGAGCAAATGATGAGAATATTAAAAATAACCGAATATTCGATTCGAAAAATGTCTATTGGTTTAAAAGTTTTCTGCGCGAAGAAATCCGATTATGATATTTTTCATAAATCTATGAAACAAAATTGTGCTTTCGAATTCTTTACGTATGCTAATAAAAATGAGAAACCCTTCAAAGCTGTACTTCTAGGAAAATAGAGGTGAAATTGTAATTTTTATTGTTTATTTTGAGAGGAAATCAATATCACGGAATGAATTGAGACAAAATTATAGAGCAATTAATTATATAGAAGTCAGGTGGGAGTATCAAAAACCAAACAGATCTAAAATAACACAGTGTTACAACTGCCAGATGTTTGGCCATTGTTCTAGCAGATGCAGCGTTAAAACCTATTGTGCAAATTGTGCTAGTAATCACAAGACTACAGAATGCAAATCGAATGTCATTCAATGCGTAAACTGTAAAGGTTCCCATAAGGCTATGTCACCAGAATGTCCAAACAGAGCAACAAATATTGGCGCTCTCCGCCAAAAAGGGTTCCCAGACCTGTAAATAACCATTCATATAATAGTAGCACAGATTATACTACTAATTTTCCAAATACACTAAATCAAAATGTAACGACCAACCCAAATCCCTGGGGAAATACGTTACCACCAACCCAGAATAATAATGAAAATCTTTTTACTCTGGAGGAATTAAAAACTTTAACTGTTGAGCTCATTAACAATTTGAGCAAATGCAAGTCCCGAGCTGACCAATTTGAGGTAATAACTAGTCTCGCATTTAAATTTCTCTCACGATAAACAACAATGTATTGAAAATGGCTCTATGGAATGCTCGAGGTGTTCGTTTAAAAACGGTTGAACTCTTCCAGTTCATAAACAAAAACAAAATTGATATCTGTCTTCTTTGTGAAACTTGGTTAAATGATATTAAACACAACAACTTCTACTGTTCGGGGTTTAAAAATGCTTAACTATTTTCAAGCACTCTTTATGTGCTTAACTTTAACTAGAAGAAAATACACAAGCAAAAGCAGAGCACAAAGTCAAAAAACAAAAATAAAACTATTGACTGTAGCTTAACTATGTGATTTTATTTGCTGACAGTCAGCCACAGCAATTCACTTTAAAAAATTTGCTGCTGCTTAAAACTTACAGTTTTTGAATTTTTCTTTAATGCTTTTGCTGAGCTAAAAACTGTGAACGTTTGTAGTGCTGAAGTTAAGCAAGTCTTATTTTCGTTATAGTGCTTGTGTTTTTTATAGTGCACAAAGTGGTCACAATATAAAAAAACACAAAACAAGTAAGAAAGTATAGTCGGTCAAGCCCAACCATATAATACTCTATATGTATAAAACAGTTTTTCAAAAATGTGCGCTATATGGGAGCTATGACCTATATGGACCGATTATCCAAAAATTTAGTGTCATGATTTCATGACTGTGAATATAAATATTGTGTATGTTAAACTTTATCTCGATACAAATACTTTTAAAAGATTTATGGAGGTTAAAGTTGATTACGGGGAGGGTCTTATATGGGAGTTTCGACTAATTATGGACCGACCATTATAAAATTAGGTGTCATCATTTCTGTATATTATTTGTGTCCACATAATGATCGAACTGTTCGGACGTGTTACTTTTAGTGCGGCTGAATTTTCGGTGAAAAAATCGTAATAGGTGAAAAAGTGTAAAAAGTTGAAATTAAACAAAAAAGTGAAAAAAATAACTCGTAATATGTTAAAACATATATAAAAAAAAAACATTAAAAATCGTATAGAAACTGTATGAGTGTTCCTCTCAAATGTAATTCTGAGAAAGAGCTTAGCTCGTCTAGAAAAACTAAATGGCTCTCTGAGGAAGAATCCATAAAAAAATCTCTGGAAATTTTTCTCACTACAAGAGCCGTAGAACGGCGTCGTTCCTGTTCTCCCAATATAGTGATTTCAACAGATGAAAAAACATCATCTTCATCAAATAGTGCAGTCAAACCCAAAAAAACAAGTAGGTATGGATAAGTACATAACCGTTCTCAAGCGACAGAGGAGCTCGAAGTCTGCTCAAGTGTCATCAAATGCAAAAGCTCCTAAGGAATTGTTGCTGTAATAGGTGAAAACTTGTTTAGCGTACCCTCAATGAAACATGGAAATATCTGCGAGACAAAGATACAAGTGAATAGGGAAGATGATTTTCGAAAATTGTCCAACCAGCTGGAAAGGGAGACTAGGGATTTCTATACCTACCAGCTCAGAAGCGCAAAAGGACTCCAAGTCGTTCTGAAGGGTATAGACCCATGTGTTGATCCCGCGGAGATAAAGACCGGTTTAATGGACAAAGGGTTCAAAATCAAGAGCGTAGTGAATATTAGAAACCGTGAAAAGATCCCTCAGCCCATGTTCAGAGTAGAATTGGAACCTGGAGATGTTGTCTTAAAGAAAAACGAGTCCCATCCCATCTACAATCTGATGTACCTTCTGCATCGTAGAATCACCGTGGAAGAACCACATAAGCATCAGGGACCCGTCCAGTGTCTCTACTGTCAAGAATTTGGTCACACCAAGGCGTATTGTAAATTGCCGACAGTTTGTGTTGCGTGTGGGGACATGCAACTGCTCAATGCGATAAGTCGAGAACTGACTCAAAAATCAAAAAATGCAGTAACTGCAGAGGTAATCATACCGCAAATTATAGAAGTTGTCCAATTTACACTCATTTGAAAGGCATAATAACCAACAAGACGTCAGTATTGCCTAATCATCCTCAACAGCCAAATTTAGCATCGAGTGACAATTTCCCTCAATTATTACGGTCCACTAGTCATGTAAACGCGCCTAGTTCTAGACAAGTTTCTTACGCAAACGTCGTTAAATGTAATATGCCAGGTCTGCAGCAGGAACCTAAACCCCAATATTCTGAGCCGCATATCAACAATCTAGAGACAACATTGCAGACACTTGTCCAAACTATGAACACTTTTACGACCACCATGACATCCATGATGCAGGAAATGCTGAAAATGCAATCCACTATCTTGCAAGCCATTTTAAAGAAATGATTTATTTAAAAATTTGTTTCTGGAACGCGAACGGCCTCCGCCAACATAAAAATTAACTGGAATACTTCCTGATGGATAAGCAGATTGATGTTATGATGATTGCTGAAACTCACTTGACGTCGACAGGGTACTTCAAAATTAATGGCTACGAGTTCTACGATACTAAAGACCCCCGCGGAAGAGCTTGTGGAGGTTCGGCAATTCTTATAAAGAACAGAATAAAGCATTATCTAATGAATAACATAAGTGAGGATTACCTCCAAGCAACAAACATTTGCATTGAATTCTGTCAATACAAATTTGTTTTATCATCGATTTATTCTCCGCCTCGATTTTCAATAAAAGAACACCAATACCATAACTTCTTTAAATCCCTTGGAGCTAGATTTTTAGTTGCTGGTGACTTTAACGCCAAACACACATTTTGGGGTTCACGTCTGGTAACCCCAAAGGGTCGCGTACTCTTCAACACCATTGCTAAAATGATCTTAGATGTACTCTCAAGTGGACATCCCACCTATTGGCCGACGGACCGACGGAAGATTCCCGATGTTATTGACTTTGGAGTAGTGAAAAATATCCCTGTAGAATGGATGCAAGTGGATCCTTCACTGGACTTGTCCTCAGATCACTCTCCTACTATCATTTCAATGCATTTCCCTCAAGTGTGTGGTTCTCCATTTATGAACATGACTAAGACCCGAGTAAGTTGGATAAAATACAAAAAGTATTTAAGTTCTCATTGCACGGAAAATGTTGTGTTGAGAACTACCGACGATATTGAGGAGTCGATTGGCAACTTTACCGAGGACCTTCGACGAGCTGTGCATCACGCTTCCACTTATCACGTTGAATGTAGAAATAGGACAAACAGAACTTATTTCTCTGAACTCGAACATCTCCTATCAGAAAAAAGAAGAATGAGAAGAGAGTGGCAAATTCACAGGTCTCCTGAACTGAAAGCTAGGCTACGGGAATGCAGAGATATACTAAGACATTTCTTAGAAACCCAAAGAACGGCTTCACTTAGATCTTACTTGGAAGGTCTTGATAGTACCCCACAATCTGACTACTCGTTATGGAGGGCGGCAAGAGGTTTAAAAAGACCAGTTAGAGGAAAGCCTCCTCTGCGAAATCCGACTGGAGACTGGGCTAGAAATGATTCCGAGAAGTGGATTTTATTTGTTAACCATTTGAGAAATGTGTTTACTATAAACAACTCAAATAATAACGAATCTGATTTGCCACCACTTGTTATAAGGCCTCCTGTACCTCTAAGACTAAACTTTCGTGATGTCCAAAACGCTATTGGTACTCTGAACCTTAGAAAGGCTCCAGGTATGGATAAAATCAGCAATAAAATGCTTGTGGAGTTACCTCGTGTAGCAAGAAGAATTATCCTCTTTATCTTCAACGCTATTTTACGCCTAGAATACTATCCTGCAGATTGGAAGGTATCCATGATTACCATGATTCCTAAGCCAGGGAAGGACCCCACTAAAGTAGAGTCATATAGGCCAATTAGTCTACTGCCGACAATTTCAAAACTGTTTGAAAAATTGTTATTGGCTAAGTTGATTCCAATTCTGAACGACACTCAATGTATCCCAAATCACCAATTCGGGTTCAGAGCTAAACACAGCACCATCGAACAAACACACAGATTGGTAAATGTGATAAGAGGGTCGTTTGAAGACAAAAAATACTGCTCCGCCCTTTTCATTGATGTGTCGCAAGCGTTCGCCAAAGTTTGGCATGACGGTTTAATGCACAAAATAAAATTAACTCTGTCTGCTAACACCCATAAACTCATGGAAAGTTATTTATACGGTCGCAAATTTAAAATCAAAGAAGGTGATTTTTTAAGTACCGCTCAGCCAATTGAATCAGGTGTGCCACAGGGTAGCATACTGGGTCCTACTTTATATTTGATATATGCCTCCGACATGCCGTCAGACCCCAAAATCCATACGTCAACTTTTGCAGACGATACAGCCTTTATCAGCGTCCATAAGGACCACCAAGTTGCATCACAGAATTTGCAGAATTATGTTTATAAGCTAGAGAATTGGCTAGAGCTTTGGAAAATCAGAGTTAACGAACAAAAATGTATTTATATAACTTTCACATTGCGAAAAGATACCTGCTCGTTCATCAGAATAAATAATCAAATTATCCCGCAACACAATGAAGTCAAATACCTTGGCATTCACCTCGACCGCCGTTTAACTTGGAAGTCTCATATTGAAGCGAAACTTACACAAATGAGATTAAAAGCAGTGCAACTTAATTGGCTAATCGGCAGAAACTCTACATTGAAATTGGGTCAAAATAAAATTCTACGTATTATTACTGCAGCTCCATGGTATGTTAAAAATTCTCGAATCCACAAAGATCTAGGCGTGCCATTAGTAAAAGTCGAATTTACAAAATATGCGTCAAAGTATGTCAGCAAACTTGAACACCATCCAAACCCACTTGCAAGAGACATCCTTAACTTTAGTGGCCACAATCGGTTGAGAAGGAGGGATACCCTTGCTTTAACTCTAGCGCAAAACAGTTGATGTGATATTTTTTAGTATCATTAAAATTTTTGTCTAGCACTGGCTGGGCTTATTATTTTCTTTTTAGTATTAAGATTTGAATACTTATTGTCATTTCATATATGAAGATTCAATAAATAATTAAAAGCAAAAAAAAAAAAATTGTGTCGAATTGAATTTTATTTGTTAAGAAATTTATGATAGGTAAAGTGATTTTCGGAAGTGGGCCTTATATGGGATCTACGACTAATTATGGGCCGATCACAATAAAATTATAGCGTACTGTTTGTATACATATGAGATATATTTGTATTAAATATTATTTTGATACCAATATTTTTGAGTGAGTTTGTTCTTTAAAGTGATTTTCGGAATTGGGCCTTATATGGGAGCTACGACTAATTATGGACCGATCATCAGAAACTTCTACCATATTATATGTATATACACGAAACATATTTGTGTTCAATATTTTTTGGATACCAACATTTTTGAGTGAGTTATGCTCTTTTAAGTGATTTTCGGAAGTGGGCCTTATATGGGAGCTACGACTAATTATGGACCGATCTTCACGAAATTTGTAGATGTGATTTAGCATCATTTATTACTTATTTTTGGTGAAATTTGTTTGCATACTTGCATAATTCAAAGATTTATGACCGGTAAACCCCAATTTCGAGAGGACATTTGTATGGGGGCTAGGTGAAATAATAGACCGATTTTCAGCACGTACCAAATTTTATCGAAATATCTTCAAAATTGCGACCTGTACATTGCGCACAAGCTTTACATGGACAGCCAGCCAGACGGACGGACGGACGGACATCGTTAAATCGACTCAGAAAGTGGAAACGAATGTTTACATCTATACTCATGTTATTTCCCTGGAGGTTTAAGGGTAAATCCCAACAGTAAACAAATGTTTATTTCTGACCTGCGTATGTTATTTATTGGAGGTGATCTTAATTGCAGAAATCGTTTTTGAGGCTGTCATCAAAATAATTGTTGGGGTAATATACTTTATGAAAAAATTCAACCAAATCATTTGAAAATCGTATATCCCTTTGAAAATACATATATACCAGCTGATCCAAGAATGCGACCATCTACATTAGACTTTTTCATAACAAATAACCCACAAATAATATCCACAATAAATGTGTTAAACGTCTTAAGCTCCGACCACTTCCCAGTAGTAGGAAATATAAATCTGAATATAAAATTAATTGAATTAATTTAATTAATTGGACTAAGTTGCTCAATACATAAACAGAAATCTTCCTCTTCAACCAAATTTTACAGAAGTTTAAGTACTTCTGAAATTGATGATTATATCTTGTATTTCAACAACACAATATCTGCAGCAATAGATCACAGTATACCAAAAAGCAAAAAATTTATATGTACAAGACAAAAAATTGCCAAACGATATAAAAATTTTAATCCAATATAGAAACATCTACAGAAGGAATTGGAAAAGATATAGATATTTAAATGATCATCAGCAAATGACTAGGCTAAACAAATTTATTACAAATGAAATTATTAAATATAATAACAAATCGTGGAATAGCATGCAGTCTACGTTAGATAAATATTCTGCACCGTTCTGGAATTTATCAAAAATATTAAAAAGAAAACACAAAATTATTCCTTTGCTCAAAGAAAATTCTAGAATATTCAGTACACTAGAGGAGAAATGCAATGTATTAGCAGATACTTTTTATTTAACCCATTTTGAGCCGCTGTTCGACTAGTCGAACAGCAAAATTCTCTTTTTTCACCTCCATTTTTTATGTGTTTAAGTGTTCCCGACACACAAAAAAGTGATACCATATTATATGAAATTTAATTGTCTTTCAGAAAAAGTATATAACAATTATCCCCCACTTCTCTGCTCCGCTCCAAGGGGGGGTTGAAAAATACCTTGCATATAGACACTTTTTGTTTGGATAAAATGGAAAATATATATAAATTTTAATTTTATAAAAGTACTTTATTATTGTTCGCAAAGGTCTAAAATAGTCGATCAGTAAGTTTTTCCCGAGTTTTAGAATCCCCAGGTATATTTAGAGACCCGCCAAATTCACTGTTCGACTAGTCGAACAGTGGCCGTAGGCCACAACTTTATTATTGTATTTCGTCGTTGAGCATTTTATGCAGAAAAAATAAACTTATACATATATATAAACTCGTTTGTTTTACTAAGCAGAGTTTATTACAATAATAAAGCTAGTGAAAGTAATTTTGTTGGCAAATATTTGTAATTGTTTTTTAACAATTTATCAGTTCATAATGGATAAGTGTTTGAATTCAAATCGTATGGGTGCTTAGACAATTCGCCGGCGTAAAGCACTTTGTGTGCAGGAAATTCTTGATGAGTTGGCGATGAGTGACATTGATGATGAGTTAGAGACTATTGCAGCAATTCCACCTGAGATGTTTGATGGAATTACTGATGAGGAAGATATTGACGACCAATTGTTGACGGGCGAGGAACCTCTGGCAAAGGATATAGCCGGAACATTCTAGATTGAAACTATTAAAGACCGCAAAGGTTTGTCTGCCTTTGCAGATGAAGCGCCTGCAACCAAAGATAATGTTCGAAAGTCAAGTCGCAATGCTTTTACTGTTTACAATGATGAGCAACCTTCAACATCGGCTGAAAGTGGTCATATAAAAAAAACATATTATGGAAAATACTTGGTGCAAAAAGACGAGCTATACTTGGGAAAAACAGTGATCGAGATAAATACGGTGAATTAGACGTTGTTGGACCGTTGCCAAACTACAAACTGCCATCGGCGTTAAAGTTCGTTCACTTTTTGATGTTCGGTGTCTTTGAAGAGCATTTGTCAATCGACGAACAAATGTTACCATATTTTGGACGTCACAGCTGTAAGATGTACTTGAAAAACAAGCCAATAAAATTTGGATACAAGGCTTGGTGCATGGCTACTGCTACTGGATATGTCTTCAACATGATGCCGTACGGTGGAGTTAGTGACAAATATGATAAAAATATAGTCCTGGGCGCTTCTGTGGTCATGGATATGGCTTGTAAATTGGAACATCCTTCCCGTTATCAACTTTATTTCGATAACTTCTTTACTTCTCATTATTTGATGTGGCTAGTAGATTAGATCAACTATCAATCAAATCTAATCAAAAATAATCAAGAAATTTAATCAATTATTTTTTGGATTAGTTTTGATTAGATTTGATTAAAAATGCTAATCGTCACTAATTGTTATTAGATTTTTGATTATTTGTAATCTAATCAATTAGTAATCTGAAATTTTTATCAAAATTCAATTCTAATGATTAGATTATTTTATTTCTCTAATCGTAACGATTTCTAATTCTAATCGAAATTCCCCAGCTATGCTTGTTACTAACGCCTAACGAGAACAACGACGAAGCTATTGCGAAGGATGACATTAATAAAGATACATCATTTAAGATTCGCCCGCACCCTCGTGTGTCAGCTCATCACCAAATCATAACACAACCTGAAAAACATGCCAGGCGTTGCAATGTTTGTCATAAGCCTACACAGTGAATGTGCTCTAAGTGCATTTTCACGAAAATAAGTGTCTTGCTGCTTACCATAAATGGGAGCAAGAGTAATGAAAATTACAAAAAGTACATTTAATTACATTATATATAATAAATATTTAAAAAAATAAACATTACAATCGTGTTTTTGTTCCACATATGATTTTTTTTGCCGATATCTGAGAATTTTTTTTGTATGGTAGTATAAATTTTTTTTGTCGCCTACGGCCGTTGTTCGACTAGTCGAACAGTCGTTTCTGGGGAAACGGTGGGAGATACAAAATTTCTGATAACGGTTTTGTATGGTAATTGGGGCCTAATTAGATCAAAAAAGTACTTTTTAGTTTACAATTCGAACATTTTTGCATTCCGGCTCAAAATGGGTTAAACAACAATTTTTCAAATCATCTTAGTGATGACGAAACTATATTCGATTTTAATAATGTTGTAAACAGTATAAAACACACTGAAATAAATAACATACCACAGAGTCATTATATATCTGCCGAAAAAACATCTAAATTCATTAAGATGTTGAAAAATAAAAAATCACCTGGTATAGATGAAATTAATAACAGATGTTTAAAAAATCTGCAAAAAAAAAAAGGAATCAAATATATCACAAATATATTCAATGCATGCTTAAAGCTATGCTACTTTCCAAAACAATGGAAACAATAGCTATACTTAAACCTAACAAACCTGCTGAATCTCCGGGGTCATACAGACATATTAGTCTTTTACCAACAACTAGCAAAATATTTGAAAAGATAATTAAAGAGAAAATATTGAACTTTGTTGATTCACATGATATCCTTCCTACAAATCAATTTGATTTTAGAAGACAACATATCCCATCCATTACTTAAAATTAAAAAACTTGTTTAAAATAATTTCGAAAGTGGAAAATCAACTGGAATGGTTCTTCTTGCCATTAAATCAGCCTTTGACTCTGTGTGGCATAATGACCTTATTTACAAGTTAAAATCGTTTAATTTCCCACTCGAAACAATCAAAATCATATTAATTTTTCTAACTGATGAATCTGTTTATATTGGGAAAACAAATTCACGTGAGGTTCATATAAATGCTGGATGCCCTCAAGGTTCCTGTTTATCGCCAGTTTTATATAATATTTACATTGCCGATAACCATCGTTCTCTCCTATTGCACAACAATTTTTGCAGATGACACATCTATACTAAGCTCTGACCTATATGCTGTAAATATAAAACACAACCTAGAATTAGCCTTAGTTGAAATTAATAAATACTTTACAAAATGGAAAATTTTAATAAATCCGGAAAAAACAAAAAACAACGTAAATCTTGCTTTACAACCCAAAATCCGTTACAGTTTTATAACCACACCATCAACTGGGAAGAAAATGTTAGATATCTAGGTGTTATCCTTGATACCAGACTAAACTTTAAAAACCACATTTCGTATATTGTGGACAAAATAAACAGGGTCACACATATGTTATACCCCTTAATAAACAGAAAATCCGATCTTTCAATTGCTAACAAAAAAATTTTAATTAAATCCATTTTCCACCCCATAATGTTTTATTGCACACCTTTCTGGTCTTCGTCAGCAAATTGCCACAGGAAAAAGCTCCAAGTGGCACAAAACAAGCTATTAAAAATGATATTTAAACTTCCCTGGCACTACTCAACGCGTAGACTCCACACACTCGCTGATTTTCCTACCACCAATGTTAAATTAAACTATTTAAAAGAAAACTTTGTCAGAAGATGTGAACACTCAGAATTCCAGCACATTAACGAGCTAAGCTCATCATAAATTTTACCCTTTTTAACATAGTTTTAGTTTGTAGTATATATAAAAATTGATTCAAAAGGGGTTTTTTTTTTAATTTTTCCACCAAAACATATAACACAAACTTATTATCAATATTACAACAAAACAAAATGTTAAAGTAGAAAAGGAATATATTTATTGCTAACCTCTTTAAAAAATGAATGAATGAAAAAGTCATCATAATTTTGAACACGAAAAGCGAATCTCAGCTATTATTTGCGAAGTGCTCATGGCATTGACGTGAGCGCGAAAAATATGAAATATGTTCGTTCCAAGACAAAATTAAAATTTGTAAACACCTATTGCCCAACAAATATTGCCATGTGGCCTGATTCATATCAAAATATCAAATTGGTCAATGCTGTTACAGCAATGTTGATGTAAATAGTAATTTATAATAATATTAGTACTTATTTAAATTTCATGGTACATGCAAATATGCAGCCGGCTGACAGAAAAATATTTTTTGCAACCTATTGCATTCATTCATCTAAAGTTTAGATTCTAAACACTTACATACATGCAACCAAAACGTAAAAAAAATCGAACACTATTGTTATAAATTTCTTAATGATGTTTACATTCATATTTACATAGATAATTTTTTAGCAATAAAATATTATTTTCGGTCGTACAATATTTTAAACTATTTTTAATGGTTTTTTCTTTCTCGGTGCGAAAGAAATAAAACAAAAAATTGACAATAGTGCATAATAGCGAGAGAGCTATCGTAACGTACAAACTTTGAGATATTAATATTAACATTTTAATGCTTGGTTTTCACTATGTCAGTTTTGTTGTCAAATTGTCCAATTTGTTATGAAATTACCAACAATTTAAACAATTTGACAACAAAACTGACAGTGAAAACCAAGCATAAGTATGCTGGTTAAAACTTATTTTGCAATATATAAAACCATATGATTATCATACCGTAAAAAAAATTACTTTTTCCGGAACCATTTCTTCCAACCACAACATTGTGTCTCTTATCGAACGGCTCAACCACAGTTTGGTCTTTATAACTTTTGAAACCTTGTATAATAATCTAAAGAAACAAAATTGTTTACAAGTACATATGATATATTTTAAATTAAATTTACTTGTTTAATATGCATCCCGTTTTAGTTTACAATATCAGTACAAGTTAACAGGGTTCAACTTTCATAAACCTTTTATAAAACTAAATGAACATAAATACATAGTGATATAATTCTATTGGTTACTGAATACCGTATTAATTAGTCTTGCCATCAGAAATGACAAGGTTGCCAACTTCTCAGTTCATAAAATGCAGGATTCGGAATTCAAAAAAAGAATTGCAAAATTTAATTTAATGCCAATTTTTTTCAGTTTAACGCGCGTATTGCAAATATTATACAAAAAAAATTAAAATAATTAAATTTATTAACCAAATGGATTTATTGATAACAAAAACTTTATAATTAACAGTTGTTTGCATATGTTTTTTAATTTCTTTTATTCTCAATGCGATTTTATAATAATAATCAATCATAGAAGAAGAAAGAAGAAAATTAACAAAAAATTTCTGTCTGTGTATTAATTTCGCAACTCTAAACCTAGATTTACACGATTGAAATTTTCTTCAAAATGCTTCAAACTCGTGTAAAAAGCAAAATTTCTTAAAATTTGTTTATTTAATAACTATTAATAACTATTCCATTAATAAATTATGAAGAATTTTTGCTAATTACACGAGTTTGAAGCATTTTGAAGAGCAATTTTGAAGAAAATTTCAATCGTGTAAATCTAGCTTAAAAGGTTTAAAGCTATGTGTCCACGATGGTCAGATATTACAACGTTGTCAGAAAAATGTGCAGAAAATGTCTAACACCCGTGTAAACTTAAAATTTTTGTCTTCCAACGTTGTAAGAAAACGCATTTTCAGTACATTGGAAAACAAAAATATTTTCAGACAATCATGTAAACACACAATTTTTTCAATGTCATTGTTTTAAGACAATTGACAAACACTTTTCATTATCATATGTGCAAAGTTTATGCATCTGACAATGGCAGCATTGAAATAGAAATTATTTCTAAATTTAACTCTGAATATATCTATATATATAAAATTCAATGTATGTATGTATGTATGTAACGTATAGACTCCAAAACGGCTGAGCCGATTGTGATGAAATTTTCACAGCACGTTACTGTGAATCTAGAAGGAATAATAGGGTACTTTTTTTTACCACGCCCACTTTTACGCCCACTTTTTTAAAATATTGTAATTGAAGACCAAACCTTTGGACCAATATTTTTGAAATTTTCACAGCATGTTACTGTGACTCTAGAAGGAATAATAGGGTACCTTTTTTTACCACGCCTATTTTTACGCCCACTTTTTAAAAATTATGTAATTGCTCCCATATAGTTTTTAACAGATTTACTTCAAATTGTATACACATTATATACTCCAGGCGAGGTAAAAATAAATATTTCTTAAGCCCCACCCCTTTCACGCCCCTTTTCACGCCAAATTTTTGAAAGTTTTATTCTCTATACAAATTTGTTCATTCCAACGTATTTTTTTTATTTGGTAGTATATTGCTCTTAATACTGTTAACGTCGCCATATAACTATGAACTACGCCTACTTCATCGCCCCCTTTTTTTATTTCAGATACTTACTTATACCACTAACAATGTTTGCTATACAAAATACTTTTTTTGTAATATGTATTTACCTAAAGTTTTATATACTTTTTAACTACATACATTTTTTTATTACCAAATCCCCATTTTTCGCCCTATTTCACCTTAAATTATTTATATACTATAGTTATTGCTTTTAATCTATATATATATAAATGAATGTGTGTCTGTATGTTTGTGCTTAATAGGAGGCCAAACCCTTGGACCAATCTGAAATTTTTACAGCATGTTACTGTGACTCTGGAAGGAATAATAGGCTATATGAAGTTTTGATTGTACAAACGGGGGTGGCACCGCCCATATAACCCACAAATTTAACCCGCCATATTTTGGGCATTTTTTGACGTACGTCGGTGATATTTGGTACATATGGTATTGGCATAATTAGGAATACGTACCAGGAGAAAAGTGAGTGGGACCACGCCCCTTTTTAGGAAAATTAAACATCGTAATATAGTCTTAACTACTGGACCGATCGTCATTAAATTCTCACAACAGGATATTCTTATAAAATAATAAATTCTTGACTATGTAAGTGGACAAAGGGGCATGGTCTCGCCTAAAGCATTGCAATAAATACATTAAAATTAAATAAATAAATGTTTGTAAATATATAAATACGTTTTATTTTATGACGTGGGGGGGGGGGGGGTAGCAAAGCACACCGGGTTTAGCTAGTTATAAATAATAAACAAATTAGAGTGCATTGATAAAATTTTTGAAAAAAGTGGAAGAAAATTAAAGAATTAAATTAAAGTGTGCATTAATAAAATTTTTGAAAAAAGTGGAAGAAAATTAAAGAATTAAATTAAAGTGTGCATTAATAAAAATTTTAAACACACACACAGAGCTGCAAAACGAATTTGACAATGCCACACAACAATCTGACAACCGTGTAAACTGACAATTTCGGTTGACAGATAAATTCATTGTGTGACAATTGTGTGCAAATGTTAGTTTTCTTACAGTCGTGTAAACTAACAATTAACTTTTGCTAAAAATTTTTCAATGTCAGTACATTGATAGCACATTGGTAGATATGACAACGTTGTAATATCTGACCACCGTGGACATATAGCTTAAGGCAGAATTATAGCATAGTTCTGTATAACGAGTGTATTCTCAGGCGAACGAGTACGTAAAGAATTTTTTTTTTGCCTTTAATTATTTATTGAATCTTCATATAATGAAATGACAATAAGTATTCAAATCTTAATACTAAAAAGAAAATAATAAGCCCAGCCAGTGATAGACAAACATTTTTATGATACTAAAAAATTTTACATCAACTGATCCAGTCATCTGTTTTGCACTTGAGTCAAAGCAAGGGATGGTGTTCAAGTTTGCTGACGTACTTTGACGCATATTTTGTAAATTCGACTTTTACTAATGGCACGCCTAGATCTTTGTGGATTCGAGAATTTTTAACATACCATGGAGCTGCAGTAATTATACGTAGAATTTTATTTTGACCCCTTTGAATTTTTTCAATGTTCGATGCTGAGGCAGTACCCCATAATTGAATTCCATAGCACCAGATTGGCTTTAGTATTGCATTGTACAACAATAGTTTGCAATCCAACTTTAGTGAAGAATTTCTGCCAATTAGCCAATTAAGTTGCACTGCTTTTAATCTCATTTGTGTGTTTCGGTTCAATATGAGACTTCCAAGTTAAGCGACGGTCGAGGTAAATGCCGAGGTATTTGACTTCATTATGTTGAGGAATAATTTGATTATTTATTTTAATGAACGAGCAAGTTTCTTTTCGCAATGTGAAAGTGATATGAATACATTTCTGTTCATTTATCCTGATTTTCCAAAGCTCTAGCCAATTCTCTAGCTTATAAACATAATTCTGCAAATTCTGTGATGCAACTTGGTGGTCCTTACGAACGCTGATAAAGGCTGTATCGTCTGCAAAAGTTGACGTATGGATTTTGGGGTCTGACGGCATGTCGGAGGCATAAATCAAATATAAAGTAGGACCCAGTATGCTACCCTGTGGCACACCAGATTCAATTGGCTGAGCGGCACTTAAAAAATCACCTTCTTTGATTTTAAATTTGCGACCGTATAAATAACTTTCCATGAGTTTATGGGTGTTAGCAGGCAGAGTTAATTTTATTTTGTGCATTAAACCGTCATGCCAAACTTTGTCGAACGCTTGCTACACATCAATGAAAAGGGCGGAGCAGTATTTTTTGTCTTCAAACGACCCTCTTATCACATTTACCAATCTGTGTGTTTGTTCGATGGTGCTGTGTTTAGCTCTGAAGCCGAATTGATGATTAGGAATACATTCAGTGTCATTCAGAATTGGAGTCAACTTAGTCATTAACAATTTTTCAAACAGTTTTGAAATTGTCGGCAGTAGACTAATTGGCCTATATGACTCCACTTTGGTGTGGTCCTTCCCTGGCTTAGGAATCATAGTGATCATAGACACCTTCCAATCTGCAGGCGTAAAATAGCGTTGAAGATAAAGAGGATAATTCTTCTTGCTACACGAGGTAACTCCACAAGCATTTTATTGCTGATTTTATCCATACCTGGAGCCTTTCTAAGGTTCAGAGTACCAATAGCGTTTTGGACATCACGAAAGTTTAGTCTTAGAGGTACAGGAGGCCTTATAACAAGTGGTGGCAAATCAGATTCGTTATTATTTGAGTTGTTTATAGTAAACACATTTCTCTAATGGTTAACAAATAATGTCCCTTTCTCGGAATCATTTCTAGCCCAGTCACCAGTCGGATTTCGCAAAGGAGGTTTTCCTCTCACTGGTCTTTTTAAACCTCTTGCCGCCCTCCATAACGAGTAGTCAGATTGTGGGGTACTATCAAGACCTTCCAAGTAAGATCTAAGTGAGGCCGTTCTTTGGGTTTCTAAGAATTGTCTTAGTATATCTCTGCATACCCGTAGCCTAGCTTTCAGTTCAGGAGACCTGTGAATTTGCCACTCTCTTCTAACTCTTCTTTTTTCTGACAGGAGATGATCGAGTTCAGCGAAATAAGTTCTATTTGTCCCACTTCTGCACTCAACGTCGTATGTGGAGGCGTGATGTACAGCTCTTCGTATGTCCTCAGTAAACTTGCCAATCGACCCATCAATATCCTCGGTAGTTCTCAACACTACATTTTCCGTGCAGTGGGAACTTAAATACTTTTTATACTTTTTCCAACTTACTCTGGTTTTAGATATGTCCCGAAATGGAGAGCCATTCCCTTGAAGGAAACGCATTGAAATAATAGAAGGAGAGTGATCTGAAGACAAGTCTTATGAAGGCTCCACTTGTATCCATTCTGCAGGGATATTTTTCACTACTCCAAAGTCAATAACATCGGGAATCTTCCGTCGGTCCGTCGGCCAATAGGTGGGATGTCCACTTGAGAGTACATCTAAGCCCATTTTAGCAATGGTGTTGAAGAGTACGCGACCCTTTGGGGTTACCAGACGTGAACCCCAAAATGTGTGTTTGGTGTTAAAGTCACCAGCAACTAAAAATCTAGCTCCAAGGGATTTAAAGAAGTTATGGTATTGGTGTTCTTTTATTGAAAATCGAGGCGGAGAATAAATCGATGATAAAACAAATTTGTATTGACAGAATTCAATGCAAATGTTTGTTGCTTGGAGGTAATCCTCACTTATGTTATTCATTAGATAATGCTTTATTCTGTTCTTTATAAGAATTGCCGAACCTCCACAAGCTCTTCCGCGGGGGTCTTTAGTATCGTAGAACTCGTAGCCATTAATTTTGAAGTACCCTGTCGACGTCAAGTGAGTTTCAGCAATCATCATAACATCAATCTGCTTATCCATCAGGAAGTATTCCAGTTCATTTTTATGTTGGCAGAGGCCGTTCGCGTTCCAGAAACAAATTTTTAAATAAATCATTTCTTTAAAATGGCTTGCAAGATAGTGGATTGCATTTTCAGCATTTCCTGCATCATGGATGTCATGGTGGTCGTAAAAGTGTTCATAGTTTGGACAAGTGTCTGCAATGGGCGTAAAATAGCGTTGAATATAAAGAGGATAATTCTTCTTGCTACACGAGGTAACTCCACAAGCATTTTATTGCTGATGAAGGATCAACTTGCATCCATTCTGCAGGGATATTTTTCACTACTCCAAAGTCAATAACATCGGGAATCTTCCGTCGGTCCGTCGGCCAATAGGTGGGATGTCCACTTGAGAGTACATCTAAGCCCATTTTAGCAATGGTGTTGAAGAGTACGCGACCCTTTGGGGTTACCAGACGTGAACCCCAAAATGTGTGTTTGGCGTTAAAGTCACCAGCAACTAAAAATCTAGCTCCAAGGGATTTAAAGAAGTTATGGTATTGGTGTTCTTTTATTGAAAATCGAGGCGGAGAATAAATCGATGATAAAACAAATTTGTATTGACAGAATTCAATGCAAATGTTTGTTGCTTGGAGGTAATCCTCACTTATGTTATTCATTAGATAATGCTTTATTCTGTTCTTTATAAGAATTGACGAACCTCAACAAGCTCTTCCGCGGGGGTCTTTAGTATCATACAACACGTAGCCATTAATTTGGAAGTACCCTGTCGACGTCAAGAGAGTTTCAGCAATTATCATAACATCAATCTGCTTATCCATCAGGAAGTATTCCAGTTCATTTTTATGTTGGTGGAGGCCGTTCGCGTTCCAGAAATAAATAAATCATTTCTTTAACATGGCTTGCAAGATAGTGGATTGCATTTTCAGCATTTCCTGCATCATGGATGTCATGGTGGTTGTAAAAGTGTTCATAAATAACGAGTGACTCAAATTTTTCGCCCAAATGAGTACAAAAATTAGTTTTGGGGTTCTATAACACTAGTGTCTATTCTTTTGAGTAAAAACGTAAAACCATGGTGAAATTAAATACCAGGTGACCGCATTGCTACAACAATTACAACAAGGCAAGAACAACAGGCATTTTTCTATATGAAAAACTTTCGTCACTGTCAAAAAGTTTTTTTTTTATATAACTTTTTGGCATTTTCAAATTCACCATGAATAATCAGCTGGCGCTACGCTATCACCTAGTATTTAAATTCACCTTGCGTAAAACTATCTTTTTTTATGGTTTCTATATTGAAATCAGGGCTGCCAGATGAATTTCGGAAAAAATCGTCAAAATCCCGATAAAAAACAAAAAAATCATCATTTCGAATTTTAAAAATCGTCAAAAAATCGGAAAAATAAAAAGTTACTATTTCTCATAGTATTTTGAAATTTTTATTTAAACGAAAACATAAAACTACAAGTTTATATAGTCTCTTGTACAATACATATCAAAATACATAAATTTTAACTTTTTACATAACAAATCAGAAAAAATATAATGTTAAACACAACTTGTGTAATATTTTTATAATATCTTAGTCCGTTTTCACTTCTATAATTCTGACTCGTCAAGGCAAGTATTTTTGTATGAGAAGGAAAATAAGAACAAAAGGGGTACAAACTTGACGGTACTGTCAATTTTTTTATTTCTTTTTCATGCATGTTGATTTACATTAAAAAGTACGAAAATTGATTTGACGTATGTAAATGAAATGGCAAGTTCAAAAGAGAATTAAACAAAAACTAGTGAGCTAAAACTGACGAGTGTGAAACAAGACTTACAGTATTTTATAAATAAATATCTGAATTTAGCATATTTTATTAATTCACGTTAAATTACAATGTCAAGACAATTTATTTTAAATATCATTTTGAGTATAGAATTCAATTTATCCATCATATACGAGTACAGGTACTTATTTTCAAAGAATTCCGTATTTTTGTTATTTAAATTTATTTGGCTGAATATGCTTTCGACGTTTTGTTAAAATAGGAAAAGTTTTTGTACAAGGTGGCGCAAAAGTAATCCTCCTATCAGAAAATGCTATAAATTTTGCGAGGCCCCTAATGTCAGTTCTGTCAGCAATATTCCGCGTTCTGGAGCAGTGTAGCGTAACGTTGTTTATAACGTGTATTTCGCATGTGTTTACTACACAAATGTCAAAACAGAACTGACATTAGGGGCCTTGCAAAATTTATAGCATTTTCTGATAGGAGGATTACTTTTGCGCAACCTTGTAAAAGAATTTCCCCGTGGTAATTCAGAAATTGTTTCCTCTTAAAATTTTAGTTAATGGAATTCAGTATTTTAAATTGATTTTTATGTTTACAGATAAATAAGTAATCTTGACTTTTCTGTCTCAATATTATTTGGAATTATTTTACTTGAACTTAGCAACAATAATTAAGAAAACACTACTATCACTTAGTTTTGTTTTTGAAATATGTCATGTTCTTCTTAATATTTATGATATTTAATGAGAAAAATAGTTGTTGTCGCAAAAAAAGAGAGAATTTGCTAAGAAAAACATTAATAAAACTAACAAATGATGAATTTTTAATAATTCAGAAAATCGTCACTTTCAATGAAAAAATCGTCAAATCGTCATTTTGCTATTTTTGAAATCAAAAATCGTCAAAATGACGATAAATCGTCAAATCTGGCAGCTATGATTGAAATTTCAATTGTCCTACCGTCAAAAACAGACGAGTATATTTTTTATATTATTTCGTATATTTCTACAGCATAAACTGTTGTCTACTACCTTAACTTTTAATTTCAATGTTAATTGCGATAAATTGAAACATTTTTCATTCAATTTATTACAAAATTAAAAAATTCATAGCAATTTCAATTCACATAAATTATTTTTGTATTGTAAATAAAACACAGCTGTTTTTATTTTGGTTTCTAGGGTTGCCCCTCAAATATTAAAATTTTGAATAATAACATGGAAAAAAATAAACAAAATATCTAATTAAATAATTTGGCAATAATGCAATACAACAACTCAATATTACCAAGGTAACTAACGTAAGTCAGACGAGTGTATTATAGAAACTCATTTGTTTACGTACTCGCCCGTGTATCACTCGTTCGCCTGAGAATAGACTCGTTATACAGAACTATGCTGATAATAAAAATATTTTATGTCATAAAACACTCAAATATTTAGCGTTTTATAAGCAAATGAATCAGAACATATGAAAAAATCACTCGAACTACTTTTTGGCCTATTAAGCCAAAATGGGGACTTGTGCCAAAATTCTAAAAACGGGGCCTAATAGAGGAAAGTCTTGGCTATATTTCCTCAAACTTGGTTTTTGTCTCTACAGTTAGGTGTTCGAACAAAATTTTTCAAAAACTAATTTCATACAAGTCACTCAAACTATTTAGGGGACTATAGACCAAAAATGGGGACTTGTGCCAAAATTCTACAAGCAGGGCCTAATAGAGGAAGGTCTTGGCTATATTTCCTCATACTTTGTTTTTGTCTGTACAGTTAGGTATTCGAACAAAATGTATTTTAAGACCATAAAATATGCCGTAAAAAACGAAAAATATGCTCTAAAAATTTTAAAAATATGCTAATAAAAAATTATTAATTTGTTTGACAATCTTTTATTAAAAACAAAATAATTAAACAATTAACAAAAATTAATACATACATACACAAAGGGGTATATTTTGTAAACTAAAGCACCCTTAAGTTAAAAAAAAGAAATATTTTAAATCCATATTAAAGTACCTAGGTAAATAAAGCAAGGCTGCAAAAAAATAATATGTATATATATATAAAAAAGTATTATTTTTATTTTAAAAAATAGATCACTTGTCTATTTTTTAAGTCAATTATTGAAATTTACTTAAATTCCTGGCCTTTGTTTTTATCTTGAATAGATTTTACTTTGTTTTGAAAAATATACTTAACATCACAATGAGGAACGTTGTTAATTTTTTGAATCGCATCTGTCAATATTTTTATTTGTTCCAGCAGTGTGAGGCCACTTGCTTGTAATTTTGTTATTAAATTTACAATAAATTCATAATTAGAGACTATAAAAATCAAATCTGTTTTAGTTTTAGGATTTCGTAAGATTTCTTGCGCAACTTGTATTGATTGAGCATTTTCATTATTCAGCATATCTAAAACGTCTAAAACCTTTTCATAATTATTGGCATAATAATTTACGGCTTCAAGCCATGTCCCCCAACGGGTTGTAATGGGCTCATGTGGTAAAGGAAGCTCAGGATGAGTTTCCTTAAAAAGGTCTTCTCTACTCGGAGCTTTAAAAAAAACCTTCTTTACGTTGGCAATAACTTTATTAACGTTTTCATAAGAATCCCTTATCCGTTCATAAATTCGATGAAGACCGTGTTACGCGCGGACGTAGCTCTTGTTCTGCAATCATCGCATAACTTGGGTACGCTTGCATATAGCACAACCTAGCTCGTCGGATACGGATGGATTCTTTGTTATCCGATGATATGCAATCCGTCGCGGTACACAAAAATATTGGTACCCGTTTATTAAAACAACATCTTCACATACAATTTCATATAGCCCTCTTTTATCATCAGTCATTTTCATTGTCTAGAGTCTCTTACAGCCCCTAGCATAAGACTGATGTTTGACTTAGTCTAAACTATCATCTCACATGCCGTCCTCGTCCGTCTGATTTGTTGGTCTGGTTTGTTTCCTCGACATACACACATACGAAAAGTTTAATTATTCATTATGGAAGTTCTTCCTTTATTCACATTTTTATTATTTCCTTAAATATAGTTTGTTAGTTCTGTTAGTATCATGTATTTCTTCCTTTCGTTTGTTGTTTGTCTTATACTAATTATTACATCCTTATTTTTTTTTAAATTCTTATATTCTAAATTATTTCTCTTTCTGTTTTGTTTGCCATTCTAATTTTTTTTTTACACTTTAATTTTTAAATTCTTATCTTATAAATTATTCCTCTTTTTTGTTTGCCTTACTAATTTTTCTTACATTTTAATTTTTAAAACTCTTATATTCTAAATTATTTCTCTTTTCCGTTTTGTTTGCCTTTCAATTTTTTTTTACATTCTAATTTTTAAATTCTTATATCCTAAATTATTTCTCTTTCTATTGCCTGCCTAATTTTTCTTACATTGTAATTTTTAAATTCTTATATTCTAAATTATTTCTCTTTCTGTTTTGTTTGCCTTTCTAATTTTTCTTACACTTTAATTTTTAAATTCTTATATTCTAAATTATTTCTCTTTTCTGTTTTGTTTGTCTTTCTAAAATTTCTTACATTTTCATTTTTAAATTCTTATATTTTAAATTATTTCTTTTATCTTTAATTTCGTTATTTCATATGCATACACAAATCAGGTATTTATAATAATTGTCATATCAATGAGTCTATGTAGTTCTAATGTGAATTACAATTCTAAAATAATAAATTTAACGGCCTATTTGCGGATTAACTAATATTTGTTTTGTTTTCTTGATTATTGTTTTTAATTATTTAGTTTTTCTTTTATATATTTTGTTTTTATTTTTCAGCTATTTTACGTTCGCATTCATATCAACTCACTGTGCTCCATGTTTGTTCCTTTTTATACCTTTTCCTTCTGATCGTTGTTTGTTGCTGCATTTGCCTATGCCCTCATGACTTATGTGTTTTTTTGTTGTTGTTGTACTTATTGTTTTGACTATCGGCATGTGCATTCCGCTGTTGTACAAATATGATCATGGTCTGATTTTACATGTTGGCCTTATTTGTCGTGTTAATGTGTTGGGTTAACATGTCTGGTTACTGGGACATTGACATCCCGTGTGTACCCTCAAGGATTCCTCTACGTAGGCTCGCCGTTTACGAGAGGCACTACCCAGCGAAACTCCCTCACAAACACACCGCGGCTCTGTATCTGGCGTAGAGAACACGCCCGTCTCTTAGTAGAAATATTATCGTGCCCAAGAAACAACTTACTCTTAAAATATTATTATAAGAGTAAAGCAACCGTCTAGACAAATGAATTACGTTATTCGTTCTTCGTGCCTTTTTAATGATTATTTGTTTCTTTCGCGATAATGATTTCGACAAGTTATATCTTTTTTCCGACTTCTTGCCCTCAAACCTCGTGCTTCAACAATTTAATCGGAAAAGAAAAAGGCCGGTCACAATAATGAGATTTTACTCGTTAGTTAAAGTGTCAAATCATAAGGAAGTGTTCTGTAGGGTTAACCTTATAATGGCAAAATAATTTCTGTTTTCCAATTACTTTCAAACTGTAACAGTATTTAACTAATTTTACAAAGGTTTTTGTTTGTTCTGTTTAACATGAATTAAATATTAAAATTATTTCATATAAAGATGTGGCAATTATTATCGTTATAAAACATTAAAATTTTTGTATACATTTCTTATATCTTATAATCGCAACAGGGCGAGCCAAACGAACGACTTTGGAAGTTGGTTGGCTCGAAATCTTAACACTTATTGTAATAATATTAGGCAATTAAAAAAAAACAACATCAAAAATTCAATCTTTAAGTCCGCGCCTAAACGTGGGACAAGAGTCCATGAACGTCTCATGCTCTAAGGAAAATTTTAATCGGCATTTGGCAATATCGATACCACAGTCAGCTAGAATTCATATTGCAGATTAATATTAATATTTTGATGGGCAATATCTCCTATGTGTACGACCTATAGATTGTATTTGTTCTAACTTAAATTCTTATGTTTTCCGCATGATATATGCCGACTGATCTACCTCTAATATCTCCCAATTCATATAACGAGTTCCCAACTGCTCTTAAAACTATGGACTTAAGGTATTTGAGCGCCAGCTTGGCACTATAATGTTTTATGGCATAACTTAGCCTGTAGTTTCTTGTGTATACACATTGTCCGACGTTATAGCTCACACTCCTGGCCCTCAGATCATAATTTTTCTTCCCCTTCTCATAGGATTGCTTTAAGTTTTCAGATATTTTTTCTTTCAAAAGCTGCAGACTTGCCTCTTTTGGCAACACTTCAATTTCGGATTCCTCGATTATGTCTAGTTTCCTGAGAAATTCATATGTGTCCCCGTGTTGTGCCATAGACTGCCCAAATACTGCACGGTAAGGCTCCATACCTATACATGTATGTCCCAACTCTTATGGTCAGCTTCGTCTATATACGCCCGGATTATTGACAACATTGAACGATTCACCCGTTCCGAGGAATTTGATTGTGGTGCATATATCCCTGTCCTCATATGCTTGACGCCATACCTGCCTAACAGTTCCCTAAAGATTTCGGATATGAACTGTCGGCGATTATCCGATACTGTCACCTCTGGAATCCCGAAAACCTGAAATATGTAATTTAATAGGTATTTTACTACTTCTGATGCCGTTGCGTTTCGCATCGGCTTTAAGAAAACGAACTTAGAGTAATGATCTAATACAACAAAAACATAGCCATTTCCTTGGCGGCTACGTGGATATGGTCCACAAAAATCAACAAATATTCTTTGGAAAACGCGTTCAGACTTTATCTGACTTCCCATATATGGTCTCGAAATCACATTACCGGCATTGGTGGATTTGTACGTTTCGCAACCGGCAACAAAATTTTTCGTATCAACAACCATTCCGGGCCAATATTATTTCGCCCGTAGTCGATAAAGCGTTTTGGCCATGCCTCCATGTCCATGTGCTCGTCCGATCGAAATCTCGTTCTTTTCAAAACAACCCCATCAGAGTTCTTTAAGTCAGGAAGCTTAGCATTATTCGCCGTGATTTTATCTATCAAATTTAAATATTCAGCCTCTTGAAATTCAGTGGCCTTTAAGTCCAATTCAGGTCCGCCATTAATTTCTGCAATCTCGTCCAAATACATTCGGCTAAGCGCATCCGGAACGATATTTGCAGCGCCTTTCCTATGGACAATATTAAACTGAAACGCCTGCAACTTAAGGCTCCACCTTTCTGGCTCATGAGCCATTTTAGGCTCATGTGATCCGTTATAATTGTGAACGGGAGACCGTCAATATAAGGCCGAAACTTCTGGACACTGACAACGGCCGCGAGGCATTCCAGCTCGGTGACCGTATAATTTTTCTGCGCGGAATTCAGCTTTTGTAACATGTATGCGATGGGTCGCTCTGCGCCTTGGTCATCGAGCTGAAACAACACGCTTCCGATGACTGTGGTAGATGCATCGCACTGCAAATAAAAATGTTCATTAAAGTTTGGATTTATGAGCACTTTAGGCGACGTTAATGCCTGCTTTAAAGCATTAAAACTCTCAAGCGCTTCTGGTGTCATTTGGAACTCCTTCCCCTTCTTTAAGCAGTCGGTCATTGGGGCAGTGGTGGTAGCAAAATTCGGCAGGAACCTCCGATACCACCCACACATGCCGAGGAAACGGCGAAGTTGCTTCACTGTGACAGGAACCGGAAAATCAAGCATCGATTGTATTTTCGATGGATCCGTTCGAAGTTTGCCTTGGTCAATCACGAATCCCAGATATCGCACTTCTTCCTGGCAGAATTTTGATTTTTCTAAATTGATCGTTAAACCTGCGTCTGACAAGCATTGGGCCAATTCAGTTAGATGTTCAAGGTGCGAGTTAAAATCTGGCGAGCACACGAGTAAATCGTCGATATACACAAACACAAATTCCCTCAATTTGAATGGTATCACCCGGTCCATAAGACGACACAGTCACTGGCTGGCGTTACACAATCCAAATGGCATAACCTTAAATTGGTATAACGGCCTGACAGGGATTGTGAACGCAGTTTTCTCTCGGGATGCCGTCTGGAGAGGAATTTTCCAGAAGGCATCTTTCAAGTCCAGACTGGTGATAAATAATGTATTCTGCAGACTACTCAGTATACCTTCTACATTCGGGGCTGGGTAGGCATCCGTTTTGGTTCTTGCATTAACTTTGCGCTTTTCCACAATGACAATCGGCGAACTCCATGCGCTGTCGCTCTCTTCGATAACATCTAGTGACAACATCCAGTCTATTTCTTGATAAGCTGATAAAGTTGAAGAAAACTTTACAGGTGACATCGGGTAATATTTTTGTTTTACTGGCAAGGTTAGTTCTGCCCAGCCCTAAACTTGAATATGACGGAAACAATTGATTGACTGCTTCTAACCTTTGCTGTTGTGAGAGAGCAAGACTAAACTCCGGTTTGTGTGCTACGCTGATTCCTTCTAGTCGGGGATGTAGGTCAAACTTGTCCCAAAAATCTATTCCAAGATAAAGCGGCTGCTGCAGACTTGGGACTAGATAAAATACCATAGAAATAGATCTACTTCTTCAAGTAACCTTCGCATTTACTTTGCCTGCGATGGCTTGAACTTTTCCATCCGCGGTTTTAATTTCCTGATCTATGGTTAAGGCTTTGGAAGTTTCCTGTCCAGTCACTAAGGCTAAGAAAAGCTTCCCTCCATGGTGGAATTCGGAGCTACCTAAACTACGCAGGGAAACTCGTAGGGCCTTTAACATTAGCTATAATAATAAATCATGGCAACCTTATCGTGATCTATTGAAAGCTTACAAGAAAGCTATAGTAGTCGCAAAAAGAAATGTAATGAATAATTTTTTTTTTCAATTCTATTTTTTTTAACATTACCATAATACTTTGTAAACAATAATTTACATTAACAACTAAAACCCAATTTTTAATTACCTTATGTTAATGAGGATCTTTCCCTGTATAATTTCTCTATTAGTACAAAAAAATACAACAGTGTTACCTCAGGTTTTACATTCATGTTACCCTACTTTATTATGTTTTATTCTTCTTCGTTTTATTCAGCATCTTCTATCATGTATATCTTCTTAAAAAAATTATACATGATGTTAAAGATAAGAGATATTAGTATATCTTTGTCTCTTTTAGACCAATGACTTATTTATGAATAAAGCATAAAAGCTTTTTATTTGCACCGATGTGCATATTTCTGAAAACGCAATAAGAGGTCTGATGTGAAGTTAGAAACGACGAGAAGATCTTTTCAATCTTGGCAGTGAAATATTAAAGATAAAATCGGAAGATTTTAAAAAGTACAGTAATTGAAATATAAAAGTGGGATTGTGAATTTAAAGCATTGTAGAAATTTATAAGTGAAAACAAAATTAAACTGTTTTTTTCACTATCTAAGCCAACACCTAAGAAAATTTAATTTAATCACGACCTCTCGAGTGACTCTATGACTTTAAGGCAAGATTTTGGTTACACGTGGCATGGTCAAGGCATTTACTCAAGAGCAGCTTTTTTTTAGTTCCCGACTAAAAATATCCTAAAGGGACAACACCGGCTTTCAGAATCTCAGCTACATATACCAATCATTAGTATTGCATAAAACCAGCAAACATACAACCAAATGTTATTATACCCATCTATCTAAAAGCATATCCTCAGTTAATTGGACACCGCATATATCCACCAATCACAGAACTCAATAAATTTTATATAAATACTTAACCCTCTAGTGCCCAAGACCGCCTGTAGACGGGCTAACTTCATTGTTAACTTATTCGCTTCCCAAATTACGTTTTGGTTTTATTTGCATTTTGTCTAATGCGGGGAAGTCCAAAAATTGTTTTTATTGCATTCGCAACGCAAGCTCGTGCTGTGTGCAGCTATCACTGTCATTTTGAGTTGGAAAATTGTGAAATACGGACGTAATAATTATTTTGCAAAAAGTGTGAATTTCAAAAAATCAAAAAAAATATTTAAAGGGGTCGCAGGTGAAAGGAAAAATTATTGGTGTGTTGCTGGTAGTATAAAGAAAGCAAAAAAATAGAAAAAAAGAAAAAAAAAAAACTTTATCAAGCTTTTTATTGGTCTTGCAAGGTAGCCCGTCTGTAGGCGGTCTTAGGACAATTCGGAAAAAAAATATTTTAGGTAAGTTTGAAAGTGGAACATTTAAGGAGTCATTTATAGACATGGAGCGTCGACAAATGCAAAAGTTGTCATCGCTTTCTGATGAAGAGATTGGGAAAATTTTGGATTTGATGAATTTCGATAGCGATACTGACGGAGAAGAAGATATGGAAGACGATTTGGATGGCAATGCTTGCGAGACGGAGTGCAATATCAACATTGGATTTGAGGAGGATATAAATAGAGCGGTGAATATGTCAGATTCAATGCTGGTATCAGAGATTTGCCTTACTTCAAGCGGAAGTCCCGCATCATTATTATCTCCTTCTACTTCGATTGCTTCAAATACTCCTCGATCACAGAAACGCAAACGCAATGTGCCTGCTGACCAGAATATTATTCAGCCTAAAGATACTATTATAGGTGATACAGCGGAGTTTATTGGATCCGTTTCGGATATAGATCCCAAATCTCAGACTTTCAAGAAAATTTTGTGGCGCCAAAAGAATTTAGTGCTGGATAACTCTGCGATTGCATTTTCTGAGCCCGAACTAGGAGAAGATCTCAAAAAGCTTGATACGCCTTTCAAATGCTTCGAATTCTTTTTGGGCGACACTATTATTGATCACATTGTTGAACAATCGAATTTATATGCCACTCAAAAAGATATCACAACTTCCTTCATTACAACCAATTCGGAAATTCGTCAGTATATTGGCAATTTATTTTTTATGTCAGTTTTTCGCTATCCGAGTGTCCGTGCATATTGGGGCGAATTTGCGTTCCAAACAATCCAAAATACTATGTCAAGAAATCGATTTGAGAAAATACGGAGTAATTTGCATTTTAATGATAATAGTAAACTGCCCTCCAGGAATTCTGCAGACCACGATGCTTTGTATAAAATACGACCAATTGTGAATCATTTCAATGAAAAGTTTCAATCCGTTCCAATGACGCAACGTTTATGTGTGGATGAACAAATGTGCGCAACGAAGATGAAGACTTTTCTTCGACAATATTTGCCAGATAAACCACACAAACTGTTTGTTTTATGTGACTTCTTCGGCTTTTGCTATAATTTCGAGATATATTGCGGTGCAGGAGACAATGTTGTGCAAACTGGCTCACCAGACCTTGGAGCGGCAGCAAATGTGGTTGTTCGATTGTCACGCAATGTTCCAGATTATAAAAACCAAATAATATATTTCGATAACTACTACACTTCACTGGCATTTCTTGTATATCTCAAATCACGCGGAATTTATTCCTTGGGGACTATTCGTTCAAATCGCATTCCGAATTGTAAGCTGCCAACAGACAACGATCTCAAGAAACAACCACGTGGATATTCTACAGAGTTTTGTGGATCTGCTTTTGGAGTCGACATTTCTTTATCACTTTGGAAAGATAATAAGGCTGTGCGACTCGCATCGACCTACGCAGGCACGAAACCTTTTCAAAATGAAACAAACCCAAAAACACAGGTATCCCGTTTTGTTCGCTCTGAAAAAAAGTTTGTTGACGTCGATTGCCCCAACATAATCCATGAATACAATAGCCATATGGGTGGTGTCGATCTCATGGATGGCCTTATTGGCCGATATAAAATTCCAGTGAAGAGCAACAAGTATACAAATCGACTGTTCGTGCATTTGCTTGACTTAGCCATGGTAAACGCCTATATTTTGTTCCACAGAATCAACAAGCCTAATGCTAATGATAGGCGCTACCAGCTGCCAAACTTCCGAGCAGAGATAGCATCCGTACTCTGCACGCCGAGCCCATCATTGCCAAAGGCTCCAGGGCGCCCACGCCAAGATTTAAAAAAAAATGTACAGGACAAAAATCCTTTCTACCGCCCGCAGACGTCCGTTTCGATGGAGTCGGACATTTTCCGCTGTTTTTATCACGCGCTGGTAAAAAAAACTTGTAAATTTGCTGGTTGTAATTCCGAAACTCAAATTGTATGCCGAAAGTGTAATATAAACCTGTGTATTTCTAAGCAAAAGGAATGCTTCTACGGTTTTCACCACCAATAACTTGAATAAACTATTTTTGCCTCATATTTAAATATTTATTTTTTTTTTCAAAGCTTGTTTGAATTAACTTAAAAAATTAAATCTGAATTTCTTGTTTATTTTCTACACATTTCTGTTATAACCTGTTCATTTTTTGTTAATAAAACATTGTACTCTATATGAAAAAACAAAAATAATTTTTGTAAAATTTTTTGGCTTGTTTTCCTAAAGCCGCCTAGAGGCGGTTTTACTTTATGGTGCTATAAAACCCGATCTGACCAAAAATTTAATTTTTTTTTTAAATATCATTTACTTTTAACATAAACCAAACCCAAAAATAATTTTTTTATCCAGAAAAAAAATTTGGGTACTAGAGGGTTAAACATTCATGCAAACCACTATTCTAACTTAAAATAACTTACTAACTAAAACGTAATAGCTAAACTTATGTCTTATTCTAAATCTGTATTAACAAAAATATAATAACTAAACTAATGTCTGATCTAATGTGAATTTTCTAAAATATTATCTGAACTAACTACCTACTTATGTATATCTATATAGCTTTTTTTCTGTTTCAATTACAAAATCAATTTCACTAACTAAATTAAATTAAAGTTGTTAAATATAAAAAAAGGAAACTCATATAAATTACATAATAACGTTATTTTGTCGCTTCTACTAACTTATTTTTTTTTAAATACAATTAAACTTATAATTACAATTTAAACATATATACTAAAACCAACATAATACTACACTAAACTACACTGTAAATCGAATCCAATTACATCAGCAGAAGGCCTTCCGCATCGTTGGAATCGAGACCCTAATGTAAGTCAAAATTGTATTTTTGTTTCTTTTATTAAATACTAGCTGACCCGGTCCGCGTTGCTGGCCCTAAGCAAACATTAGTGTTGTATTACCACACGATTTAAATTAAGCTTTTAAAGAAATGTACGAAATGTATGGAATATCTATCATAAAGATTTGTTACAGAATAACTTACATATGGTCTTCACCTTCACCTTCACCTAAGCGTAATAAGAAATACAGAAACTACACTAGACTAGAATATCCTAATGCTGTGTTTTCTATTCAGTGTTAGTGCAAATTTTATTAGTATTTGATATATTGTTTGAAAGACAATTTTACGACCAACATAATTTATGTTAAATATTTGGAAATTTTGTGTAATTTTCACCATTTTTAATTGATTTAATTACCAATTCTTACCATAATTTACAGAGTTTGTCTGATGTTCATAATAATCTTCAGTGTAATTTAACAGAGTATAAAAAAAGGGGTACAATTCGATTTTAGTGTTTTTGCTCAAAAAAAAAAAAAAAAACAAAATGAAATAGGGCTTTTAGAGGAGATACCAGCAAAAAAAAATTTGTTGGCGGTCACGCCTATTTTCGAAGGGGCGGGCCCGTAAAGTTGAAAATATATAGGCCTATATCTCGGGAACTACTGGGTGCTTGATATTTTGTAATACACTAAATAAAAGGTATTAAAAATACCTTTCCAACGATATATATCATGATTATAAAATGTGGACCGAATATGGGTTAAATCCGAAAAGAATATTTTTTGACCCGAATTTATTTGTTTTTTGGAAATGGTTCTTATATGGCAGCTATGACAAATTATGGGACGATCTTCTTAAATTTTGGAACAGTTATTTTCATGCATATGAGGATATTTCACGTCGAATTTCAACATAATAACGCTATATATACGATATATATTAGTATTAACGTGGATTTCGAGAGTGGACCTTATGTGGGGGATATAGTCAAATATGGGCAGATATTCTCAAAATCCAGCAGTTAGATTTAGGCATGTATGTAAATGATCCGTGTAAAATTTTGGATTGGTACTTGGGCTTTATATGGGGCATACGGTTAAAAATAGACCGAAATTAACAAAATTTTGTGGAATGATTTTTGTATATATTAAAATGATCTGTGCAAAGTTTTCAGTCGGTACCGATATTTATACAATATATATAGGGAAAAATGTCTTTTTCAGATGTGGTCCTTGTATGGGAGCTATGACCAGTTCTGGGCCGACTACCATAAAATTTAGTACAACAATTCATTTGCCTATAAAGAGTATTTATGTCAAATTTTAGCCGTTTAGCATTATTCATATCTGTTTTATACGTATTTAAATGAATTTTGGAAGTGGACTTTATATGGGGTCTATGGTCAAACATGGACCGAACTAAAAAAAATTTCGTTTTGCGATTTCTTTTTGTGTAAAACTTATTTTAGCTGAATTTTGTCTTGATATCCCTATTTTATAGGCATTTATTTATCATTATGCCATATTTCGGGAATATATATATTTGTATGGGGGCTATGAGAAATCATGGACCGATTCTTACTATTTTCCGCACACTTTCTTCTTTTGTCATACAAACAACGTATACAAAATTTCATAGTATTATCTCCAATATATTTAATAGTTTTTTTAATAAGCAATAAGGTCACTTGAATTTTATATAAAAATATTTAATTTATTTATATATATTTATTTCCAATATTTCGCTATCACAATGGATAGCTTCTTCAGGGAAAATACAAGTTTTGAATTATAATAAAATAACAATTGAAATATGAAAATTGAAAAAATTTTTTAACAGAAAATGAAAAGTTTACAATAATGATATACAATTATGATATATATATAAAAAACTTGTTTGGAATAATAAATGAAAAATTCTATATGTAATATTTTTAGTTTCTAAATTTATTCTTATAAATTAAATGTCTGTAATTTTGAGCTACATTGTCTGTATCTGTTTTAAAATTAATTCTCTTTTCTATCGGTACATTAATAATCTGTAACATTTCTAACATAAATCGTCTTTTATAATTTGTTTCTGTATTTAAATACATAGAAAAGATAGAAAAGAGAATTAATTTTAAAACAGATACAGACAATGTAGCTCAAAATTACAGACATTTAATTTATAAGAATAAGTTTAGAAACTAAAAATATTACATATAGAATTTTTCATTTATTATTCCAAACAAGTTTTTTATATATATATCATAATTGTATATCATTATTGTAAACTTTTCATTTTCTGTTAAAAATTTTTTTCAATTTTCATATTTCAATTGTTATTTTATTATAATTCAAAACTTGTATTTTCCCTGAAGAAGCTATCCATTGTGATAGCGAAATATTGGAAATAAATATATATAAATAAATTAAATATTTTTATATAAAATTCAAGTGACCTTATTGCTTATTAAAAAAACTATTAAATATTGAAAAAGGTCAAATAAACGAACTAAATAATTAAAATATAGTGAGCACGCCAAAAGAAATAATAAAAAACCAAAAAGTGTTTAAAATATAAGAAGAAAAAGAAGTAGCAATAATAGATATGAATTACAACAATCTAAAGATAAATGAAGAAGCAAGAAGGACAGTCAACAAATTTAAGAAAGTGAGGGATAAGATTATAAAATTAAAGGCAACAATTACTTTTCTTATTCGTTGCCGAAACTCAGGTATAATACCAAAATTTATTAGGGATTCAACTAAAAATTATTTCAATCTTTTTGAGGAAAATGGTCCAAGGAATTTTCTACAATCTATATCAAGAAATATATGGAATATGCAGAACAAGATCCTTAATTTAAGTATAAAACAAAAACACTATATCTTAGATTATAATAAGAAACTTTTAACAAAAATACAACACAATTCAAACAACATCTTCACACATGACATAATGAATAACTTTTTAGACCATGAAAATAGATTAGGTTTAAAATTAAAGAATAAAATTAAAGACACACACATTAGAAAGTTTAATCATCTAGTTGACCTACAGAAAAAAGAATTAGATATTAAATTTCATAAAAAATTTTTCGTAAATAAAACGAATACAGATATACCAATAGATATACAATGGACTCTTTCATTAGGAAACAAACACGCATTACCAATCACGAAAGAAGAATTTCCAGTTCTTAGGATGATAGCAGAAGGAGAAGATTTAGTACAGACTATAAAGGAAAAGGAAGAACAAGAAATAGCAAGGACTAGACTAACTACTATAATTGATAACCATATCAATAAAATAAAATTATCTAATAGAGATAAATTCATTATTAACAATGTTAAAAAAACGGAACAATTTCTTAAAACTAACAGAAATATTTTAATTTTAAATGCAGATAAAGGTAACATTACAGTTGCTATGAATAAATCTGATTATATTTCAAGAATGAATGATATTCTTAATGACCAATCAACATATAAAATATTAAATAAAGATCCGACAATTAAATTACAACAGACAAATAACAATATAGTAGAAAAACTTAGCAAATTAGAAATTATTACAATGATGGAAAAGAAAAATTTAAAAATAACTTCAGCTATAGCTCCGAAATTATATGGAGTTCCTAAAATCCATAAGGAAACATTTCCATTAAGACCTATTTGTTCATGTATAAATTCTCCATCACATGATCTTAGTAAATATTTAACAAAAATTCTTAGGAACATGACTAAAAATTCTATATATAATATAAAGGACTCATTGCAATTTAAAGACAGAATCAAACAAATAAAAATAGAAAATGATGAAAAAATCATTTCTTTAGATGTAATTTCATTATTTCCTAGTATACCTATAGATCTAGCATTAAATATTATAGAAAACAAATGGAATATAATTAGAGAATATACATCTATGGAGAAAGAATTGTTTTTAGAAATTGTAAAATTTTGCATACAGGATAACAGATACTTTCAATATAACAACAAAATATATTCTCAGCATAAAGGTCTACCTATGGGTTCTCCAGCTTCTCCAATTATAGCAGATATAATTATGGAAGAACTACTTGATACATGTATTAATAAATTGTCTATTAAACCAAAAATTATAACAAAATATGTGGATGATTTATTTTGTATTATTTCAGATTATGAAATAATAAATATTTTAAACATATTTAATTCTTTTCACCAAAATATTAAATTTACAATTGAAAAAGAATCTAATAATAAACTTCCATATTTAGATACAATAGTAATTAGAAAGGGAGATAAATTACTAATAGATTGGTATCAAAAACCAATTTCATCAGGAAGAATTATTAATTATTATTCTAAACATCTAAAGAGAGTTATAATAAATACAGCTAAAAACTTAATAGATAAAGTTCTAAATATTAGTGACAAAATATTTCATAAAAATAATAAAATAAAAATCAAACAAATTTTAAAAGATAATAGTTTTCCAAATGAACTAATTTATAAATTAATAAGACAATATAAAAGACCAACAAATAATAATACAAATATAAATTCTGAACCTAAAATTTATAAATCTCTAACTTATATTCCATTAATTTCTGAACGACTAGAAAATTCAAAATTTTATGACAGGAATAATTATAAGATAGCCCATAAAGCTTATAACACATTAATAGATTATATAGTAAAATAAAGGATAAAACATTAAAATTAGATAAATCTAATATTGTTTATAAAATACCGTGTAAGGGTAAAAATAATGAAGAATGTAATAAAATATATGTAGGTACAACTAAAAATAAATTGAAAACTAGATTAGCTGGACATAAATCTGACCAAAAACACAAACATACTTCTTCTCAAAAAACTGCATTAACATCACACTGTTACAATTTAGATCATTATCCAGATTTTGAAAATACTACTATATTAAATACAGAAACAAATTATAATAGACGATTTATGTTAGAAATGTTACAGATTATTAATGTACCGATAGAAAAGAGAATTAATTTTAAAACAGATACAGACAATGTAGCTCAAAATTACAGACAGTTAATTTATAAGAATAAGTTTAGAAACTAAAAATATTACATATAGAATTTTTCATTTATTATTCCAAACAAGTTTTTTATATATATGTGGCGCCCTGTAATTACAAATTACCAAATGTAACTAACAACCAATAACCATTATTAAATGTCAATAAAAAGTTACATCCGACATGTTTAGTTAAAAAGAATAAATTGTCTCCATCTTTCTTTTTCTTGTCGGTAGCTGAATGGTCAACAACGCAACAACGCGAATTAAATAATAATTAATAAGCAAATTAAATGATAATTTAAGTTAATAAATAAATTTAAAATTTAATATCGCATTTTCTTTATTGGGTAAACAAAAGCAACAAAATAAACCCCAAATTGGTGACCCCGACAAAACGGACAATGGCAACCAACGAATTAGCGACAACATCCAACGCGGTCAAGCAAAGTGAAGACGACGGGCAAACTCAGACGCCACAAAATACCACCGGCACAATATCAGCCATTTATGCTCGATTGCCATTCCCAGAAATGTGCAGCACAAACATCGAAGCCTGGTTCATTTCTATGGAATTCTGGTTTAGTGCATCGGGCATTATCTCCGACAAACAAAAGGCCGCCACCGTGCTTGCTGCGCTAAAACCAGAAACCATAGCGCAATTAACTGACATCATCACAACTTTGCCAGCATCCGACCGCTTCGAATACGTCAAACGTGGAATTATTGACCATTTTGCCGACAGCGAACAGCGACGACTTAACCGGCTCTTATCCGAGATGCCCTTGGGCGATAAAAAGCCTTCAGAGCTGTTCTTCGAAATGAGGCGAGTGGCAGGGAACTCAGTAGGCGAGGCTGCGCTTAAAGGCCTTTGGACAAAACGATTGCCAACGTTTGCTCAAACAGTGGTAGCAGCGTCAACTGGCACGGCAGCTGAATATACCAGAATAGCTGACACCATTATAGATGCCGTATCGCCATCACAACTATGTAATGTATCAAAAGAGCCTACCAGCGAAATCAGTGAACTACATACAGCTATAATGGAACTAAACCAGAGGTTTGAGCAATTTACCACACGCTCACGTTCGCGATCTCGCAGACCCACTGTCACTCGCCATCATTCTCAACACCATCAGTCTTCATCCAACGGAACAACCAGCTCTAATTTTGAAGAGTGCTGGTACCACAAGAAGTACGGACGTAACGCACGAAAATGTCGCAGCCCGTGCAAACATAAGCCGCGACAGGTGCACGTTATTACAGCGCAGTCTTCGAATTGAATTTGCGGGCCCGTGGAGGATTCTAGCGAAAAATCCCCCACTAAGTGCCATGTTTTTCGCCTTCAAGTTACCGACAGAAACACCCAAGCAAATTTTTTGGTTGACAGTGGTGCCGACGTATCTGTGCTTCCTCTTTCTGCAAAATCTACAGACATGTGCCCGACAGCTATAACGTTGTATGCCGCTAACGGTACACCGATTGAGGTTATAGGTGAAACACGCTTGAAATTAGACCTCGGCTTAAAACGAAGTTTTTATTGGTCATTCATCATTGCCGATGTTACGACTCCAATTATAGGGTCAGACTTCATTAAATACCACGACCTATTGATAGATTTGAAACGTAACCGATTGATAGACAACACCACTGGTCACGATTCTCCGCTACAACTCCCGTCGACTTCAGAAATCGCTTTCATCAAAACATTCAGCTCATACAACCCGCTTGCAGACCTGTTGCAAGAATTCAACGACATCACGGTACTCTCGCCTTACGGTTCTAAAACCAAATCTACAATTTCTCATCGAATTGAAACAACTGGACAACCCACATTTTGCCGGCCTCGTCGCCTGACAGTTGAAAAACTTGCTGCAGCCAAGCAAGAATTCAATTTCCTCACCGAAGCAGGAATTTGCCAACCGTCCAAAAGCAACTGGAGCAGCCCATTGCATAAGGTTAAAAAGAGCGATGGGACGTGGAGGCCTTGTGGAGACTACCGCGCTCTTAACGCGCAAACTTTGCCAGACAGGTATCCCCTACCTTATTTGACGGACTTCACAAATAACTTAAAAGGTAAGAAATTTTTTTCCAAAATTGACCTCCAGAAGGCGTTTCACCAAATTCCGATTCATGCCGACGATGTCCCAAAAACGGCAATAAGTACTCCATTTGGATTATACGAATTCAATTGTATGACTTTCGGCCTACGGAATGCTGCCCAGACTTTCCAACGTCTAATCAATGAAGTGTTCAGAGGTGTTGAATGCGTGTTTCCGTACATTGACGACATTTTTGTTTCCTCTACCACCTTAGAGCAACATCGACATGATCTTCGTTTGGTATTTCAACGACTTAGAGAAAATCGACTCGCAATAAACTTAAAAAAATGCGAATTCGGCAAGTCAGAAATTACTTTTCTCGGTCATCGCGTCACGCCAGAAGGCATTCGGCCATCACCAGAAAAAGTTGCAGTGATAAAAGAGTACCAAAAACCGATCAACGCGCAAGAACTTATTCATTGGTATGATGAACTTTTACAGAAAGTTTTTGCCACACACTATCGCTTACCAGGGAGTCTTACAAGGCATGATACCAGGCAACAAAAAGAATGACACCACCCCATTGGCATGGACACCCGACACCGAGAATGCATTTGAGCGTTGTAAAACTGAGTTGTGCAACGCCACGTTACTGGCTCATCCCGTTCCTGATGCAGAATTAGCCATTTACGTCGACGCATCAGACACAGCCGTGGGAGCAGCGCTGCATCAAAATGTTGATGGCTGTATGCAACCACTAGCTTTCTATTCAAAGAAGCTAACAGCGACGCAACAGAAATATTCAACATACGACCGAGAATTAGCTGCCGTCTACCAGGCTGTCTGCCATTTTCGCAACGCAATAGAAGGACGCCCATGTTACGTAGTTACCGATCATCGTCCATTAATATTCGCCTACAAGCAGAAGATGGAAAAAGCTTCACCACGGAGGTTAAGACAACTCGATTTCATCAGTCAGTTTACAACTGACATTCGTCATACGCCGGGAAGAGAAAATTCAACAGCTGACGCACTGTCTAGGATACAGGTTTTAAGTAGCGACTCTGTCCAACAAGGTATAAATTTAAAAGAGTTAGCAATGGCACAAAAAACTGACAACGAGCTGCAAAACTTAATAACAAGTCAAGGTATGTCCAATAATTCACTCGTATTAAAGTATTTAAGCGTCTTAGGAAGCGATGAACAGATTGTGTGTGACACATCCACTCCACGTGTTCGGCCATATGTTCCAGAAGAGTTTCGAAGGAACGTACTTAGCTCATTACACAACCTAGCTCATCCTGGAATTCGTGCCACAACAACATTAGTAACTTCAAGATTTGTCTGGCCTGGCATGAAGAAAGAAATCGCTAACTTCGTCAGAACGTGCATACCGTGCCAACGATCAAAAACGCAGCGTCACACTATATCAACACCCGACATGTACGAGCCACCTACTCAACGATTCTCACACATCAATATTGACATAGTTGGTCCTTTTCCCTTATGTGAAGGCCAACGATATTGTCTGACGATAATCGACAGATTTACTCGATGGCCTGAGGCCATACCGATGACCGATATGTCTGCTGAAACGGTAGCAAAATCACTTGTTACTCACTGGATTTCCAGATTTGGAGTCCCACATCGAATCACGTCAGATAGAGGTAGACAATTCGAGTCATCAGTTTTCACCGAACTAATGCAAACGATTGGAACTACTCATTTACGAACAACATCTTACCACCCTCAAGCGAATGGCATAATAGAAAGGTGGCACAGAACATTTAAGTCTGCCATCTTATGTCACAATTCATCAAGGTGGGTTTATCACCTTCCGACGATTCTACTTGGTCTTCGCGTAGTTTTTAAACCGGATATAAATGCATCGCCTGCAGAGCTTGTATATGGTACAACATTAAGTATACCAGGAGAATTTTTTTTCAAGGACAATTCTATAGCACCATCTAGCGATTTTGTAGCAGAATTTCGAAACTCAATGAAAAATCTTCAACCAACACAAACTTCGCATCACTCTACAAAAGCAACATTTATTTCTAAAGACCTCCAGTCATCAACACACGTTTTTGTTCGAAACGACTCGATTCGACCCTCGCTCACTCACCCCTATGACGGCCCGTATATTGTTTTAAAACGTTTCCCAAAGTTTTTCACAGTACTTGTACGGGGTCATAAAACAAACATCAGTATCGATCGTTTAAAACCATGTTTTCATCCAGCGTCAGAGTTTTCAAGTCCATCAGAACATCCAGGAGTAATTCCTTCATCAATTGATCCAGTGCCTAGCACTTCACACATACCCGAAGATGCTTCCAGTAGTAATTCAACCCCGATTCCGGATAGTCCTAACAGCGCCACATATACGTCAAATACGTCAAGCACCGAGTTACCTGAACCTGTGCCCAAAGTAACATCAAGAGGAAGACGCATTAAGCTCCCGGTTAGATTCCGGTAGCCCTTTTCCAGCGAGGGGAGTGATGTGGCGCCCTGTAATTACCAATTACCAAATGTAACTAACAACCAATAACCAGTATTAAATGTCAATAAAAAGTTACATCCGACATGTTTAGTTAAAAAGAATAAATTGTCTCCATCTTTCTTTTTCTTGTCGGTAGCTGAATGGTCAACAACGCAACAACGCGAATTAAATAATAATTAATAAGCAAATTAAATGATAATTTAAGTTAATAAATAAATTTAAAATTTAATATCGCATTTTCTTTATTGGGTAAACAAAAGCAACAAAATAAACCCCAAATATATATCATAATTGTATATCATTATTGTAAACTTTTCATTTTCTGTTAAAAAATTTTTTCAATTTTCATATTTCAATTGTTATTTTATTATAATTCAAAACTTGTATTTTCCCTGAAGAAGCTATCCATTGTGATAGCGAAATATTGGAAATAAATATATATAAATAAATTAAATATTTTTATATAAAATTCAAGTGACCTTATTGCTTATTAAAAAAAACTATTAAATATTGAAAAAGGTCAAATAAACGAACTAAATAATCTCCAATATATTTCAAAATATTGCAATAAAATGGGCGAAAAATATTAAATTTTTATAGAGGTGGTCTTACATATTGGTTCATAACTCTGGTTGACCTAAACCGATTTTGCTGATTTTAAATAGCAAACTTCTCGAAAGCACTTCTGACAGAATTATTGAAGGTTTGGATCCTGAGTATATCTGGGGACTTCAAAAAACTGATTTCAACAGACAGACAGACAGACGGACATGGCTTAATCGACTTCGCTATCTATAAGGATCCAGAATATATATACTTTATAGGGTCGGAAAATTTTTTTATGGAAATTACACACGGAATGACAAACTTATATATACCCTTCTCACGATGGTGAAGGGTATAAAAAGCAAAATATATGTATGTATGCTCGTATGTCATTGGTGATGCAATATGAAAATTGGATTTTGCCACGCCCCTGCGCCCGCAGATTAAAAAAACCATACAAATATTAATTTTTTTATTTTTACCTCGCCTTCAGTAAGATGTGGGTACAATCTGTATGAAGTAAATCTGTAAAAACCCATGCAGAAGCAATTAATCAATTAAAAAAAGTGGGCGTTAGAGTAGGTGTGGTCGTACCAATGGTGAAGGCACAACCCAGGCGATTCTCCGGTGAACTTTAATGCACCGCAATGGTTGCACACAATCTCCATTGGGCCAATTTGAACGGAAGGATGCGAGCTGTAGTCAAAAGTGCAATCGTTATAAAACGCTACTCGATTCAAATCAACACTTGAAGCTCTTCTTCTTACGCGTTGATTTAGATTTTCACGTTGTTGAATTGCTTGATTTAATCCATGATTTCTCATTGCTAATCGAGCCGTTTCATTTGTCGCCTGTCTTTCTTCTTGTGTTTGCGTTACGCGAAGTCGGGCCATACTAACACGGCGCTGATCTCGTGCGATTTCTTGTTCATCCGTATTCAATCGATTGGTAATATTTCGATTTGTAATTGCATTACGGGTTCGGTGCGAATGATCAGATCTTCTGGGTCGCGGCATTATGAATACCACTGAGAAATTAATGTCACAAAAGCAGTTAATGTCACAAAATCATTTAGGAAACTTACCTTTTGAAATCACTTTTAAAAAAGGTTGAAAATTTTTAAATAATACAAAAATAAATCAGGTGTCAAAAGTTTATGCACACAACGCCATCTACTGACAATAGCAGAACCAGAATTTGTTTTTGTAAAAAAAAAAATGAACAAAAAAACTTTTCAATCAAATTAGGTGAAAAAACAATTGTCGTAAAAATTGTGATATACAAAAGAACGAGATTTGATTTTTGGATTTTAGAAGATAATAATTAAAAGTAATGGGTGATACAATTTGAAGTAAATCTTTTAAAACCCTTGTAGAATCGATTACACAATTTTAAAGCAGGCATGGTCGAATTCGGCTGTATACTGCGGGCGTTGCTACGGCATCAATTTAAAAAAAGTAGGCGGTCAAAAAAGATCGCTAGAGATGGGACGTGAAAGGAGGCGTGGAGTATGAGTCCTAATTTTTGATCTCGCCTAGAGTAAGATATTCAATTTAAAGTGAATATGTTAAAATTAGAGCAGAATCAATTACACAATTTAAAAAAGAAGGCGTTAAAGTAGGCGTGGTCGCAAAAAGAAGTATTCTATAAAACATAGCGGAGCTTTAGTGGTGTGATGTGAAAATTTCAGGCAGATCGCTCCAGCGGTCTGGCTTACCTGGCAAGGGTCTTGCATGAGATGGGGCGTGAGTGGGCGTGGCACATAAAATTGTTATTTCTACCTCACCTATAGTAAGATGTATATACAATTTGAAGTAAGTCTTTTAAAACCCTTTTAGAATCGATTACACATTTTAAAAGCAGGCATGGTCGAATTCGGCTGTACACTGCGGGCGTTGCTACAGCATCAATTTAAAAAAAGTAGGCGATCAAAAAAGATCGCTAGAGATGGGACGTGAAAGGAGGCGTGGAGTATGAATCTTAATTTTTGATCTCGCCTAGAGTAAGATATTAAATTTGAAGTGAATATGTTAAAATCAGAGTAGATTCAATTACACAATTTAAAAAAAAAGGCGTTAAAGTAGGCGTGGTCGCAAAAAAGAAGTATTCTATAAATACTTAGTAGTGTGATGTGAAAAGTTCAGGCAGATCGCTCCAGCGGTCTGACACATAAAATTTTTATTTCTACCTGGCCTACAGTAAAAACCCATTTAGAATTAAATAAAAAAGTAGGCGTTAGAGTGGGCGTGGTCGTACCAACTTACAAACCTTCCCGGGCTCATGCACAACAACTTTGCCGAAGATCATCACATGATCATTTACGATTCTATAAAGTACATACACACACTCACACATAAAAATATTAATTTAAAAAAAGCAGGCGTGGTCAATTTCTGAATTTGTTCCGGGTATTCTTCTTCTCTGGCCTGAGACCAGCCTGAATTCGTGCGAATCGTTGCAATCGGTCCTGGCGTTCTTTAGTTATAAAGCTAGTAACTAACGTCACTCTCTTTTATATATATAGATTATTTGAGTAGTTTTTTTTATTTCATTCACATGTAATCTCTTTATTCTTATAACAAAGAAATTTTATCGCATGCTCTGAATACTTGGCTTGAGCTAATTGTTTATGCTCAATTGCAGCTTTAAAGTTTCTCTGTTGTAACTTAATTACTCTTGTTTATGTTAACTTTAAGAAAAAAAAACTTCTGATATGTAATTTTGAGTGAAAAGCTGTTTTGTTTTATATAATTTTTAAGAGGTTTGGTTTAATTTTTAAATATAATGAACTTTTGTTAAAATGATTGGTCTGTAATTTTCTTTTAATGAAGAACTTCGGGGATAGAAGTGAGGTCAGTGTGTTAGGGTTTCTACCAAAAATTATAGCCACGGAAAGAATCACGGATGGGTGGGTTTAGAGGCTAAGCTTTAACATCCTAGCTGATTTTTATAGATTTTAAGAAAATTGAGGAATTATTTTTATTATCCAAGGGCAAGTAAATCGCACGTAGTTTTTTTTTTATTGTACATAATTGGTCACATGGAACAAGATCCCCGCCCACAACTCCCGATCTAACTAGCCAGTACGTGCGTACAGTTCCTTAAACCTCAACTTATCTAAATATTTAAATTTAGAAACTCGCAAATAACGGTTACAACGTGAGGCCCAAAACATTACGAATTCTAATATTTTTATTTACATCTTTTAACATAATTTGTCTTGGGATCTCAACATTACCATCATATTATTATTTAAAAACAAGTAAGAGTGCTATATTCGGCTGTGCCGAATCTTAAATACCCTTCACCTAAGCGTAATAAGAAATACAGAAACTACACTAGACTAGAATATCCTAATTCTGTGTTTTCTATTCAGTGTTAGTGCAAATTTTATTAGTATTTGATATATTGTTTGAAACACAATTTTACGACCAACATAATTTATGTTTAATATTTTGAAATGTTATCTAATTTTTACCATTTTTAATTGATTTAATTACCAATTCTTACCATAACTTTCAGAGTCTGTCTGATGTTCATAATAATCTTCAGTGTAATTTAACAAACAGAGTATAAACAAGTAAGAGTGCTATATTCGGCTGTGCCGAATCTTAAATACCCTTCACCTAAGCGTAATAAGAAATACAGAAACTACACTAGACTAGAATATCCTAATTCTGTGTTTTCTATTCAGTCTTAGTGCAAATTTTATTAGTATTTGATATATTGTTTGAAAGACAATTTTACGGCTAACATAATTTATGTTAAATTTGATTTAATTACCAATTCTTACCATAATTTACAGAGTTCGTCTGATGTTCATAATAATCTTGAGTGTAACTTAACAAACAGAGTATAAAAAAGGGGTACAATTCGGTTTTAGTGATTTTGTTCAAAAAAACAAAATCAAATAGGGCTTTTAGAGGAGATACTAGCAAAAAAAAAATTTGTTGGCGGTCACACCTATTTTCGAGGGGGCGGGCCCTTAAAGTTGAAAATATATAGGCCTATATCTCGGGAACTACTGGGTGTCTGATAATTTGTAATACATTAAATAAAAGGTATTAAAAATACCTTTCCAACGATATATATCATGATTATAAAATATGGACCGAATATGGGTTAAATCCGAAAAGAATATTTTTTGACCCGAATTTATTTGTGTTTTGGAAATGATTCTATATGGCAGGTATGACAAATTATGGGCCGATGTTCTTAAATTTTGGAACAGTTATTTTCATGCATATGAGGATATTTCACGTTGAATTTCAACATAATAACGGTATATTTAAGATATATATTAGTATTAACGTGGATTTCGAGAGTGGACCTTATGTGGGGGATATAGTCAAATATGGACCGATATTCTCAAAATCCAGCAGTTTGATTTAGGCATGTATGTAAATGATCCGTGTAAAATTTTGGATTGGTACCCTTATTTATAAGAGATTTATGAGTATTAAAGTGATTTTCGGAAGAGTGCTTTATATGGGGCATACGGTTAAAAATAGACCGAAATTAACAAAATTGTGTGGAATGTTTTTTGTATATATGTAAATGATCTGTACAAAGTTTTGAGTCGGTAACGATATTTATACAATATATATAGGGAAAAATGTCTTTTTCAGATGTGGTCCTTGTATGGGAGCTATGGCCAGTTGTGGGCCGACCACCATAAAATTCAGAACAACAATTTATTTTCCTATAAAGAGTATTTATGTCAAATTTTAGCCGTTTAACATTATTTATATCTGTTTTATGCGTATTTAATTGAATTTTGGAAGTGGACTTTATATGGGGTCTATGGTCAAATATGGACCGAACTAAAAAAAATTTCGTTTTGCGATTTATTTTAGCACAGAAGTTAGTTTTGCTGGATTTTGTCTTGATATTCCAATTTTATAGGCATTTATTTATCATTAAGCCATATTTCGGGAATATATATATTTGTATGGGGGCTATGAGAAATCATGGACCGATTCTTACTATTTTCCGCACACTTTCTTCTTTTATAGTACAAACAACGTATACAAAATTTCATAGTATTATCTGCAATATATTTCAAAATATTGCAATAAAATGGATGAAAAATATCAAATTTTTATAGAGGTGGTCTCACATATTGGTTCATAACTCTGGTTGACCTAAACCGATTTTGCTGATTTTAAATAGCAAACTTCTCGAAAGCACTTCTGACAGAATTATTGAAGGTTTGGATCCCGAGCATATCTTGGGACTTCAAAAAACTGATTTCAACATCCAGACAGACAGACAGACAGACAGACGGACATGGCTTAATCGACTTCGCTATCTATAAGGATCCAGAATATATATACTTTATAGGGTCGGAAAATTATATTGTGGAAATTTCACACGGAATGACAAACTTATATATACCCTTCTCACGATGGTGAAGGGTATAAAAATATATATATGTATATAATTTTAGTTATACTTCCACGAAGTATTTGTCAAATTGTTTGGTTTAGCCCAAGAATAAAATATAATCAGCGTACAGTTGGAAATATTGTAAAATTTAGTTTTTATATAATTCTTATGCAGTCCACTGTTTACTCAGATTATATTTATTCCTTTATGTGATTGTGAAGTATTTTCTAAAAATATATATTAGGATTTGTGTAATTGTTAGTTATGTATACACATTTATTTTAAAATAAAAGCATTGGAATTACGATTTTGTTGAATACGATATTTGCTAAGTCGTCCACTTTTCCTTTTTGATTCATGTTATATTTCAATTAACTAATTACTCAAATACGAAAGCCTCAATTATCCGTATCAAATCTTAAAATTTTATATACTTAATTACACACCTTACTTATATCCATCCGAAGTTCTGCAGATATAATAATTTTAATATAATTGATATAAAATGTCAATCGTTCACAGTAACGAAAAAATTCCGTCGCTAGCTGACGACAATAACTTGCGTCAATGTTTCATTTGCAAAAAGGACTATGAAGTTGATGACGTCATAGTTTCAACTCCTTGTAGTCACATTTTCCACAAAGAATGCATAGTTATCGTACTCAAAGAAACTCAAGGTTGTCCTACATGTGGCAAAGCCTGTAGGCAAACCAAATTAAAATCGTATAACATATTAGCAAATGCTGAAAAGCAGACTGATGCTACACCAGCTCCATCAAATAATAATAACCCCTACCAAGATGCAATACCCAAAGCTCCCACGGAAAATCGAAAGGTTAAACGTAATTTATTGAACAATACAATGGCTCAAACGCCTGGTTTTAATCAGAATATAGGTTCAGTAGATAGTTTACTTAATATTTCTCAGCGAAATTCAATTGCTCAAAATGTACCACCAAACCAGGATATTAGCGATAATAGACTTTAATTCCTTATCAATGAAGCTGTTAGAAATCAATTGTCCTCGTTAAATTTAAATAAAAATACTACATTCAGACCCAGTAATGGTAATCAAATTAATACAAATCAGAGTTCACAAAACCGAAATAATGATAATGTGTATCATAGTAGTAATGCTAGACAAAGTTTTGGTACTCGCAATTTCAACAATAATTTTAATAAGAATGTAGCACAAAGACAAAATATTAGAAGGCCACAGTTTAATCAAAATATAGATCTTACGACAGACAAAGTTTCCAATATAATGTCAGGTTGGCATTTAAAGTTTAGCGGACAAGAGGAAGATGGCTTGTCAGTGGATAATTTTATATATAGAGTTCATGCACTTACAATTCAGAGCTTATGTGGTGATTTCGATATACTATGTAGACATATCCATCTACTTTTTAGTGGAAAAGCAGTGGATTGGTTCTGGCGTTTCCACCGTACATCAAATAGGTCGACCTTTATGCAATGCGCCACAGACGATGTCCCAGCTTATGGACAAAGTGATCCCCGCCCATTTGCGTACTAAAGTCTTTGTTTATTTAGACGACTTGCTTCTTATAACGGAAACATTCGACGAGCATGTATTATTATTGCAGGAAGTGGCATTTTATATCCGGAAAGCAAATTTAACAATTAATATAGAAAAAAGTAAATTTCTTCTTAAGCAAGTTAAGTATTTAGGACATATTATCGGCCATGGCATGATTAAAACTGACCCGGACAAGGTTCAATCCATCCCAGAATTCCCTTTACCAACATCCGTACGACAGCTTAGAAGATTTTTAGGTATTTGTGGTTGGTACCGACGTTTTGTCCGAAATTTTGCAACACTGACGACACCCCTGACGGACATGTTACAAAAGAACAAAAAGTTTAACTGGTCTGAAGAAGCAAAATCTGCATTTGAAGAGCTTAAAAATTCCCTTTGCTCTGCACCTGTGCTGCACAACCCAGACTTCTCACGTCCGTTTTCCATCCAGTGTGATGCGAGTCAATATGGGATAGGGGCTGTTCTCGCTCAGAAAACTGACGACTCTCACGAAGTACCTATTGCATTTATGAGCCATAAATTTAATCCTGCACAGAGAAATTATACTGTTTCTGAACAGGAATGTCTTGCAGCTGTTATGGCTATCAAAAAGTTTCGTGCCTACGTAGAAGGTCACGAATTTGAAGTCATAACAGACCATGCATCATTAAATTGGCTCATGAATCAAACAGACTTACATGGACGTTTAGCCCGATGGGCCTTAAAATTGCAAGGCTTTAATTTCACCATTTGCCACAGAAAAGGTAGTCAAAACATAGTGCCAGATTCGCTATCACGCATACATTCTGAAAACAATGACGAGATCAAAATTCGAAACACACAACAAGATACATTTATAGCAGCAATTGAAAATACAGTCGACATTGATATGGAGTCTGAAGAATTTACATCTAAAGAATATATTTCACTAATTGAAAAACTTTTTTTTTTTTTGCATATACTTTTTTATTGTATCTTCATTTTAAATGAACTAACAATAGGTATTCAAATCCTAAAACTAAAGTTAGTTAAGATAAGTCCAGCCAATGCTACACAAAATCTAGTTTTCAAATTCAATAGGATATAATGAGCAACTTGTATTTATTCATCTGAGAGCGGTGGTGTCCCTCCTTCTCAAACGGCTATGACCGGGATGTTGTAAGATGTTTCGAGCGAGGGGATTTGGATGAGTTTTCAGCTTACCCAAATAATGGGCCACGTGTTGAGTTATTTCCCATTTGACAAGTGGAACGTCAAGATCGTTGTGTATGTTGTTGTTTTTAATATACCAAGGAGCGGTAGTTATCATTCGTAGAATTTTGTTTTGACGGCGTTGAATTTTCTCAATATTGGAGTTGGAGGCAGTGCCCCATAACTGGATACCATAGCACCAAATTGGCTTTAAGATTGAGTTGTAGAGTAGAAGCTTAAAATCGAGCCGAAGGACGGAGTTTCTGCCGATGAGCCAATGAAGTTGGGCTGCTTTCAGTTTAATTTGAGTCAGCTTAGCATCTATATGTGGTTTCCATGTGAGGCGACGGTCCAGATGAATACCAAGATATTTCACGTGTGTGTTTTGATGCACTATATGGTCATTAATACGAATTGGAAGACATGATTCCCTACGTAGAGTAAATGTTACGTGGGTGCATTTCTGTTCATTTATTTTTATTCCCCATTGTCTCGCCCATTTCTCCACTTGCGTTACGTGGTGCTGTAATTGAATCGAGGCATCTTTTGGATCTTTGTGAGTACTGAAAAATGCCGTATCATCAGCAAATGTTGACGTGTGAATTTCATTGTTTGTTGGCATGTCTGCTGTGAATAGCAAGTATAGAATTGGTCCTAAGATACTACCTTGAGGGACGCCAGCACCTATAGGTTGAGGACGGCTTAAATAATCACCTTCTTTAATCATAAACTGACGGTCGATTAAATATTTCCATAGTAGGTGTTGAAGATTCACCGAAAAGTTCTGCTTTAATTTAGATAGCAGGCCTTCATGCCATACTTTGTCGGAAGCTTGAGAGACGTCAATAAAGAGTGCCGAACAGTATCTCTTTTCCTCAAAGGTTTTTCTTATGACTTGTACCAATCTATGTGTTTGTTCTATTGTACTGTGTTGACGTCTGAAGCCAAACTGGTGATTGGGAATGCAGTTGTTTTCATTCAAAATCGGAGTCAGCTTGGTTATAAGCAATTTCTCGAATAATTTGGACATAGTTGGTAATAGACTTATTGGCCTATACGACTCAACTTTGCAAGGATCTTTTCCCGGCTTAGGAATCATCTTTACTAAAGCAATTTTCCAAACTGGATGGTAGTACTCAAGCCGTAAGATGGCATTAAAAATGAAGAGGATTAATCTTTTTGCAATGCGAGGCAGCTCAAAAATCATTTTATTGCTGATTTTATCAAACCCAGGTGCTTTTTTAACATTTAAATTATCAATAGCCTCAACAACCTCCAGATATTGAAATCTTATTTGTACAGGTGGTCTGGTAACAACAGGCGGTAGTTCGCTAATGTCAGTATCCGTATTGGGAGTGAATACATTTTTTAAATGACTTACGAAAAGGTTGCCTTTTTCTTCGTTATTTCGTGCCCAAGATCCGTTCAAAGTATGCAGTGGAGGTTTTGCGATTACGGGTTTTCTTAGATTTCGGACTGCACGCCATAATGAATAATTTGACTGGGAAGTTGCGTCTAGACCTTCCAGATGTTGTTTGAGAGACGCTGCTTTTTGCGCTTCTAGCAAGATCCTAAGGTTTTTGGTACATTCTCTAAACCTAGTTTTAAGTTGGGGCGATCTGTGTTGTTGCCACTCTCTTCGGACTCTCCTTTTTTCAGACAATAGTTACTCAACATCTGCAGAAAAAACTCTGTTGTACCTATTCGGGCGGTAAGTGGAAGAAGCATGTTCTGCGGCTTTCTCGACATGTTCATTAAGACTTTTTATACAGGCATCGATGTCTTCAGCAGTTTTTAACGGGAGTTTCTCTGTGCAGTGAGTGCTGATGTATTTTTTGTATTTTAACCAATTCAGACGTTTGACAAGAAGTAAGGCATCAGTTACGATTTGCTGAGGACTTCTGATGGTGATTACAGTGGGTGAGTGATCTGAAGAAAGATCCAATGAAGCCTCGACTATAATGAGTTCCGGGGATACCCCTTTCGCCACGCCGAAATCGATAACGTCAGGAATTTTTTGCTGGTCAGTTGGCCAATAAGTTGGTTGACCAGTTGAAATCACATTAAGTCCCATTTCAGACAGGGAGTCGTACAAGATACGACCTTTAGGGCTAACGAGTCGTGAGCCCCAGAATGTATGCTTAGCATTGTAGTCGCCAGCCGCTATGAAACGGCTACCTAGTGATTTGTAAAAATCTCTATACTGATCTTTTGTTATTGAAAATCTGGGCGGACAGTAAACTGACAAAATCACAAGGTTTTGACAAAAGTTCTCAATACAGATGTTTGTTGCTTGAAGATAACACTCTGAAAGACCACCCAATGAATGGTGTTTGATTCGCGATTTGACCAATATTGCCGAGCCACCACATGATCTATCTCTGGGGTCCTTGGTGTCGTAGAATGTATAACCACTTATTTTAAAAATGCTTCTCGACGTCATATGAGTCTCGGAAATCAGCATTACATCAATTTTCTTATTAAAAAGAAAATATTCAAGTTCATTTTTGTGTTGGCGTATGCCGTTTGCGTTCCAGAAACATATTTTGAGACAGTTAATGGTCTATTAAGTATGGCCTGCAGTAGCGTGGACTGCATTTTTTGCATCTCCTGCATCATACTTGTCATGAAATGGTTCATGGATTGCACCAGATCCATTATACCTTCAAGACGGCTAAAATTGTGGCTGGTTGTTTCATTTAGTGGTGATTCATAATTTTGCACTGTTGGTTGGTTAGATCTTAGCACGTTGGCATATGAATATTGGATGCTTGTGCTACGGGGGGAATAATTGTAATAGGTACTTTTGTCGTCTGAGTAGGGGTAGAAGCGGATTTGTTGATCAAGGAGCGTTTAACGACCTCGAAAACAGGGCAACCCCTGTAGTTGGCAGTGTGGTTTCCACCGCAATTGCTGCATCTTTTTACCCTGGAATCATCCTTAGGTTTATCGCACTTTGAGGTGTCATGAAGATCCCCACAAACAACACAAATAGTAGGCAACTTACAATAAGATTTAGTGTGACTATATTCTTGGCAATTTGAACACTGTACTGGACCAGATCGCTTATGTGGTTCTTCCACTGTAACTCTTCGGTGCATTATGAATTTCAAGTCATATATAAGATGTGTTTCATTTTTCTTCAGCTTAACATCACCAGGTTCTAACTCCACTCTAAATAATGGTTGAGGGATCCTATCTCTGTTTCTTATATTTGATACGGCCTTGATTTTAAAGCCTTTGTCGGCCAAACTGCTCTTGATCTCCTCAGGATCAATAAAAGAAGCGGGATGAGTCAGGAGCTTTTTCCTGGCACAAAGCAAAATTTGTTGTGCAAATTCTTCTACCGATGTAGAAGATCCAAATTCAAAAACAAATAAAAATTTTTTTTCTACAAAATTAAATTTTATTTGATGTTATTTCTTTGACGATACTAAGAATAATAATTAACCAAGAAAAAGGCAATTCAAAAGGAATGCTACTGATTTGCAAACGAGCTTGAAAAAAATCTACATATGTATATATGTATAAAATAAAACAAACAAGAAACAAGCATTACAAACAATTGCGACTAAAGCTACATTTTTTTTATATAGATTTTCAATGAGTGTCGCAGTTAGCGGTTTTGATATAAAGCAATAAATTGTTGTATGTTGTTTTTAAAGGTGACAAATGTATATACATATGTGTGTTTTTTGTTCGTTCAAAAACCCTGCAGTAGCTTGAGTAGGTATTTAATTTAAAATTACATCAGTGAACTTCAAGACAAACCCAACAGAAGCAATTCCCTTAATTACGACTTGTAGACCTTTTGCGCTTTTAAGTTGATACGTGTAAAAATTCTTTTTGCGTTTTTCAAATTCCGAAACTATTTTCCGATAGTCGTTTTCATTATTAACCTGAATCTTTGTTTCATTAATATTGCCACGCTTAATTGGAGTCACATAAAAAGAATTTTCACCATAAGTACATCACCGTTCTCAAGCGACAGAGGAGCCCGAAGTCTGCTCAAGTGTCATCAAATGCAAAAGCTCCTAAGACCGTGAGTAATGATCAAAATAGGTTTGCTCTCCTCCAGACGGATGAGCCAGAACTTCCGAAGAAGACGTTTAAGCCCCCACCAATTTATCTGAGAGAGCCGACTTCCAGTAAATTGGTACAATGAATTGTTGCTGTAATAGGTGAAAACATGTTTAGCGTAACCTTAATGAAACATGGAAATATCTGCGAGACAAAGATACAAGTGAATAGGGAAGATGATTTTCGAAAATTGTCCAACTAGCTGGAAAGAGAGACTAGTGATTTCTATACCTACCAGCTCAAAAGCGCAAAAGGACTCCAAGTCGTTCTAAAGGGTATAGACCCATGTGTTGATCCTGCGGAGATAAACACCGGTTTAATGGACAAAGGGTTCAAAATCAAGAGCGTAGTGAATATTAGAAACCGTGAAAAGATCCCTCAGCCCATGTTCAGGGTAGAATTGGAACCTGAAGATGTTGTCTTAAAGAAAAACGAGTCCCATCCCATCTACAATCTGATGTACCTTCTGCATCGTAGAATCACCGTGGAAGAACCACATAAGCGTCAGGGACCCGTCCAGTGTCTCAACTGTCAAGAATTTGGTCACACCAAGGCGTATTGTAAATTGCCGACAGTTTGTGCTGCGTGTGGGGAGCTACATGCAACTGCTCAATGCGATAAGTCGAGAACTGACTCAAAGATCAAAAAATTCAGTAACTGCGGAGGTAATCATACCGCAAATTATAGAGGTTGTCCAATTTACACTCATTTGAAAGGCATAAGAACCAACAAGACGTCAGTATTGCCTAATCATCCTCAACAGCCAAATTTAGCATCGAGTGACAATTTCCCATAATTATTACGGTACACTAGTCATGTAAACGCGCCTAGTTCTAGACAAGTTTCTTACGCAAACGTCGTTAAATCTAATATGCCAGGTCTGGAGCAGGAACCTAAACCCCAATATTCTGAGCCGCATATCAACAATCTAGAGACAACATTGCAGACACTTGTCCAAACTATGAACACTTTTACGACCACCATGACATCCATGATGCAAGCCATTTTAAAAAAATGATTTATTTAAAAATTTGTTTCTGGAACGCGAACGGCCTCCGCCAACATAAAAATGAACTGGAATACTTCCTGATGGATAAGCAGATTGATGTTATGATGATTGCTGAAACTCACTTGACGTCGACAGGGTACTTCAAAATTAATGGCTACGAGTTCTACGATACTAAAGACCCCCGCGGAAGAGCTTGTGGAGGTTCGGCAATCCTTATAAAGAACAGAATAAAGCATTATCTAATGAATAACATAAGTGAGGATTACCTCCAAGCAACAAACATTTGCATTGAATTCTGTCAATACAAATTTGTTTTATCATCGATTTATTCTCCGCCTCGATTTTCAATAAAAGAACACCAATACCATAACTTCTTTAAATCCCTTGGAGCTAGATTTTTAGTTGCTGGTGACTTTAACGCCAAACACACATTTTGGGGTTCACGTCTGGTAACCCCAAAGGGTCGCGTACTCTTCAACACCATTGCTAAAATGGGCTTAGATGTACTCTCAAGTGGACATCCCACCTATTGGCCGACGGACCGACGGAAGATTCCCGATGTTATTGACTTTGGAGTAGTGAAAAATATCCCTGCAGAATGGATGCAAGTGGATCCTTCACTGGACTTGTCCTCAGATCACTCTCCTACTATCATTTCAATGCATTTCCCTCAAGTGTGTGGTTCTCCATTTATGAACATGACTAAGACCCTAGTAAGTTGGATAAAATACAAAAAGTATTTAAGTTCTCATTGCACGGAAAATGTTGTGTTGAGAACTACCGACGATATTGAGGAGTCGATTGGCAACTTTACCGAGGACCTTCGACGAGCTGTGCATCACGCTTCCACTTATCACGTTGAATGTAGAAATAGGACAAACAGAACTTATTTCTCTGAACTCGAACATCTCCTATCAGAAAAAAGAAGAATGAGAAGAGAGTGGCAAATTCACAGGTCTCCTGAACTGAAAGCTAGGCTACGGGAATGCAGAGATATACTAAGACATTTCTTAGAAACCCAAAGAACGGCCTCACTTAGATCTTACTTGGAAGGTCTTGATAGTACCCCACAATCTGACTACTCGTTATGGAGGGCGGCAAGAGGTTTAAAAAGACCAGTGAGAGGAAAACCTCCTTTGCGAAATCCGACTGGTGACTGGGCTAGAAATGATTCCGAGAAAGGGACATTATTTGTTAACCATTTGAGAAATATGTTTACTATAAACAACTCAAATAATAACGAATCTGATTTGCCACCACTTGTTATAAGGCCTTCTGTACCTCTAAGACTAAACTTTCGTGATGTCCAAAACGCTATTGGTACTCTGAACCTTAGAAAGGCTCCAGGTATGGATAAAATCAGCAATAAAATGCTTGTGCAGTTACCTCGTGTAGCAAGAAGAATTATCCTCTTTATCTTCAACGCTATTTTACGCCTAGAATACTATCCTGCAGATTGGAAGGTGTCTATGATCACTATGATTCCTAAGTCAGGGAAGGACCACACCAAAGTGGAGTCATATAGGCCAATTAGTCTACTGCCGACAATTTCAAAACTGTTTGAAAAATTGTTAATGACTAAGTTGACTCCAATTCTGAATGACTCTGAATGTATTCCTAATCATCAATTCGGCTTCAGAGCTAAACACAGCACCATCGAACAAACACACAGATTGGTAAATGTGATAAGAGGGTCGTTTGAAGACAAAAAATACTGCTCCGCCCTTTTCATTGATGTGTCGCAAGCGTTCGACAAAGTTTGGCATGACGGTTTAATGCACAAAATAAAATTAACTCTGTCTGCTAACACCCATAAACTCATGGAAAGTTATTTATACGGTCGCAAATTTAAATCAAAGAAGGTGATTTTTTAAGTACCGCTCAGCCAATTGAATCAGGTGTGCCACAGGGTAGCATACTGGATCCTACTTTATATTTGATTTATGCCTCCGACATGCCGTCAGACCCCAAAATCCATACGTCAACTTTTGCAGACGATACAGCCTTTATCAGCGTCCATAAGGACCACCAAGTTGCATCACAGAATTTGCAGAATTATGTTTATAAGCTAGAGAATTGGCTAGAGCTTTGGAAAATCAGGGTTAACGAACAAAAATGTATTCATATAACTTTCACATTGCGAAAAGATACCTGCTCGTCCATCAGAATAAATAATCAAATTATCCCGCAACACAATGAAGTCAAATACCTCGGCATTCACCTCGACCGCCGTTTAACTTGGAAGTCTCATATTGAAGCGAAACTTACACAAATGAGATTAAAAGCAGTGCAACTTAATTGGTTAATCGGCAGAAGCTCTACATTGAAATTGGATTGCAAACTTTTGTTGTACAATGCAATTCTAAAGCCAATCTGGTGTTATGGAATTCAATTATGGGGTACTGCCTCAGCATCCAACATTGAAAAAATTCAAAGGGGTCAAAATAAAATTCTACGTATAATTACTGCAGCACCATGGTATGTTAAAAATTCTCGAATCCACAAAGATCTAGGCGTGCCATTAGTAAAAGTCGAATTTACAAAATATGCATCAAAGTATGTCAGCAAACTTGAACACCATCCAAACCCACTTGCAAGAGACATCCTTAACTTTAGTGGCCACAATCGGTTGAGAAGGAGGGATACCCTTGCTTTAACTCAAGCGCAAAACAGATGACTGGATCAGTTGATGTGAAATTTTTTAGTATCATAAAAATGTTTGTCTAGCACTGGCTGGGCTTATTATTTTCTTTTTAGTATTAAGATTTGAATAATTATTGTCATTTCATATATGAAGATTCAATAAATAATTAAAAGCAAATTAAAAAAAAAAACTTGCACTTAAATTAAGATTTGTGCTTATTTTTGGTTTCACAGTTAAGTAGCTTTTATTAAATTCTTTAATGTTCTCATTACTAACACTTGCCGAGCTCAACACGAAATAAGCATTTCGGCTCTGAGACCCACTCACATTATTAGAATTGTTACTCATTCACTGTCTCACTGTATTTAATTTTTCTAGTTTTCAAATAATTAAAAATAAATTATCACAATTTATTAATTATTATTTGCACTTAGTGCAATTATTTGACTTTGTAAAGATTTTCCCCTATTACGAGTTATTTTTTTTCACTTTTTTGTTTAATTTAACTTTTTACACTTTTTCACCTATTACGATTTTTTCACCGAAAATTCAGCCGCACTAAAAGTAACACGTCCGAACAGTTCGATGAGCTTTAATCAACGGAATTGAAAAACTTAAAACCAAACTTAATTGCCTCCCAGATTTTAAAATCGAAGACGGATTTATTTACAAAAGGTGTGAATATGCGACTGGTGATAATTTTCAGGAAGAATTTTCATGGAAACTATGGGTTCCAAGTGCAATGACCAATGATCTTATTAAAAGAGCCCATGACCATCCGTTATGTGCTCATGGCGGCTTTAGAAAAACGTTACGTCGACTTAAAACTTTTTATTTTTGGCCCAAAATGGCAAAACAGACAGCCAGTTATGTTTTCTCTTGCGATATTTGTAAGCAAACCAAGGCTTCGAACAAATGTCTCCGACCACCTATGGGACAGCCATCTACTTCTGTTCTCATTTTTCAAAAATTGTATTTAGATTTGTTAGGGCCCTACCCTAGATCTTCTTCAGGAAATATAGGTATAGTTATTGTCGTGGACCATTTATCCAAATTTAATTTTTTAGAATCAATAAAAAAATTTACTTCAAATGTCATCATTGAATTTTTAGAAAAGCGAATTTTCCACATATTTGGTGTACCAGAGTCAATAACGACTGATAATGGGGTACAATTCAACTCCAATCTTTTTAAAGAGTTTTTGGAATCCTATGGGGTTTTTCATAATTTTACTGCCATTTACTCACCACAGGCAAATGCCAGTGAGCGGGTAAACAGGTCAGTTTTAGCAGCAATAAGGGCATTGTAGTGTGCGTGCAATAATTGTACACATCATTGTATGTGCTATAATTGTGCATATCATTATACACGCGCAAAGGAAATATGATAGTATTAAAATAACCAAAAAAAAAAAAACAAAATAAACAAAGTAAACAAAATAAAAAAACCAATGTTCAAATGAAATAATGCTATCATTGCAACTTTGCATAGTTAGAATAATAATAATAATATTGTTAAATTAATTTATATTTTATTGTATACTCAGCAAATATCACTCAGTACATTCACACTTAAGTTAAACCAAGGGTAAATGAAGAAAGTGATATTTGCTGATCATTCATTAATTTAGTATATAAGTCAGGTAAAATTGGAAATAAAATTCAGATTTAATCCAAGTTCAAAGATAACAACTTGTCTTGTTTTATTTCTCAAAAAAAGGGCGTTTTGCCGCTCGGTTATATCGGCTGGTGGGCTTTGAAGAAAACACAACCACTACATATACTAATACAAGACGTTTAGGCATTACATGGCGATCCTGCCAAATAAATAAAAAAAAATTTGAGATCCTGCCAAATAAATAAAAAAAATTTTGTTTTGAGATCCTGCCAAATAAAAAAAAAATTTTTTGTTTTGAGATCCTGCTAAATAAAAATTTTAAGATTTTAAGCGATAAAGAAGAAAGAGACGCTTCGAAAAAAATTGCGCAGATTTGCAGAGGATAATCAACATCAGCCAGGGTTCTCAAAGGAAGGAACTTATAAAAAATTTAAAAATTACAGAATGGAAAAATAAATAGATAAATAAAAGTATATAAATAAATATTTTTAATGAAAAAATTTAATATAACAAAAGAAGATAAAATCAGAACTATAATAGAAAATATAAATATAACTATGGGTATTGCGGATGCCACTGTACAAGGACAAGCAAATGCTTATGCCATAAATAGCAATAAGATCACTTTAAGTATGGAAGTAATTATAATTTTGTTAGCTATATTAATATTGATAGGATTTTGGAAGTTATTACAAAATTATATTAGGAAACAGATAGCACATAATGCTATCCAACATTAATACATATAATTAAAATAATCGTTTAAGTAAAAAAAAAAATATTTTTTCTCAAAAAGCATAATAAATAAATAAATAAATGGAAAGCTTAATATCAGAATTAACACAAATAATTATAAACGCTAAGAAATCAAGAAATAGAAAATATTCTAAAGAAACAATAAGAGAGAAATTAGAAACAATAGAAGAATTAAGTAATAAATTTGGCAAACTTGTTGCAAATTTAACAAACCCTTTGAGAGAGAATAAGATAAAAGAGTTCAAAGAATTAAGAGATACAGCATTAGTAGTTTTAGAAAAATATAGTATGATAGAAACTGCAACTATGTCAAACTTCAATGGCAAACAAGCCTCGGACATCATTCCGATCTTTGATGGAAAATCAAAGAATGTAGAAGTTGACTGAATTAAGGAATTCATTAACAAGAATTTTTAAACCAACTAAAACGGCAAATATTTTGCATTCTGAAATTAGGAGTATGAGACAAAAAGGAAATGTAGAAAATTACAAGGAAAAACTAAGCACATTAATTGCGGAACTCACAATGACTCAAATAACAGATTTAGGGAACAACTCAAAGGAAGTAGCAAAATCCACCGTCAGGACGATGAACGAGAAATTAGCTTTAGAAATTTTCCAAGAACGATTGTATGAGAATATAAGGACTGCAGTAGTAGCCGCACAACCTAAAACGCTAACACAGGCATACGAAATCGCAAGCACACAGGAAAGACTACTAAAAATCACCGACAATTTAAATGTTTTGCATATAAATAAGAATTACAGTAAAAATAATAAAAGATATAACAATATTAGCAATAATATGGGTTTCACTAACACACAGAGACCAAACTTCAATACACAATTTAACAGAAATAACTATGATAACAATAACAGAAGTAACAGAAATGTTAGGTATAACAATAGATATAACAGAAATAACAATAGCAACTCAATGAACAGAAGCAAATTTGAGAGGCTAAAACAATACAATTTGAAGCTGAACGCAGAAAAATGTTGCTTTTTAAGACCGGAAGTATTATATCTAGGACATCTCATTACTAAAAATGGAATCAAAACTGATCCATCAAAGCACATTGTAATAAAGAAGTACCCAATACCACAAAACGCAGATGACGTTAGGAGATTCGTAGCTTTCTGTAACTATTACAGAAGGTTTATACCAGATTTCGCCAAAACGGCCGCTTGTCTAAACAATTTATTAAGAAAAAAGGTTGTTTTTGATTGGACAGAAGAATGCCAAAAAGCATTCGAAACACTAAAGAAAAAATTAATCAACCCACCGATATTGCAATATCCAGATTTCGAGAAACCTTTGTATCGTCTGTCTTGAGAGGCAGAATGGAGGTGGTTTATTAACACCACTTATTCACGCCTTTCACCCAATAATAGGAACGTTACGCACGTACTGGCTAGCTAGCTAGATCGGGAGATATGGGCTGGGATCTTGTTCCCTCGGGTAATTGACTTCCAATAAAAAAAATTACGTGCGATTTCGAATGCCCTTTATTTTTAAATAAAATATATAAAAAAAAACTTTATAAAAGTTCTTACTATCCCATCATTACATTTTTTTTTAAATAACTTAGGTGTTAATGTTAAGCCTCTAAACCCACCCAACCATGGCTTTTGCGTGGCAAGAATTATTGCAAAGCCCCTAACACACATTACCTTACCTCAGCCCTTAAAGTTTTACATAAAAGAGAATCTACACACTGATCATTTTCGTTTTACAATGTTTATAAACATTTAATCAAAGAGAAATTAAGATAAAAAAACATATCGCAAAATTCAAATTATTTTACGCCCTTAGTCTACATACTAAATTCAATTATTCCGATCATAAATATATTTAAGAGAGTTAACTCCAATTAATATTATATTATGTATTTAATTATAACAGAGAAACCTTAAAGCAGATAATTACTTTATCTAAGTAAGCTTCCATAAACAACAACATGCTTTAAAATTCCTTGGTTGTAATAATACGAATATGTAATAAATATGAATGAAAGCAAATATGAATGAAAGTAAATATGAATGAACAAAAATATAGTACAAATACCAAAAACAAAATTATGATTTGTAAAAAAAAAATATAAATATGTATGTACAGACTTACAGTGGGGTCTCGATTCCAACGATGCTGAAGGCCTTCTGCTTGTTGTGATTCGATTTACAGTCGTAATATTTACTATGATCCATGTTTTTGGTTTTCTTGTTAATATTAATAAATTTTTTTAGTATGCTAGGTATTTATATTAATAGGTTATACACTAAAAGGGTTAAGCTAGTTTTTTTTTCATATAAAATACTTCAGGGTCTAATATTATATAATTTGTTTAATATTTAGAAAAAATTCATAGAAACAAAAAAAATTATAAGGCAAAAAAATTAGTTTTATAATTATGATTTAAAAAAATTATGTTTTGGTTTTGTCGATTTAATATTAGTAAATTAGGAACTTAATTAAATTGTTTTTTTCCGAATTGGTTAAGGGTTATATATTGTGGATGTTAAAAAAAAAGGGAAGGAATTAGCGATATGTCAAAAAAAATATAGGTAATCTGATTTCTATTTTATTTCCCCTTTGGAAAGCAGTCGAAGCATGGAATTAATTCGATGGTGTACTAAATGGTGTTGTGAATGGTGAAGGGATTGGTTTGGTTGCTGGAATGCTGGTTTTTCTTTGGTTTTCAATTTGATTTCCATACGGAGAATAAACTTTAGTAGGCGATTATTCTTCCTCAAGAGTATTTTACGTTGACACCAAAAGCAAACTACCTTAACTCTCGAGTGAATAGCCTGTCGGGTACCTATCCACACAATTACTGGTACCAGGCAAAAAAGGAATAACACTCGAGAGTTATAGAGTTAAGATATCTATAACAACAAAAGTGGCTCGTAAAATTGATAATTCCTATATAAATCTCATGTACAATATTTACCTTAAATATATCCAGTGGGATGGAATTGCAACTTTTTGGGAAATAAAACAATCGTTTTCCTCCAGTTATACCAAAAAACATTTTTCAGTTGTTTCGGTTCCAATTAGGAAACGTGTTTTTTCGCTTCTCTTTACACGAAAACTTATTTAAAAGATTATTTTATCTCAAAAAATTTAATTATGACTTTGCCAGGTTTTCATTTAATTTATAACCTTCTTTTTTTTTGTATATATTACAGCTAATAGGGTTTGTGGTCTTGATCTGTTGGTGGTAGAATTCAAAAAGACCTAATTGTGGTATTTTATCATGCGGACAAACCTCTTTATGTGTGATCCGATATGCTTACTATATACAGTCACATATATGAATATATTACTAAAAGCTTTTGTATTTGTTAAGGTAAATCCAGAAAGTTGGAAAGTAACAATACCAGTGCCTGACTATTTTCTTTCTCTCTCATCATGTATAATTTTTTTAAGAAGATATACATACATGATCGAAAATGCTGAATAAAGCAAAGAAGAATAAAAATCAATTGACAAAGTACAAAAATCAGTGTTACTTAAAGAGAAGAAAGCTGACTAGCGTTTATCATGTTGAGATTAACGACTTTGTTGTTTTTTTTTTTAGGGGTGTAAAAGTATGAATATATCAATGTTAATAAAATATGAGCATTACAAAACAGTTTATGGTGAATTATTATAATAATGAAGCATAAGCTGAAGACCATTTTATACGTTTATAAATAAAAAACTTACTCGTGGTTACATTTAAAAGGACTATTTTCGATTACAAAAACCTGCATTTATTTTGCGATATTACATAGTTATGACCGTATGTCCTTGGCATAAAACTTTCCTAATGGTTTACCTGTCATGTCTTCCAATTCATAATAACATGTACCAAGCTTGGCTTTAACCCTGGCTTTCTCAAACTGATTTGCCAGTTTACTGTTAAAATGATCTACTGAGCAAAGTTTCGTCTGTATACAATCTGTCCAACATCAAAGTTGATAGAGCGAGATCTAAGATTATAATATTTAACGTTTTTTTCATACGATTTGCGAATATTTGCCATAGCTTTTTCTCTCAATAATTCTAATTTCTCATCATTTTTCAATTCAACTGGTGCCTCCAAAATATTAAGTTCTCGTAACAAAGAATACGATTTACCGTTTGTAAGCATATTTTGCCCAAATAAAAGAAAATAAGGTGAAAACCCAGTACTTATATGTACTGAACTTCGCAGAGCGCAACTGATTGCTGATAGTTTTTCATCCCAATCTTTTTGCGATGGTTTGATATAAGCTCTTATGGCCGCTAAAACAGACCTATTAACACGTTCACTAGCGTTTGCCTGAGGCGAATATATGGCCGTCAAATTATGAAAAACTCCATAAGAATCTAGTAATTTTTGAAATAAGTTGGACTTAAATTGTACACCGTTGTCTGTTGTTATCGACTGGGGAACACCAAATATGTGAAATATACGTTTTTCAAGAAATTCAACTATGACGTTAGCGGTAAATTTTTTTTATTGGCTCTAGAAAATTAAATTTAGATAAGTGATCGACAACTATTATTATACCTACGTTTCCAGATGATGACCTAGGATAGGGACCTAACAAATCTAAATATAGTTTTTGAAAAATACGCACAGATGTTGATGGCTGTCCCATTGGTGGTCGTAGACATTTGTTAGAAGCTTTTGTCTGCTTACAAATTTCACAAGAAGAAATGTAATCTGCAGTTTGTTTTGCCATTTTAGGCCAGAAATAAAAAGTTTTAAGACGACGTAACGTTTTCCCAATACCACCATGAGCACATAACGGATGGTCATGGGCCCTTTTTATAAGCTCATTCGTCATTGCTGTCGGAACCCACAGTTTTCAAGAAAATTGTTCACGTAAATCATCATCAGAAGCATACTCACATCGCTTGTATATAAGCCCATCAATAATTTTAAAATCGCGAAATTTATCAATTTTTGATTTAAGTTTTTTTATTAAAGAATTATATTGTTCGGATTTAAATTCTTCAGAATTTAAATCAATTTCAACTGAATTTTCAAGTTCTGCAATGAATACATCGATAACCGTTTTACCTATAATTTCATCGTTATTTTCAGAATATATCCTTGATAATGAATCCGGAACTATATTATGGCTTCCTTTTCTATGTCTTATTGTAAAGTTAAAACCTTGCAGTTTTAAGGCCCAGCGAGCAAGCCTTCCATGTAAGTCTGTCTGATTCATGAGCCATTTTAGTGATGCATGGTCGGTACTAATTTCAAATTCGTGTCCCTCCACGTAACAGCGGAATTTTTTTATTGCCATGACAGCGGCCAGACATTCCTGTTCAGAAACGGTATAGTTTCTCTGAGCAGACGTCAACTTATGGCTCATAAATGCAATAGGAACTTGTCGATGTCATCATTTCTTTGAGCGAGAACTGCCCCAATACCATATTTGCTCGCATCACACTGGATGGAAAACGGACGTGAAAAGTCTGGGTTATGTAGTACAGGTGCTGAACACAGGGAAGCTTTAAGTCTTTCAAAGGAAGATTTACTTTCTTCGCACCAAACAAATTTTCTACTATTTTGTAACATGTCCGTCAATGGAGTTGTCAATGTTGCAAAATTGCGGACAAAACGTCGGTACCAACCACAGATACCTAAAAATCTTCGTAATTGGCGTACGGATGTTGGTAAAGGAAAATCTCGGATGGACTGTACCTTGTCTGGGTCTGTTTTAATCGTGCCCTGACCGATTATATGGCCTAAATATTTTACTTCCTTAAGAAGGAATTTACTTTTCTCGATGTTTATAGTCAAATTTGCTTTTCTGATACAAAGTGCAACCTCATGTAGCAATAGCACATGCTCATCGAAAGTTTCCGTTATAAGCAGCAAATCATCCAAATATACAAATACCTTGGTACGTAAATGTGCCGGGATCACCTTGTCCATAAGTCGTGACATCGTCTGTGGTGCATTGCATAAACCGAAAGGCATAGTGACAAAATGGTATAAAGGTCGACCAGGTACCGTAAAAGCTGTCTTTTCCTTTGACCTGTCATCTAATGGAATTTGCCAAAAGGCATCCTTTAGGTCAAGACTCGTTATGAATCTAGCCTTTGGGAGCCTACTGAGAATTCCATCGATTAGAGGTAAAGGATAGGCATCCTTCACTGTTACATTGTTGAGCCTTCTAGCATCCAGACACAGCCTAACCTTGCCTGGTTTTTTCACAAGTGCCACAGGCGATGACCACGGACTTTGCGACTCTTCGATCACTCCAACATGCGGTCGATTTCGGAATATAAAAGGGTCTCAATCGCAGGTGAAACGGAAAAAAATCTTTGTTTTATTGGTTTGCTATATGCAGTGTCTATACTATGAGTTATCAGAGAAGTTTTACCCAATCCTTCCTTTGAATAAGAGGGAAAAGCATTAATGGCCACATCAAGTCTTAATTTTTGGTGTTCAGTCATATCATGAAAATTTTTATCTACATCGAGCTCAAAAATTTTAGTAGTTGAACTTTTATTTATGGTTTCGATAAACAAATCCTTGGCTAAACCAAAAGCTTTAACAAAATCCACGCCTAAGTATAAATTCTGTGTCAAATGTGTTATAACCAAAAATGTTAAAGGTTTGGTTTCCCCACGAAATGTAATCTGTGTTGTCACACTACCTAGAGCATTGTGGTGTCTGCCATCAGCCGTTTTTAGTGATATCCTAAATTTATTATAAGGATATTTATTATTTTCCAAAAAGTTCCTTGCAAAACCTCCCGCAAAACAAGAAATAGTAGCACCAGTATGAATTAAACCGCTAATATCTTCATTAAAAATTCGCACATTCGTAAAAGGTCTTATATCACACAGATTCATATTGGACACTATAGCCGAACAAAAGTATTTGCGAGTCTTAATAATCTTTTTCCAATATTCCCTCAATCTTTTCGTATTTCTTTTAATCCTTTTTCCTAAACCTGATTCAATAACCTCCTCACTAAAAATTCTTAACTTTGCATCGTTATATTCTTTCAGTCGAACATGAAAAGGTTTTAAAAATGTTGGCATAACATTTGTGTCCAAAAATTTTGAATGATCGTTATCGGTTTGACTTCCAAATGACTTTACATTTGGGTTGATTTGGACTGAAACTGTTTTTGGTGTTTGTTGGCATGGTAGTTTTTTGAAAACTTGTTGCATTTGCCACAATTTGGTTTGAATATATTTGGTGCCCCACAACCATAACAGAAAATTTTTCTTTCGCCTAAGCAATCGTCAAAACGGTGTCCTTTTTCAGAACAGTTCCAACATATAATGTCACTAATTTCCTCTACTTGAACGGATTCTATTTCTACCTTATCGGCCTCAATTTCGGAAACTGTTCTACGAGAATTAAAGCTTCTATTTGATCTCTTACCTTCAAGTTCCTCCTCAAGAATTTCATGTTTACGCACAAATTCTCTTAATTGGGAAATAGATTCTATTTTAAAATGTAATAACCCTTTGCGAATTTCCGGTCTTAAATTGCGTTTGAGTATTTCTATCAGTTCAAACTGACTAATGGGATTTTCCAACTGATCAGCAATTTGTCATAATAATCATCAAATTTCTCACACATTCTCTGTTTTCGTCCAAGTATTTGCTCTTTCAAGTCAAAATCTGTTCTTCGATCTCGAAATTGATTCTTAAGTTGCACGCACAGAGTTTCCCAATCGAAATTACTCGAAGTTCAGTGAAAGCGCCAAAACCAATCCATCGCTTTGCCACAAAAAAGTAAATGAATATGTCGACACAAAACCTCAAAATCACTACGCAGGCTCTGAATCGTAAGCGCCTGAACTCTATATAAAAAATTATCTACAGATAATTCTTCCTCATCCTGTCCACTAAATTTTAAATGCCATCCTGACATGATAGTTGAAACTTTATCTGTGGTCAGATCAAAATTTTGATTAAATGTTGGTAATCTAGAATTTGGTCGATTCGGGAAATTTCTATTTTGGTTATTATAATTGCGGTTCCCAAAACTTTGTCGAAAATCATTTGTGTGATGATTGCGTCTATTTTGCAAATCTTGACTTGCAGATATTGGATTTACAATACATGGTCGGTTGCTATTTAAGTTCATTGAGGCTAATTGGTTTTTTACAGCTTCATTAATAATAAGCTGATGTGTATTATCACTAATACTATGAGAGTCACTATTCTGAAGCATACTTCGAGAATTTGAATTATTCTGAGAGTTATGAAATAAACTATTTATAGACCTAATCTGGCAGCAGTAGTCCGTTTTTCAGCCTCTACTAAAATGTTGTGCGATTTTAATTTCGTTTGCCTACAGGACTTTCCGCAAATAGGAAAAGCTTGTGTTTCCTTAAGTACAGAAACTATGCATTCTTTGTGATATATATAATAGCAAGGTGTGGACACCACGATATCATCAATTTCAAATTCCTTTTTACAAACAAAACATTGTTGTGTGTTAATTTCATCGATTGATGAAGGAATATTTTCGTTACTATGAACAAGTGCCATTTCTGCACAATTAGATACAATTTTTTTTTTTTTTTTTTTTTTTTTTTTAATTCTGTAAAACTTCAAAGGTACTGAGTAGTAAGGTTATGCAAGGATTGAAAAAAAAAATGTTTTCAGAATAATAATCCAATAAAACAACCTAACACTTACTGGCTGAAAAGTGGACGCTTGTGCAATAAAACAAATAATGCAAACAAAACGTAATTCCAATGCTTTTCATTCCAACAAATAATCTGGAATGTTTCATTAGAAAATTAGTCGAAGACTAAGATAAATTTTTTTTTAGAAATTATTTCGCCATACATAAAGGAATGAATATACATTATGTGAAAGCGTGGACTATATAAACGTAATAAAAAGTTTAATATAATATTTCCAGCTCTACAAAAATGAAATTCTATTCTTGGCCTAAGCCAGTGACAAACACAAAGTGAGACAATTACTAAAATAGTATCTATATCATTTTTTTCCATCTTTGTTTGAAAATTTAAAAAAAAAATTAATGTAATGGTGGTTATGTAGAGTTCCCCAAAACAAAAGAATTAGTCTACAAGATGTTAAGTTGTTATGATATTTTTAATTGCTTAAGTTGAGGGGCCCCACGTTGGGCGCCATTTTGTATCGTCTGTCTTGAGAGGCAGAATGGAGGTGGTTTATTAACACCACTTATTCACGCCTTTCACCCAATAATAGGAACGTTACGCACGTACTGGCTAGCTAGCTAGATCGGGAGATATGGGCTGGGATTTTGTTCTCTCGGGTAATTGACTTCCAATAAAAAAAAATTACGTGCGATTTCGAATGCCCTTTATTTTTAAATAAAATATATAAAAAAAAACTTTATAAAAGTTCTTACTATCCCATCATTACATTTTTTTTTAAATAACTTAGGTGTTAATGTTAAGCCTCTTAACCCACCCAACCATGGCTTTTGCGTGGCAAGAATTATTGCAAAGCCCCTAACACACATTACCTTACCTCAGCCCTTAAAGTTTTACATAAAAGAGAATCTACACACTGATCATTTTCGTTTTACAATGTTTATAAACATTTAATCAAAGAGAAATTAAGATAAAAAAACATATCGCAAAATTCAAATTATTTTACGCTCTTAGTCTACATACTAAATTCAATTATTCCGATCATAAATATATTTAAGAGAGTTAACTCCAATTAATATTATATTATGTATTTAATTATAACAGAGAAACCTTAAAGTAGATAATTACTTTATCTAAGTAAGCTTCCATAAACAACAACATGCTTTAAAATTCCTTGGTTGTAATAATACGAATATGTAATAAATATGAATGAAAGCAAATATGAATGAAAGTAAATATGAATGAACAAAAATATAGTACAAATACCAAAAACAAAATTATGATTTGTAAAAAAAAAAATATAAATATGTATGTACAGACTTACAGTGGGGTCTCGATTCCAACGATGCTGAAGGCCTTCTGCTTGTTGTGATTCGATTTACAGTCGCAATATTTACTATAATCCATGTTTTTGGTTTTCTTGTTAATATTTATAAATTTTTTTAGTATGCTAGGTATTTATATTAATAGGTTATACACTAAAAGGGTTAAGCTAGTTTTTTTTCATATAAAATACTTCAGGGTCTAATATTATATAATTTGTTTAATATTTAGGAAAAATTCATAGAAACAAAAAAAATTATAAGGCAAAAAAATTAGTTTTATAATTATGATTTAAAAAAATTATGTTTTGGTTTTGTCGATTTAATATTAGTAAATTAGGAACTTAATTAAATTGTTTTTTTTCCGAATTGGTTAAGGGTTATATATTGTGGATGTTAAAAAAAAGGGAAGGAATTAGCGATATGTCAAAAAAAATATAGGTAATCTGATTTCTATTTTATTTCCCCTTTGGAAAGCAGTCGAAGCATGGAATTAATTCGATGGTGTACTAAATGGTGTTGTGAATGGTGAAGGGATTGGTTTGGTTGCTGGAATGCTGGTTTTTCTTTGGTTTTCAATTTGATTTCCATACGGAGAATAAACTTTAGTAGGCGATTATTCTTCCTCAAGAGTATTTTACGTTGACACCAAAAGCAAACTACCTTAACTCTCGAGTGAATAGCCTGTCGGGTACCTATCCACACAATTACTGGTACCAGGCAAAAAAGGAATAACACTCGAGAGTTATAGAGTTAAGATATCTATAACAACAAAAGTGGCTCGTAAAATTGATAATTCCTATATAAATCTCATGTACAATATTTACCTTAAATATATCCAGTGGGATGAAATTGCAACTTTTTGGGAAATAAAACAATCGTTTTCCTCCAGTTATACCAAAAAACATTTTTCAGTTGTTTCGGTTCCAATTAGGAAACGTTTTTTTTTCGCTTCTCTTTACACGAAAACTTATTTAAAAGATTATTTTATCTCAAAAAATTTAAATATGACTTTGCCACGTTTTCATTTAATTTATAACCTTCTTTTTTTTGAAAAATTTTAATCGAAGTTGCCTTCAAGTTAAATATACAATTTATTTGAAAATAAATTGTTACACTACATTTATTTTTTGAATATTTTTGTTATATGTTCTACATAGCTTTCCGTTGGAAAGCATAAATGTAAAAACATACAAAAAAATTCAAAGAGACACTAGCAAAATGTAATGCATTTTCTGGCCTGCTAAAGCCGTCATCAGCATTCTTTGTGTCTAATAGTGTTTTATTTTCAAACTTTGTATATTTAACTTTTTTTAATTATAAATTAAATGAGAATTATTCCTCTTGCGAGTATTAATCAACAAATTTTTCAAAAATTTTAATCGAAGTTGCCTTCAAGTTAAATATACAATTTATTTGAAAATAAATTGTTACACTACATTTATTTTTTGAATATTTTTGTTATATGTTCTACATAGCTTTCCGTTGGAAAGCATAAATGTAAAAACATACAAAAAAATTCAAAGAGACACTAGCAAAATGTAATGCATTTTCTGGCTTGCTAAAGCCGTCATCAGCATTCTTTGTGTCTAATAGTGTTTTATTTTCAAACTTTGTATATTTAACTTTTTTTAATTATAAATTAAATGAGAATATTCCTCTTGCGAGTATTAATCAACAAATTTTTCAAAAATTTTAATCGAAGTTGCCTTCAAGTTAAATATACAATTTATTTGAAAATAAATTGTTGCACTACATTTATTTTTTGAATATTTTTGTTATATGTTCTACATAGCTTTCCGTTGGAAAGCATAAATGTAAAAACATACAAAAAAATTCAAAGAGACACTAGCAAAATGTAATGCATTTTCTGGCCTGCTAAAGCCGTCATCAGCATTCTTTGTGTCTAATAGTGTTTTATTTTCAAACTTTGTATATTTAACTTTTTTTAATTATAAATTAAATGAGAATTATTCCTCTTGCGAGTATTAATCAACAAATTTTTCAAAAATTTTAATCGAAGTTGCCTTCAAGTTAAATATACAATTTATTTGAAAATAAATTGTTACACTACATTTATTTTTTGAATATTTTTGTTATATGTTCTACATAGCTTTCCGTTGGAAAGCATAAATGTAAAAACATGCAAAAAAATTCAAAGAGACACTAGCAAAATATAATGCATTTTCTGGCCTGCTAAAGCCGTCATCAGCATTCTTTGTGTCTAATAGTGTTTTATTTTCAAACTTTGTATATTTAACTTTTTTTAATTATAAATTAAATGAGAATTATTCCTCTTGCGAGTATTAATCAACAAATTTTTCAAAAATTTTAATCGAAGTTGCCTTCAAGTTAAATATACAATTTATTTGAAAATAAATTGTTACACTACATTTATTTTTTGAATATTTTTGTTATATGTTCTACATAGCTTTCCGTTGGAAAGCATAAATGTAAAAACATACAAAAAAATTCAAAGAGACACTAGCAAAATGTAATGCATTTTCTGGCCTGCTAAAGCCGTCATCAGCATTCTTTGTGTCTAATAGTGTTTTATATTCAAACTTCGATTAAAATTTTTGAAAAATTTGTTGATTAATACTCGCAAGAGGAATAATTCTCATTTAATTTATAATTAAAAAAAGTTAAATATACAAAGTTTGAAAATAAAACACTATTAGACACAAAGAATGCTGATGACGGCTTTAGCAGGCCAGAAAATGCATTACATTTTGCTAGTGTCTCTTTGAATTTTTTTGTATGTTTTTACATTTATGCTTTCCAACGGAAAGCTATGTAGAACATATAACAAAAATATTCAAAAAATAAATGTAGTGTAACAATTTATTTTCAAATAAATTGTATATTTAACTTGAAGGCAACTTCGATTAAAATTTTTGAAAAATTTGTTGATTAATACTCGCAAGAGGAATAATTCTCATTTAATCTTCTTTTTTTTGTATATATTACAGCTAATAGGTTTTGTGGTCTTGATCTTTTGGTGGTAGAATTGAAAAAGACCTAATTGTGGTATTTTATCATGCGGACAAACCTCTTTATGTGTGATCCGATATGCTTACTATATACAGTCACATATATGAATATATTACTAAAAGCTTTTGTATTTGTTAAGGTAAATCCAGAAAGTTGGAAAGTAACAATACCAGTGCCTGACTATTTTCTTTCTCTCTCATCATGTATAATTTTTTTAAGAAGATATACATACATGATCGAAAATGCTGAATAAAGCAAAGAAGAATAAAAATCAATTGACAAAGTACAAAAATCAGTGTTACTTAAAGAGAAGAAAGCTGACTAGCGTTTATCATGTTGAGATTAACGACTTTGTTGTTTTTTTTTTCAGGGGTGTAAAAGTATAAATATATCAATGTTAATAAAATATGAGCATTACACCTTTCATTCTTACTACAGACGCATCAAACACTGCGTTAGGAGCAATACTATCACAAGGTGAAGATTTACCTATATCATACGCGAGTAAAGCATTAAATAGACACGAAAAGAATAAATCCGTTATTGAGAAAGAATTGTTGGGTATACGCTGGGGAATACAATTTTTGAGACCATATCTTTATGGAAGAAAATTTACTGTTATCACAGATCATAGACCACTTATAGCATTGTTTACACATAAGAACCCATCCTCAAAATTAACTGGAATAAGACTTGAATTATCGGAATATGATTTCGATATAATATACAAAAAAGGGACAAATAACACAAATGCGGATGCATTATCACGCATTGAAATAGATTCGAAAGTATTGAAAGACATGATTCCTTACTATATTGATGAAAAAGAAAACTCTGACAATAACACGTAGCATGGTCAACCAAGACAGTGATAATAAAAAAAAACGCTAGAAATGAAGAAAATAAGAATGAAGACGGTATATCTCATAAGGGGACTGATCACCTCCATATGTGGGAATGCACGGCAATAAACGATATCAAGAAGCCTCAAAGAATAAGATTTATTTATGATAAAGAGCTGCAGCAAGAAGATGAATTTAATAATGGAATTAGGTGCACATTTGGTAATAGGAGTGAAAATCCGATGTTTTCAAAAACATCAACGGAGAAACTTTTATTGGAAAACCAACCGAACGGAAGATTAGATGATAACATTACGCGCATATACTGTGGTAAAAGCGAAAATCCCATGTTCTCAGAAACATTTATGGAGAAACTTTTACTTAAATTGCGTAAATTAGAACATAAAACGTACGTACTATATGATAATGATGAGATATTCGAATACATAAAGGCCAAAAAATTAAAAGAGATATACAATAATATAGAGAAGAATGATATTAATATAATTATATACAAAATGCCAAAAAGAGTAAATAATAATATAGAACAATATAGATTGATACAGGAATTTCATGATTCACCATATAGTGGACATTTCGGAATAAGAAAGACACTATCAAAATTAAAACAAAGATTCATATGGAAAAACATGAATAAAATGGTGAAAGATTATGTGAGGACATGTAAATCATGCCAAAAGAACAAACAGATTAAATATACAAAATAACCGCTTGCTATAACAGACACTCCAACAACTAGTTTTGACATTGTCGTAGTAGACACAGTCGGTCCTTTAAGACCTTCTAACAACTATAGGTATATATTGACGATGATGTGCGAACTAACAAAATATGTAATTGCTACTCCTATAGAATCTAAGGATGCATAATCAATAGCTAAGGTTTTAGTAGAAGATCTAATTCTTAAGCATGGTATATTCAATGTTATCAAAACGGATAGGGGTACTGAATTTACAAATGAGATATTGAGAGAAGTTTGTGAATTATTGAAAATAAAACAAATCTTTTCTACCCCTTACCATCACGAAACAGTAGGAACAATAGAAACAAAATTTTAGATATAGATGACTTAAACGTAATAATAGAAATAGATAAATCTAAAGTAAAATGTTTACATAAGAACAATCTAAAAAAGTTCGTATCTTAATATTTACATGTATACATTTCTAGACATTATTTAAGATATTATTTAACACTAAAAATTCAATTATTTCATAAGTACTTTTTGTAAAGCAATAAATTTGTAACATATAATCTAAATTTATTAACTATAAGAATCAAATGTTTTATTTTAATAATACCCAAACTAAAAAGGATGAGGGTGTAGTGTGCGTGCTATAATTGTACACATCATTGTATGTGCTATAATTGTGCATATCATTATACACGCGCAAAGGAAATATGATAGTATTAAAATAACCAAAAAAAAAAACAAAATAAAAGAACCAATGTTCAAATAAAATAATGCTATCATTGCAACTTTGCATAGTTAGAATAATAATAATAATATTGTTAAATTAATTTATATTTTATTGTATACTCAGCAAATATCACTCAGTACATTCACACTTAAGTTAAACCAAGGGTAAATGAAGAAAGTGATATTTGCTGATCATTCATTAATTTAGAATATGTCAGGTGTAGTGTACCTTAGTAGTGTCCACCGCCTACTTAACAACAACTTTGAAACACATACATACCATCCCAATATTAGTAGGGTGAATGCCATAAGCAAAAGATCAAATAACGACATTAGTTAGTGACTCAATATATTTAAATATGAGCACACAATAGTAAACAATAGTAAAATAGGTCAATCAAAATGGGAGTGAGTGTCAAATGTAAATGAGTGCATTCCTAGCTCTCTCATTTTGATTGGTTGAAACCAAATGCATACTTGATGATTGCATGGTACTGACAAAGAAAATAATAGATTTAAGAATGAATGTAATAAGTTAGAATAAGTAAGCAATACGGTAAAATTAGTATAAAAGAGGCAGCAACCCACAAATAAACAGGAATTCTATTTTTGAAACTGAAATCGGCACATCGTTGCCTTGTTTTATTAATATCCTCAAATCTGGCAGTTTGTATGAACGCCTAACCATTAAGCTGGTCCCCTACAGCTGCATAAAATTATATTGGGCTTCAAGGAACATAAACATCCTAAATTATACATTACAACATAAAACACTTATTATTGGAAATAAAATTCAGATTTAATCCAAGTTCAAAGATAACAACTTGTCTTGTTTTATTTCTCAAAAAAATGGCGTTTTGCCGCTCGGTTATATCGGCTGGTGAGCTTTGAGGAAAACACAACCACTACACTATACTAATACAAGACGTTTAGACATTACAGCATACGTAAAACCCTCACAAAAAGATTGGGATGCGAAACTCTCCGCAATCAGTTGCGCCTTTCGAAACTCGATACATACTAGTACAGGATTTTCACCTTATTTTCTTGTATTTGGTCAAAATATGTTAACAAATGGCAAATCGTATTCTCTGTTGCGAAACCTTATGCCCCTATTGCCGTTCTCAACTCAACTAAGTTTGGTCGTCTGTCAGTCAACCCGACTTTAACTCTACATTAACTCTACTACATATAAGTTGTGAATGGCAATACCGATTTATGAAAGACGACCAAATTATTAAAAAAGTTGTGAACCGCAATAGGGGCATTAATATGTTGCAAACTCCGACTGATTTAAGAAACGATGAAAAATTAGAGCTATTAAGGGAAAAGGCTAGAGAAAATACATATACGGAAATCATACGACAAAAATGTAAAATATTACAACCTTAGATCTCGCCCAGTAAATTTTGTTATAGGCCAAATTGTATATAGGAGGAACTTTTCTCAATCTAATGCAATAGAGCATTATAATAATAAACTAGCAAATAAATTCGAAAAAGCGAGAATTAAAGCAAAACATGGTACCTGCTATTTGATTTAGAAGACTTGAATGGTAAACCGTTGGGGAAATTTCACGCTAAATACATTCGTCCCTAATACAATGAACATTAAGGCTGTTAAATTCGCAACATTTTATAAAATATCGATCAATTTAAATTTTATCAATACCTATAAAATAGTAAATTTTGTTAATAAGTTCTGTTTTAATACCACAAGCAATAATCATACTAAATATACGTTTCCTACCATAACATTATAAACATAATTTACAACAAGTTTTAGTCCTACATAACTTTTAAAATCCACAACATCTTTTATACACATTGTTGTCTTCAGCTTCTGCTTCATTATAATTATAATTCATCTAAAGCTGTTTTGTAATGAATCATTTTTTTTTTCAATTCTATTTTTTTAACATTACCATAATACTTTGTAAACAATAATTTACATTAACAACTAAAACCCAATTTTTAATTACCTTATGTTAATGAGGATCTTTCCCTGTATAATTTCCCTATTAGTACAAAAAAATACAACAGTGTTACCTCAGGTTTTACATTCATGTTACCCTACTTTATTATGTTTTATTCTTCTTCGCTTTATTCAGCATCTTCTATCATGTATATCTTCTTAAAAAAAGTATACATGATGTTAAAGATAAGAGATATTAGTATATCTTTGTCTCTTTTAGACCAATGACTTATTTATGAATAAAGCATAAAAGCTTTTTATTTGCACCGATGTGCATATTTCTGAAAAGGCAATAAGAGGTCTGATGTGAAGTTAGAAACGACGAGAAGATCTTTTCAATCTTGGCAGTGAAATATTAAAGATAAAATCGGAAGATTTTAAAAAGTACAGTAATTGAAATATAAAAGTGGGATTGTGAATTTAAAGCATTGTAGAAATTTATAAGTGAAAACAAAATTAAACTGTTTTTTTCACATCGCTTTAAAATTATTTGGACCAAGATAAAAGTATTCCAAATCCACATTTTTACCACTATCTAAGCCAACACCTAAGAAAATTTAATTTAATCACGACCTCTCGAGTAACTCTACGACCTTAAGGCAAGATTTTGGTTACACGTGGCATGGTCAAGGCATTTACTCAAGAGCAGCTTTTTTTTTAGTTCCCGACTAAAAATATCCTAAACGACAACACCGGCTTTCAGAATCTCAGCTACATATACCAATCATTAGTATTGCATAAAACCAGCAAACATACAACCAAATGTTATTATACCCATCTATCTAAAAGCATATCCTCAGTTAATTGGACACCGCATATATCCACCAATCACAGAACTCAATCAATTTTATATAAATACTTAAACATTCATGCAAACCACTATTCTTAACTTAAAATAACTTACTAACTAAAACGTAATAGCTAAACTTATGTCTTATTCTAAATCTGTATTAACAAAAATATAATAACTAAACTAATGTCTGATCTAATGTGAATTTTCTAAAATATTATCTGAACTAACTACCTACTTATGTATATCTATATAGCTTTTTTTCTGTTTCAATTACAAAATCAATTTCACTAACTAAATTAAATTAAAGTTGTTAAATATAAAAAAAGGAAACTCATATAAATTACATAATAACGTTATTTTGTCGCTTCTACTAACTTATTTTTTTTTTTAAATACAATTAAACTTATAATTACAATTTAAACATATATACTAAAACCAACATAATACTACACTAAACTACACTGTAAATCGAATCCAATTACATCAGCAGAAGGCCTTCCGCATCGTTGGAATCGAGACCCTAATGTAAGTCAAAATTGTATTTTTGTTTCTTTTATTAAATATTATTTGAGTAGTTTTTTTTATTTCATTCACATGTAATCTCTTTATTCTTATAACAAAGAAATTTTATCGTATGCTCTGAATACTTGGCTTGAGCTAATTGTTTATGCTCAATTGCAGCTTTAAAGTTTCTCTGTTGTAACTTAATTACTCTTGTTTATTTTAACTTTAAGAGAAAAAAACTTCTGAGATGTAATTTTGAGTGAAAAGCTGTTTTGTTTTATATAATTTTTAAGAGTTTTGGTTTAATTTTTAAATATAATGAACTTTTGTTAAAATGATTGGTCTGTAATTCTCTTTTAATGAAGAACTTCGGGGATAGAAGTGAGGTCAGTGTGTTAGGGTTTCTACCAAAAATTATAGCCACGGAAAGAAACACGGATGGGTAGGTTTAGAGGCTAAGTTTTAACATCCTAGCTGATTTTTATAGATTTTAAGAAAATTGAGGAATTATTTTTATTATCCAAGGGCAAGTAAATCGCACGTAGTTTTTTTTTATTGTACATAATTGGTCACATGGAACAAGATCCCCGCCCACAACTCCCGATCTAACTAGCCAGTACGTGCATACAGTTCCTTAAACCTCAACTTATCTAAATATTTAAATTTAGAAACTCGCAAATAACGGTTATAGAAACTCATGGAGACGCTTCTGCGAATCTATAGATAACACAAGAGACTCTGCAAGACTTAGCAGAATTCTGGCCAAGGGACAATCCAATCCCACTTATATCAAGGGGAAGGATGACTCCTGGTCCGAATCCTCAGCAGAGTCACTTGACATCCTATTGAATACGCATTTTCCAGGCTGTAAGGATGTTGCTATGGATACGGTTATTGAGAATGTAGGCATGACTCTATCCAATATTGATAGTAACATTATCTCCTATGACAGGATATCATGGGCGAATGACAGTTTTGCACCATTCAAGTCACCTGGGACGGATGGTATCTTGCCGAAGATGCTACAAAGTGCAAAAAGGCATATCATTCCCTGGCTTCATAGAATTTTTACGCTTAACTGGAGGGTCGTTTTTATTCCCAAAATTGGCAAAAGAAGTCATGAGAAGGCGAAGGATTTCCGTCCAATTAGTCTTTCATCTTTTCAACTTAAGACGTGGGAAAGACTCATTGACGCTCACATTAATCTGCGCCTTGAGGGTTCGACATGGCTCTCAAACAGTGACTACTCTTGCAATTCAGCAAGCTCTTACTAACCTAGATGTTGAAGAATATATCAATAACTGGATAGTTACCATGTTGAATTCAAGAATAGTCACAGAAAATCTTGATAATACCGTTAAGTCTAAGCAAGTTGAGAGCGGCACTCCACAGGGAGAAGTAATCTCTCCACTACTGTGGCTTATCGTTATTAACTCGATTCTCATTGATCTAGACAGTAGGGGTATAAAAGTTGTTGCTTATGCGGACGATGTGGTGATACTCGTACCAGGTCTGTTTCCGGACGTGATCAGTGAGATTATGTCCACTGCTTTGGGGTTGCTCGACAACTGGGCCACGGTTAATGGTCTTGGGGTGAACCCGAGTAAAACGAAACTTGTACTTTTCACGACGAAGTCCAAGATTCCAAGCTTCAAACTTCCAATGTTGAAAAACTGCGAAATCCCCCTTTCAAACAATGAAAAATATCTGGGCATCATACTGGACTCTAAATTGTCATGGAAGCTAAATACTCAACACAGGGTAAAGAAGGCCACGGTGGCCTATTACACCTGTCGTAAGATGTTTGGTAGGAAATGGGGACTTAGTCCCAGCATAGTTAAATGGATGTATACGGGTATAGTACGTCCAATTCTTACGTACGGATCTCTTGTATGGTGGACTGCAACTAGAAGGAAGTATGTCGTAGACCAACTATACAAAGTTCAGAGATCAGCCTGCATAGGCATAACAGGTGCACTAAGGACTAGTCCTTCAGAGGCACTGAACACTATATTGGACCTTATGCCAATTGTCCTTCACATAATGGCCACTTCTGCCTGCAGCGCAGCGAGGCTTCAAGCGTCCGGTTGTTGGAAATCGAGAATATATGGCCACGCGGGGATTCTTGGCTAGTTGCCTTCAAACGTTCTCCAACTATCTGACTACATTACTCCATACACGGATTTTGATAGGATATTCAAGGTCTTAATTCCCTCCAGGAGTGAGTGGAATAGGGGTAATCTCGTGCACAAATACGACACTAGGATATACACAGACGGTTCTAAGATGAGCTGCGGTGTTGGTTCTGGGGTCTTCTGTGACGAACCTGGGGTAGACATCTCGTATCGTCTTCCGAATGAGTGTAGTGTTTTCCAGGCGGAAATTTTTGCAATCATGGCAGCTTGTAATACATTACACGATTATAACATTAGCGGCAATATAGGTATTTTTGTCGACAGTCAGGCGGCACTCCTCTCACTTAATGCCTACACAATTTCATCTTCACTAGTTAGGCAATGTAGGAATTCTCTGTCAAGACTAGGTCATCTATCTGACATTACCTTGGTCTGGGTGCCTGCGCATAGGAACCACTACGGCATTACCGCTTGTGCGACTGTCCCGTTTGATTATTCTTTATTAATTAATTTGTTTATTCTTAAGTCTATCTTAATGCTAGTATAAAACAATGGTTTTACTCGCTATGGGAGTATGCTGAGCAAGCATAATACATGCTTGTCAGCTATGTGCAGCGTGGACAGAAATACACACAACAAAGAGTGAGTGTTTAGTTACATACAGAAGGTATGTAACTAGTATGCGACTCCTCAAACACACTACACCTCCCTTTTTTTTAGAAAGAATGATCACTACGCAAAGGTTGATCATTCTTTCCTTACAATAATTAAATTGGAAATGTAATTAAATTGGTTTTTATTATATTATTTATTTAGAGCTTATGTATATATGTATATTTAAAGTCTGTTAATATTACATTATTAATTTTATTATTTTTTATTATTATTTTCTATTATTATATCAAATAATAAAAATTTAAAATTTTCTGCGAAATCAAATCAGTTGATCAGGCTGTTTGATTTCTTTTGATTTTTTTTTTTTTTTTTAATTGTATGTTTGAACATTACAATTTTATTATTATTTATGTCCTAATATATCTAAATATATGTATATTGTATAGTAAATTATAGCATCGTAAATTGTATAGTTTGTAAGTTTTAAAAATTAATTATCTAATTTAATGGATCTTCATTTTATTTTTTTTATTTTTTTTCAAACGTGTATAATATATAATAATTTTTATAACTATATAATTTTTATAAAATGAACTAAATACATAGTATGGATCTTAAATTGTATAAAATAATACAACTAATAAACATAATAAAATATACCTTATAAATATATACATTATATAATAAATTCAAAACACCTTACATTCATGACTAAACAAATGTACGAAATTACATTAATTCTAATAAATAATAAAAATGATTTTATCGTTTTATCGAAAATTTTCTTTTTTTAAAGGCTCAATAATTATATGTTGAATTTACAACAAAAACAACACGAAATATACCTTTATAAATGTATTCTGTACCCATGTCCGAAATGAACGTCTTCATTGGACCATAGGCAGGAATAAAATTTTCAATATGGCTTTCGAAAATAAATTAAGTTTCAAAAATAAAACAGTGTAAACATGTGACATGACAATTTACCCACTCTATAACTTAGACAATTACTACAAAAAGTAAAATGGTAGGAGCACTAAGGTCAATCTTTATAAGAGACCATTCCCTTTATTTTTAAAGGTTTCATTATTTATTCTATTCCCGGGATATTAAAAGGACGATCACCTTGTGAAAGTCTTAAGGTTGTAAGATCAATGTTACCAGCTATTTTTTCAAGCTTTGGAAAGAGGTGACCTAAGTCTACATTTCCATTAATAACTTGACCATTCAACTCATATATGCTCATATAACGTAAATTTTAAAAGTGTTAGAATCAAGCCGACTACAGGATATTCTGTTAATCACATTTGCATATAAAAAAAATTTTTTTGAATAAAGGCTTTATTAAATGATTATGATTTCGTGAAGCTGCTGTGGTATGCATTGTGGAAATTTGTTTGTTTCGTACATTTGAATCGCAGATATAACATTTGAATAAATGAAATTAAGGAATGTTTTGGTATTTATATATACATAAAATTTTTATATTTTATGAACAATAAAATTTTATAGACAATGCTCCAAAAATCATTGAAATATTTACTGAAAATATTACATCTATACAATTGAATAGAAAATGAAATTAAATTGAAATATTCATAATAATTAGTTTGTAACCAATGGAGGGACTCGTAAGTATCGCATTGATTTTATAATATATTTATGCTACTGGAGGGACTCGTAAGTTTCGCAGTAATTTATTTAGTTAATAAGAATCAGTTAATAAGTATTAATAATTATAAAAAAAATTTTTTTTTTTTTCTTAAATCATTAATAAAGACTTGAAATTAATTTTTGTATTAATTAATTAATAATAATTATAAAATATTAGAATTAAAAAATAATATAATATAAAATTTACATACTATGTTGTTATTGTGGATGCCGTTACTATTGTTGATTTCGCTGTTTCTGTTGATATAGCGGTTGATAGGATCTCTGGCATTCCTGGGGTTGTTAGGTTAGCGGACACTATTGTTGTTGTTGTTATGGTTGGTTTTACGTTAGCGGTAGCTTCACGATGATGGATGATATTGTTTGTGCACAGTCGTTGCTGCTGCTGTGGCCGCACCATCATCCTCTTCCTTCTGGTAACCCGGAATGTTACCCTCTTTTTTTTGTGTATTTTGAAATTTTAATAAATTTTCTTCACGTTTGTTTTATTTTTAAATAATGTATTTTAATGTTGTTGATTTTGTTGGTCACTTGAGGAAATGTCACCATAATTTATAATTGTATTAAAATTTGTTTATAATCAAATAAATGATTTACCGAGCACTTTCAAATTAAAACTATAAGGCAGGATCGCCATGTATTGAAATTGATTGAAAACACACAAATTTATTTGGGGACAGCCGCTTGTGCGACTGTCCCGTTTGATTATTCTTTATTAATTAATTTGTTTATTCTTAAGTCTATCTTAATGCTAGTATAAAACAATGGTTTTACTCACTATGGGAGTATGCTGAGCAAGCATAATACATGCTTGTCAGCTATGTGCAGCGTGGACAGAAATACACACAACAAAGAGTGAGTGTTTAGTTACATACCTTCTGTATGCGACTCGTCAAACACACTACACTTTCCTAAATCATGGAAAATATCAGAAATAATTATGATACCTAAGCCAGGTAAGGACGCTTCTCAAGTGTCATCTTATCGCCCGATAAGCTTACTGTCAATATCTTCAAAGCTCTTCGAGAAAGTATTTTTGAATGCGCTGACTCCGTATCTAAACGACCACCATATCATTCCCGTTCATCAGTTTGGATTCCGAAAGAATCATGGCACTATAGAACAGGTTCATCGCATAGTAACTCTTATTAGAAAGGCTTTTGAGGATAAACATTATTGCTCATCTCTCTTCATAGACATTTCCCAAGCCTTTGACAAAGTCTGGCATGATGGGCTTTTACATAAAATATGCTCTTTGTTACCCCAAAACACCCACAAGCTGATGCGAAGCTATCTATTAGATCGTTCGTTTGTAGTAAAGTATAAAGACCACAATTCAGACTCAAGAAAAATCGCAGCAGGAGTTCCACAAGGTAGTATACTTGACCCTCTAATGTATATACTTTATACTTCAGATATGCCCACAAATAACCTAATACACATGTCAACATTTGCAGACGATACAGCGTTTATAAGCATACATGAAAATCCACTTATTGCTTCTAGTTGTCTACAGGCTCATATCAAAGAACTCGAAAAATGGCTTGACAAATGGAAAATAAAAGTAAATACAGCAAAGAGTGCACATGTTACTTTCACCTTGAGAAGGGGAAATTGTCCCAAACTGAAGATAAATAACATCGATATCCCCGAGCAAAATCACATAAAATATCTTGGTATACACCTCGATCGCCGCCTTACCTGGTGTCAACATATTGATTCCAAATCCACGCAACTCAAAATTAAAACACTACAGCTGCAATGGCTCCTTTGTTCCCATTCTGCTCTAAATCTAAACTGCAAAGTTCTACTCTATAAATCTATTATTAAACCAATATGGACCTATGGTATCCAATTATGGGGAACAGCTTCTGCTTCTAATATAGAGAAATTACAAAGACGACAAAATGAAATATTGCGACAAATTACCGGTGACCCGTGGTATATTAGTAATGCGAATATTCATAAGGACCTTAATATTGCATTTGTTCGCGACGAAATAAAAATCTTCTGCTCCAAATATGTACGAAAACTGGCAACGCATCCAAATTCTCTTGCACAGGATCTACTGTATTATAATGGACATACTCGCCTAAAGAGGGTAGACACATTGGCTCTCGCTGCACTGCAAGATAGATGAACAGTTTCCGCAACCAGAAATGGAGTTTCTTTTGCAATGGCAATAGACCCAGAAATGATTAATTAATTTTAAGATTTTAATACTTATTGTAAATTTCTTTTGTAAAGAAAGATCCAATAATTAAATTAAAAGTAATAAAAAAAAAAAAATTTAGCCCAAAGAAGTGTTTTTGCAAAATTTCATTGCTGTACGACCACTCCTTCTATTTTTTTCCAAGAAATGTATGGGATGGTGCCACTGTGCATTGTGTCAAACGCTTTGCTAAAATCTATAAATAGTACCAAGCAATGTTGATTTTTGCTTAAACATGTGTTGATGAAGTTTGAGAAATTTTCTAGTAGTTTGTTAATGCTTTTCCCTTTTTGAAAGCCGTACTGGTTGCTACTTATAAAATTATATTTTTTCAGGAATTTGGATAGTCTTTTAACAACAACTTCTTCTAATATTTTTTCAATTATTGGGAGTATTGATATAGGTCTATAATTGTTGTATTCTGATTTACAGCCACTTTTATATATAGGTCTAATAATTGATGTTTTCAGCAGAGTTGGTGTAATTGCATTTTCCAAGCTATTGTTTATTAATTTGGTTAGCATTGGTGTAATAACAGTAGCATTATTCCTAAGATCTTTTGGTCGTATTTGATCTATTCCAGCACTTTTTTTATATTTAATGTTTTTAGAATGTTAAATATTTCATATTCATCCGTATGCGAAAAATATATTGAGTTTTGTTGTGTATATTCAAAAGCCTTTAATGTTTTTATATGACAATTATGAATTAATTTATTTACATTGTCATTAAAATTCGTTGCAAAACTGTTCACTGTATTATATACATTTTCATTTTTAAAATTTTTAACTATGATATCATCAATATTTGTTGATTTATTTCCAACAATTTCGTTTATTATTTGCTATGTAGCGCGCATATTATTACGATTTTCAATAAATTTTTGACGATAATAGTTATTTTTTGCATTTATAATCTTTTTATTTAACTGATTTCTAAATTTTTTATATTCAATTTCAAGGTTTTTGTTGTTTTTATTGTTTCGTAGTTTTTTATGAAGTTTATCCCGAATATCACAGTATTTTACTAAATCGTCACTAATCCATGGATTAGCTGATCTTTTTTACAATGAATTGATTTTTTGGATGAGTTTTAATATATTTCATTAAATTTCTCATTTATTTTATTATAAATATCATTTGCGTTTTGATTGTTTTTTACTAATTCTCTCCAATTGACTTCTTTTATTTTTTTATTAACTAATATATTATTTAATTGTGGGGTGTGAGTAATTTATTTGTCCCATCCCTGCTTATTGTCTTGTTTGTTTATACAGCAGACTAGAGAGTAGTGATCTGATATTGTTGTTGTTATAATTGCAGAGTATGTTTGTATATTTGCTTTATTGATTTTTATAAACAAGTGATCAATACAAGTGCTGGCATTTTTGTTTAGATCTTCACGTGTGCTCTCATTTATCAAGCATTGCATTTGACATTAACATATCTAAATATGATGTTGTTGTTTTGTTTTGCTTTTTAATGTCTATATTTGCATCTCCTACGATGATAATATCGTTCTTGTTGTTTATTTTGTTAATTATTTCTTCGAGTTCGATTATGAAGTCTGAAACTTTATGGTCGGGAGGACGGTACAGAGAGAGAAGAGAAATTGTTTTGTTGTTAATGTTTACATCAATTTGTAGCAATTCGAAAGAGTTTGTGTTTGAGGCGATATGAATAGAGTTGATATTCTCATTTATATATACGGCTAAATCTCCACCTTTACCCTCTCTATTTATGAAAATTGAGTTGAAGAAATTATTCTCATAATCGTTTATATTTGTCTCAGCAAGAATTATAATTTTTATGTTGTTTATTATTTTGTTTATACTGGCAAGAAAATAAGTAAAATTCAACCGTAGTGATCGTATGTTCATGTAAATAAGTGACAAGGGATAACTTAAATATTCTTTCTGAATTTCATTAAAAGAGGATATTGTTTGTTTATAATTATTATTATTCATTTTTTTTTTTTGTGATAGTGTTTATATAAGAAATAGGTATTTATATTTAAACTAAAAACGTGCAAATTAAGGTTTAAATTGTGGAGGTTAATGATTCAATATCGGCAGCATTATTGATAATATATTTCCATTTCGCACCCAAACAAACTTCCAATTAGCTTCATGTGCTTTAGTCTTTGCTATCCACAGAAGTCGCCGGTAATTTTGCGTTAGTTGGTCGTTTATATAAATATATTTTGAGTTGCTATTATTGTTATCAGTACTGTTTATTATTGATGATTCTACTCTATGCCTCTCTATATTGCTCATAAACTCTATTTTTTTGTTCAGAGAGCAAAATTCAATCACAATTTTGTTTCGCTGTATCTTAAATCGATAAGCCTTGCTAATATCCTCTTCGTTTATTTTAATGTTACGTGAAGCTGCTATTTTTTTAACAACATCCATTGGGGAGATCTGATTATTATCAATGTTTTTAATTTCAATGTTGTTAGCAATCATATGTTGTTCAATTTTGTTTATGCGCATGTTCATATTGTCTATCTGTTTTTATCTCTTTTTGTCTTTTTCGTTTAATTCTCCAACTTGAGCTACTAGAGTAGATAAAGTGTTAGAAATTGTTAAGAGTGCTGATTGAATTTCCTTTTTTATCTGTAAGTTGGAGGTGTTGATGTTCGAGGTAAGTGCTTCGAGTTGAGATTTTATTTCTGTAACATCAGATTGTACTGAGTTAAGCTTGGAATTAACAGTGCTAAGAGACAGGAACTCTTTGAATTTTTTTGCTCTATCATTCTCTTCAGATATGTTCTCATCACGTATCTGTTTTTGTGCATTGTTTTCATCAAATACGAAGGCTTGATAAATGTTATTTGGTGATATGCTTCGGGGTTTACAAACATGACATCTCCAGTTTATTTTCCTCTCACCCGCCATAGTGGAGTAAGTTGATTCCGATAAAGGAGAGCATGTAGAGAAATGGTAATTACATTTGCAGTTAAAGCATTTTTCATAGTTTGTTGTTGTAATATCATTTTTACACTGGCTACAGACAACGTTACTCATTTTTTGTTATTTTATATTTTGTTTATCTTTTTTGTATTGATTTAGAATATGATATGTATAAATTATCAATTTTGCTGTTTCAATAAGTTTTTAATATTACTGGCATAAATCTATTGTTTTATTAAATTTTAGCACTAGCTTTTAAGATTTTTCACTGCTTTTTTCTTGACAATATTTGTTAAAATTGTTGGTTATTATTTTATGCAGTAGATCAAAATTTAGCACGAGCACTAAAAAAACACGTCTATTCGCAACAACAGTCGATAGTTCTAATGAAAAAATGAATACATACAATTTTTAATTTCAAGATGACACATGTGTTTTTTGTTATTTTCACACATTGCTGATGTTGTGTAACTATGACTTAAAAACCGAATAAACTCTCAAATTTTTAAAAATAATAATGGTTTCTATTTAAAATGTTAAATAAATAAAACAAAAATGAAAATAAATTGAAATTCATTAATTATTAAAGCTAAAAAGTCTGAAATTTTTCTCATTTTTATTAAAAGCACGCTATAAGCTAAAAATTTGCAAAAAAAATTATGAACAATTTGAAAAATTACATTTACTGTTGCTTTGATATTTTTATAAATATCAAATAACGGTGCTTATTGACATAAATTCGCTCCAACCGTCCATTTATTCTTGCTGTAAGATTAAACGAACTTTAACGTGCAAAAGTTTATACATTGTCATTTCACATAAATTTACCCTAACCTCCACATTCGCTTTAATAATTATTATTATTAAATTTCATTTTATAGGTGTTTTTTTTGAGAGGTATAGAACTTCGAATTGAAATAAAACACAAGAAAATCGTTTTAATGACCATCAATTTGGCTTTATTGGAAGGATAATTTTATGCCATTAATGTTTAAATATGATTTCAGGCATGTGGCCGCCGCGGCTGGCTCGAATAAAGCAAATTCTACAGGTCCAATTTTCAACCACTTTTTCGAGCATATGGGGCCGTATGTCGGCAATAACGCCACGAATGTTGGCTTCCAATTCCCCTAACGTTTCTGGTTTGTTGGCGTAGACGAGCGACTTCACATATCCCCAAAGAAAATAATCCAATGGTGTCAAATCACACGATCTTGGTGGCCAATTGACAGGTCCATTCCGCGAAATTATGCGCTCATCGAATGTTTCCTTCAATAAATCGATTGTGGCGTGCGCTGTGTGGAACCACAACTCATCCACATTCATGCCATCCAATTCGGGAACAAAATAGTCGGTTATCATGGCCTATACCGGTCTCCATTAATTCGGGTCCTCTTCAACACTTTGCTCTACAGCGGCAATTGTTTCTTCGGTGCGCACTGTTCGACGTCTCTGCGGATGCGTATTATCACATAGAGTAAACGTAGTGCGAAAACGATCCATGGTTAACCGAATTAATTGCTCTGATGGACGATTATGTCGACCATAAAATGGACGGAGCTTGCGGTAAACTTCGCGAACTGAACCGTTATTTTCGAAATAAATTTGCACGATTTGCAAGCGTTGTTCTTTTGTCAACCTGTTCATGATGAAATGGCAAACCAAACTGAACATAAATGGCATTAGAGTTGCCAGATTTGACCACAAAATGCCAGTTTTATCTCTTTTCGAAAAACAAACCTGAAAAAAAAACACCCTATATTTTCATTTTTGTTTCGCATTTGTTTAAAATAATTTAATGCGCGTTTTTTCGTGTTTGACAATTCAAAGAAATTTTTAAATAAAAAATTTTACGTAAAAAAACCTGTTTATAACAACGTTTATTTTTAAATAATATTAAAAAGCAAAAAATAAGCAAATTTATTAAATTAAATAGACAACAAAACATTTATATTTTTGATTCCCCATAAAGTAGAGCTGCAAAACTATTGATAGTAGGCACCATCGATAGTTTTGATAGTTTTAGTAAAAACTATCGATACTATCGGATATTCGTAAGACTGCAATATCTTAAGAATTCAATTGAAATAAAAAGATTACTAACATATTGCTCATTTATTTAAACAATGCCATAACTCAAAAAAACTTGTTTTGGAAATAAATAAATGATTTTTGTAACAAAAATTTTATTTCAATAAAAAAATATATATTTAAAAAAATCGTACAAAACATAAGTTCTTATTTCAAAACGTTTTTTAGTTTTAGACAAATATTAGAATTAAAATGAATTAATAATTCAACATTAAATTAATAAATACATTTTTGAAAAATTAATGCAACATAACAAAAAAAAAAAAAAACTTGGATACATATTCAAAAGGTATGAATGGTATGTATACATTAACTATATTCAATATTCAGACACCAGAGCTGTAAACGAATGATTCTTTTCTGACTGAGTTCTATTTATATATTTTTATTCAAACAAGTCTGTTAAATTATATTAAACACTTTTTATATTAATTTACATCTACTCTACATCAGGCAAATACCAAAAAACTTATTGCAAATAAAGCAAATTAAAAAGTTACAATACAAATCATCAGGCGGCTAAAAACCTGCGTAAAATAATTTGGCAAGAAATTATCGTTGGCTACATTTAATCGACTTCATATTACTTCGATAGTATCGATAGTAAAAGAAAATTATCGATAGTCAGTAAAAAATAAAACTATCGATACTATCGATAGTACTATCGATTGTTTTGCAGCTCTACCATACAGTTACCAAAATGAAAAAAGTTCACATCTCCACATTGAAGAAAAAATAACCAGTTTTGGTTAAAAATAACCAAAACGGCAACGCTGTTCAGTTCATATCGTTCAGTTCATTTAGTTCAGTTCACTTATACTATGTTTCCACGACGACTTGAATCACCTGCTTCGCCTTCTGAATCTTGTTTATGAATTATGCTGTTTACATGACTAATACACTTGATTCGATTTGACAGTTGTCTTTAATAAACAAACAGAATTTACAATTTGTGGAAAATAATTTTTTTAATGGACAAACAAAAGTGAGTGGAAATTAGTTAGCTTATTTGAAAAAAAACATGCATTCGTACGTATTTACTTTCTTTACTTCCAGCAACAAGAAAATAATTTGATTTGTTTACAATAATATTAAATTTTTACAGCTAGTGCAGATAAACTTGCGATAAAAATTAGAGAAGAGTGCAATTTTTCCTGATTCGCAAGTAGATTTAATATGAATCTACTTGATTCGCTCTTAAAATTTTGTATGGTGAAGCAAGTTGTTTCGCACATGATTGGGGTGTGAAGCATGAATAGAGAGCGAAGCATGTACCGTGGAAACATAGTATTAGTTCAGTTTATATAGTATGCAACCAGCGTTACCATATATATCTTTTAAAAAACTTCTTATATCTGAAAAAAACAACTTCGTTTCCAAAATTTTTTTTTTGCTACAAAACTACCAAAATTTAAAAAAAAAACGCAAACATGTATTTGGAATTAATATTATTTAAAAATATAAAAACCATTTAAAATCAAACACAACATATACTAAAAAACATGGAACAAGTGGGTTTTAGTGACTGCTCAAAACAAAAATTTCATCAAATAGGGCTTTTAGAGGACATGCCAGCAAAAAAATATTTGTCACGCCTATTTTCGACGGGCGGGCTCTTAAAGTTGAAAATATATAGGCCTATATCTCGGAAACTACTGAGTGGCTGATAATTTGTAATACATTAAATTAAAGGTATCAAAATACCTTTCCAACGATATGTAACATGACCTATTTATATGGACCACCTATTGATAAATTTCGCAAAATTATTTTTTTATCCGAAATATTTTTAAAAAATCCGGGAAAAAGGTCTATATGAGTAAGTAGATAAATTACAATATTTTCAAGTCAAGACATTAAAATACCTATTTATATATATATATCGTCTAATAAAAAAAGTAGTTTTCAAGATATAGCTAAATATATTACAAGCCCCGCTCACTCGAAAATAGGCGTCACAGCCCCAATTTTAGTGATTTGAAAAAAGTTACTAAATCCGATTTAAGCCAAAAACATAAGAGATATTTAAAAAAATATCTCATACATTTATAAATTTATTTCTTATTTAAATTTAAAGCCTTTTCTTTTATATATTTATATTTTTTCAAAAACTTATTTTTTACCCTATAAATTTAACATTTTTTGGCATCTCAAAAAAGTGAAAACTTGACAAATGGTAACGCTGCATGCAACAAAGTCCCCTTTTACAGTTGAGAAATTGAAAGACAGACAGACGAAGTTTGTAGGCGATAGGAAGAGTTTGCGGAAGACCTCTACTGTACTGGACCAAGGCATATTGATAGAGGCATAGAGGTCTACCGCACACTCTTCCTCTTCAATACATCGCCTACAAACTTCGTCTGTCTGTCTTTCAATTTCTCAACTGTAAAAGGGGACAAAATGAACTAACTATACTATGTATAGTTGTTTTTATTAATAAATATAAATAAAATATTTTATACATATTTGTGTGCTGCTTTTCATTAGTTTATTGGAGTACATTGCATTTTTTGGCTATCATCCCCTAATTTTTGTAAGTGGCTGCCGTGGACTTCTTTGTGTTTGCGAGTTTTTCTTTTGTTTTCTTTCTATTTGCCGGCTCTTGGTTGGTAGTTCATCTCTTGTCTTTAAGTTAATGCCTAAACGTATGCTTTAATATTCATGAACAATAAACGTTATAGACAGTTGTCACCTGAACAGCTGATTTTCAATAGTAGCAAAAAACAAAATAAAGGTAGCAACACAATAAAGCTGTGTTCACATTGTGTGTATTTGTCATGTGGAATGTCACTTTTCTATCCACATGTGTTTTCATGTGTATGTCAAAAATTGAGTTTCACATACGGTTTATAATTTACATGTTCAAATGTTGGTATGTCAATTACATTTGACATAACCCATCAAAAAAAATCTTCAAACAGCTGATATGGTAAAACTTATTCCGCGGGTTATACAAGTATTCCTTCTCTTGCCACATTTCGATCAACTGTAGAACCGCTTCTTTGCACCAGTCATACTTTAACAACATAAAAATAACTAAAAAAAATTGCAATAAAAAAATACATATGTACTTACTTTTGTTAACTACTTTTAAATTTTTCCCTCCATTTTCAATAATAAATTTGTATAGTTTTTTTTTGTATTTTTGTTTTACTATTTATAAATTATATTTATTAAAATTTTAATTAATTTTTGCCGCCACAAAATTTTTGTTATAAAAAACAGCTGATGTCAGATGGTTTGTCACTTGAAAATAGAACTCGTTCTAAATAAAAAATGTCATGTGTATTGCACACATAGAAATAACACATGATATTGTTTGAAGGTGTTCAGACTATATTACAAATTTGACATGCGAAAAATGACAGTCCACATGACAAATACACATAACGTGAACACACCTTAAATAAACAAACCGAACAGAATATGGAAGTCAACCACAATGCTGCCGGTGATGTTTTCTCTTGGGGAAAATTTTCTATCCTATTGGATGTTAAGTTAAAAGATGTAGCTAAAAAGGATGATGTTCTATCAATAAAAACTGAAATAGATGAGTTGCGAGAGGAGAATTCTAAGCTTCGGAGTGAAGTAAAAATGCTTTCAACACGTATTGAACAAATTGACTGTAGGTCACGATCCACAAACATTGTTGTCAATGGTCTTGTTAGTGCCAATGCTGCCGCCGCAAAAATAGATTTCATGAACGTATGTAGTAACAAATTGAATGTAAACGCTAATGTCGTTACTGCTCGCAAGCTTCCAACCCGAAATACCTTTTTGTTTACATTGGAAACGTATTTGCAAGCCGTGAATATTCTAGGTGCCAAAGAAAAATTAAAGGGAAGTAATGTCTTTATTCAAAAAGATTATACAAAAGACGAGCAAAATACTCGTTATAATTTACGACAGTTGAACAAAAGAATATCAAATCATAATTTGAACGTTAAGTCAGACTTGGTGAATTCTGCACCTTTATCAACAACAAAAAATATTCCTGGGTTTCGGGTAAAATTGTCGCATACTCTAATACAGGTGCTGAATTACTAAAAAGCTTACTGCTGAAAGCCAACTACCCCATTGAAGTCTCGGTAAAAGTTAATGCGGATTCGGATTCTGATATGCCCACCTTCACAAATACAAATATACAATAGCAATACAATTTATGTCATGTTCTATCTTATAATGTTGCTAATCTTGATAATAGAAACCCATGTTTTGGCTGATAAACAAACGTTTTTTCTCTAATTTTTTACAAAATTACAATTTATTCTGGATAAATGCCCTAAAGATTCATAATTCTGGTCGTGCTAGTGGTGAATGTCTCTACGGTTATAAAAAAGAATTAAGAAAAATATTTAATTTTAAATTTTTAAATCTCGCTGGTGGCAATATAGTATTAACTGCAAAATTTAATAATGATTATTTTTATCTTATACCACGATATCTTATATCAATCTTGTAAATTATTTAGACTGTTGTTCAAAATACAGAAAACTCATACTTAACGAATTTGTATAAGTCAATTAACATACATATTAATATATAAATATTTGTATAAACAGCATTTATTTTGCCAATCTGGCTCACAACTATTAGTTATGCCAGTTATAGATAATTAATTATATTTAAATGAATTTTGTAAACTATATTTGAATTTTGTATAATATATATAATATATCTATTAAATAAATAAATAATAAAATACTATAGTTGTTTTTCTTTTTGTATCAGTTTTTCTGTATGTTTGTTCCTTTCGTTCACTTGGTCTTTTATTCAATTGACTTTTGTTCAATATTGCCACTTGAAAATTTTCTAATGTGTGTAGTAATTTATAAAGTGAGTGCAAGAGCACAGCTGACAGAGTTTCTTTACAAGTTACTTATATCAAAAGTAATACTTTTTCAAGTGTTTTTGACAGTAGTACATTATTTTTGTCATATCTTTGAGTGTATTTTATATGAATTGTATTTTGGTATATATGGCAACTCTTTTGTAAATATGACATTTGATATTGAATTGTAATAAAACCTCACTTTTCTTTGAGACAGAGAACTATACACGTGTTTCAATAGTGGCGACGAGAAAAAAAGAAAAGGAAAAAAATTATATTTTACAAAAGTGATATATATTGATGATGACGACAACCGGCGTACAATTATCTTTTGAGGCATTTGATCCTAAACTTACAACATGAGAGAATATTGTACAAAATGGCAATCCCAGCAACTCCTTGGAATTCATTCCAGAATACCTAAAAACACTAATAATATTAGTAATTCTATTCATATTATATAAAATAAATAAACATTTTAAACAATATGTAAATAAATATAGAAACCAAAACGCTATCAACAATGCTATTAACAATGTTTAAAAAAACAAATATATAAAAATACATTATAACAAATTAAGTATAATTGAGTATATATAATATATAAGTATAAATTAAAAATAAATATTATGAATAAGTAAGAACATACTAAAGAAACTAATAGAAAAATTTTGTCTTCATTGTTAAATTGTGTAATAAGAAGCAATTAATTTGAAACTAGATGGATAACATCTATGAAAGCATAAAGAATACCAATGCGAAAAAGTCCTTAAGCAAGGGTTATACTATAGAGACCATAGAAACAAAGAAGAATGAATTAAAACTATTAGAAGAATATATAATAAAAATATTAGCTAAGAGTAAATTATCTCAAGAGGAAATATTACAACAAACCTCACAATTCAAGAAAATAAAATAAGAAGCACTACAAATACTAAAATTACACGAAGATAAATTAGCATAAAGTGGTAGTTTATTATTTGGGTAGAGCTGGAAACTCATTTTGGTATTGCTCGTCTGTCTGAAAAATGCTACAATGCGGAAATACTTTACGGAATGCATAAGGATCCAATTAACTACATTTATTTATCATTTAGGAAACTTATTCTTGCGGATTTAAATTTAATTAATATGAGTTTTCAAAGCAAAAACTCGGATGCAACTAAACATCTAAATGATTTGCTCATGGTTATGAATTCTTTAAAAAACAAAATTTGCCGCATTGATGAAATTTTTGTTTTTTTAGGCTACCAATTTGAAACTTTTGCCTGCTAAGGAGACAGAAATACGACAAAGATGTGGCCAATTCTGTATTCATCTTTTAAAACAATTGATTCAGAGGTGACTATACAAATTTGACATACAGCAATTGATTCTAAAATTTTCTTTCATATAGATTACCAGAAAATCGTAGAGCATTACAAAATGTCGATAGCTTTTCAGTCAAAAATATATTTCAATGTCAAAAAGATTCTGTTTTATCCACTTTAGAATATTTTGGGTGCACCGCTGAATCTATTGAAATTATTTTAAATCAATTTGGTAACATCAACATGATCAGATGGAAAAACGTTTCAGATACTTCATCATTCTGGTTTGAAGTTGTTCAATACGAAGATGCTGCTGGAAACAAACCATTTGCAGAACTGGGTTCTTTCGCTTTACAAATTCTTTGTTTGCCTTGGTCAAACGCTGACGTGGAAAGAATATTTAGTCAAATGAATTTGGTAAAAACAAAATTAAGAAATAGTTTACAAATCGATATGGTAAATGCCATATTAACAGTAAAGTAAGTACACATGAAAATATTTTCCTAAAAATTTCCTTTTTCTTTCAGATATGGTTTATGCCTAAATAACAAATGTTGTTTCGACTATGAAATACCTGAGCAATATTTGAAACTAATCGGAACTTCTGAAATTTACGATACTAAGATGGAAGATGGTTTGGACTTCATAGACATTTAAGTCACATTATTTTTGTTTCCTATTATTACTTGTGCAAATTCTTAATTTTGAGTTGTAGAAATCTGAAATATATTACAAAAAACCGCATATAATTAAAGCATTTAAATCATACATGTAAGATTTAACGTTTTTACATGGTAGTATTTATTAGCCGAATTTCAGCTGGTTCATTTTTAACGTTTAGCGGTTTCTGGCGTTTTTTTTTAATCCATTCTGGCTATTTTTTGCTGGCATGTTTTGGCAACACTGCATGGAAATATCAGCGAAACCAAAATTCAAGTAAAAAAGGAAGATGATTTTCGAAAATTGTCCAACCAGTTGGAGAGGGAGACTAGGGATTTCTATACCAATCAGCTCAAAAGCGCAAAAGGACTCCAAGTCGTTGTAAAGGGTATAGACCCATGTGTTGACCCTGCGGAGATAAAGACCGGCTTAATGGACAAAGGGTTCAAAATTAAGAGCGTAGTGAATATCAGAAACCGTGAAAAGATTCCACAGCCTATGTTTAGGGTGGAATTGGAACCTGGAGATGTTGTCTTAAAGAAAAACGAGTCCCATCCAATCTACAATCTCATTTATCTTCTGCATCGCAGAATTACCGTGGAGGAACCGCATAAGCGCATTGGACCCGTCCAGTATGTTAATTGTCAAGAATTTGGCCACACAAAAGCGTACTGTAAATTGCCGTCTGTTTGTGTTGCGTGTGGTGAACTACATCCAACTGCTCAATGTAATAAGTCCAAAACTGACGTAAAAATAAAAAAATGCAGTAACTGCGGCGGTAATCATACTGCAATTTACACTCATTTGAAAGCCATAAGTACCAACAAGACGTCAGTATTACCTGATCATCGTCAACAGCCTATTTTGGCATCGAGTGACAATTTCCCGCAATTGTTACGGTCCACTAGTCATGTAAACGCGCCTATTTCTAGACAAGTTTCTTACGCCAACGTGGTTAAATCTAATATGCCAGGTTTGGAGCAGGCACCTAAATCACAATATTACGAGCCTAATATTAACACTCGAGAGACTACATTGCAGACACTTGTCGAAACCATGAACACTTTTACGACCACTATGACATCCATGATGCAGGAAATGCTGAAAATGCAATCCACTATCTTACAAGCCATTTTAAAGAAATGATTTGTTTAAAAATTTGTTTTTGGAATGCGAACGGCCTCCGCCAACATAAAAACGAACTGGAACACTTCCTGGTGGATAAGCAGATTGATGCCATGATGATTGCTGAAACTTACTTGACGGCGACAGCGTACTTCAAAATTAATGGCTACGTGTTGTATGATACTAAAGATCCCCGCGGAAGAGCATGTGGAGGATCGGCAATTCTTATAAAGAACAGAATAAAACATTATTTAATGAACAACAAACATTTGTATTGAATTCTGTCAATACAATTTTGTTTTATTATCAATTTATTCGCCGCCTCGATTTTCATTAAAAGAACACCAATGCTACAGCTTCTTCAATTCCCTTGGAGCTAGATTTTTAGTTGCTGGTGACTTTAACGCCAAACACACTTTTTGGGGTTCACGTCTGGTGACCCCGAAGGGTCGTGAACTCTTCAACACCATTGCTAAAATGATCTTAGATGTACTCTCAAGTGGACATCCCACCTATTGGCCGACGGACCGACGGAAGATTCCCGATGTTATTGACTTTGGGGTAGTGAAAAATATCCCTGTAGAATGGATGCAAGTGGATCCTTCACTAGACTTGTCCTCAGATCACTCTCCTACTATCATTTCAATGCATTTCCCTCAAGTGTGTGGTTCTCCATTTATGAACATGACTAAGACCCGAGTAAGTTGGATAAAATACAAAAAGTATTTAAGTTCTCATTGCACGGAAAATGTTGTGTTGAGAACAACCGACGATATTGATGAGTCGATTGGCAACTTTACCGAGGACCTTCGACGAGCTGTGCATCACGCTTCCACTTATCACGTTGAATGTAGAAATAGGGCAAACAGAACTTATTTCTCTGAACTCGAACATCTCCTATCAGAAAAAAGAAGAATGAGAAGAGAGTGGCAAATTCACAGGTCTCCTGAACTAAAAGCTAGGCTACGGGAATGCAGAGATATACTAAGACATTTCCTAGAAACCCAAAGAACGGCCTCACTTAGATCTTAGACTTAGAATAAAACGCAGGATACAGTTACTACTGAAAATGGACAAAAACTATAAAAAGGTTTCTTAAAATTACGTAAATAGGTTGTAGGGTAAGAAAAGTGCAAAATGAATAATAAACATTGGAATCAACAATATTGTTCGTGTACACCAGCAAAAGACGAACATTCAGTCTCGTCTCATCGAACTGTTCGGACGTGTTTTTTTAGTGCGGCTGAATTTTCGGTGAAAAAATCGTAATAGGTGAAAAAGTGTAAAAAGTTGAAATTAAACAAAAAAGTGAAAAAATCGTAATAGGTAAAAATATATAAAAAAAAAAAAAAAAAAAACATTAAACATCACCTAAAAACTGTATGAGTGTTCCTCTCAGATGTAATTCTGAGAAAGAGCTTAGCTCGACTAGAAAAACTAGATGGATCTCTGAGGAAGAATCCATAAAAAAATCTGTGGAGAATCTTCTCACTGCAAGAGCCGTGGAACGGCGTCGTTCCTGTTCGCCCAATATAGTAATTTCAATAGATGAAGGAACATCAACACCTTCTACATCAAATAGTGCAATCAAACCTAGAAAACAAGTAGGTATGGATAAATACGTCACAGTTCTTAAGCGACAGAGGAGCCCAACATCTGCTCAAGTATCATCAAATTCAAAAGCTCCTAAGACCGTGAGTAATGATCAAAATAGGTTTGCTCTCCTCCAGACGGATGAGCCAGAACTTCCTAAGAAGACGTTTAAGCCCCCACCAATTTATCTGAGAGAGCCCACTTCCAGTAAATTGGTACAAAGAATTGTTTCGGTAATAGGTGAAAATATGTTTAGCGTAACATCAATTAAACATGGAAATATCAGTGAAACCAAAATTCAAGTGAAAAAGGAAGATGATTTTCGAAAATTGTCCAACCAGTTGGAGAGGGAGGCTAGGGATTTCTACACCTATCAGCTCAAAAGCGCAAAAGGTCTCCAAGTCGTTCTAAAGGGTATAGACCCATGTGTTTACCCTGCGGAGATAAAGACCGGCTTAATGGACAAAGGGTTCAAAATTAAGAGTGTTGTGAATAACCGTGAAAAGATTCCACAGCCTATGTTTAGGGTGGAATTGGAACCTGGAGATGTCGTATTAAAGAAAAACGAGTCCCATCCCATCTACAATCTGATTTAACTTCTGCATCGTAGAATCACCGTGGAAGAACCGCATAAGCGTCAGGGACCCGTCCAGTGTGTTAAATGTCAAGAATTTGGTCACACCAAGGCGTATTGAAAATTGCCGTCAGTTTGTGTTGCGTGTGGAAAGCTACATGCAACTGCTCAATGCGATAAGTCGAAAACTGATTCAAAAATCAAAAAATGCAGTAACTGCGGAGCAAATTATAGAGGTTGTCCAATTTACACTCATTTGAAAGGCATAAGAACCAACAAGACGTCAGTATTACCTGATCATCCTCAACAGCCTAATTTTGCATCGAGTAACAATTTCCCTCAATTGTTACGGTTCACTAGTCATGCAAACGCGCCTAGTTCTAAACAAGTTTCTTACGCAAATGTGGTTAAATCTAATATGCCAGGTTTGGAGCAGGAACCTAAATCACAATATTTCGAGCCTAATATTAACACTCTATAGACTACATTGCAGACACTTGTCCAAACTATGAACACTTTTACGACCACTATGACATCCATGATGCAGGAAATGCTGAAAATGCAATCCACTATCTTACAAGCCATTTTAAAGAAATGATTTGTTTAAAAATTTGTTTTTGGAATGCGAACGGCCTCCGCCAACATAAAAACGAACTGGAACACTTCCTGATGGATAAGCAGATTGATGTCATGATGATTGCTGAAACTCACTTGACGGCGACAGCGTACTTCAAAATTAATGCCTACGTGTTATATGATACTAAAGATCCACGCGGAAGAGCATGTGGAGGATCGGCAATTCTTATAAAGAACAGAATAAAACATTGTTTAATGAACAACATATGTGAGGATTACCTACAAGCAACAAACATTTGTATTGAATTCTGTCAATACAATTTTGTTTTATCATCAATTTATTCGCCGCCTCGATTTTCAATAAAAGAACACCAATACTACAGCTTCTTCAATTCCCTTGGAGCTAGATTTTTAGTTGCTGGTGACTTTAACGCCAAACACACATTTTGGGGTTCACGTCTGGTAACCCCAAAGGGTCGCGTACTCTTCAACACCATTGCTAAAATGGGCTTAGATGTACTCTCAAGTGGACATCCCACCTATTGGCCGACGGACCGACGGAAGATTCCCGATGTTATTGACTTCGGAGTAGTGAAAAATATCCCTGTAGAATCGATACAAGTGGAGCCTTCATTAGACTTGTCTTCAGATCACTCTCCTTCTATTATTTCAATGCGTTTCTTTTAAGGGAATGGCTCTCCATTTCGGGACATATCTAAAACCAGAGTAAGTTGGATAAAGTATAAAAAGTATTTAAGTTCCCACTGCACGGAAAATGTAGTGTTGAGAACTACCGAGGATATTGATAGGTCGATTTGCAAGTTTACTGAGGACATACGAAGAGCTGTACATCACGCCTCCACATATGACGTTGAATGCAGAAGTGGGACAAACAGAACTTATTTCGCTGAACTCGATCATCTCCTGTCAGAAAAAGGAAGAGTTAGAGAGTGGCAAATTCACAGGTCTCCTCAACTGAAAACTAGGCTACGAGAATGCAAAGATATACTCAGAAATTTCTTAGAAATCCAAAGAACGGCCTCACTTAGATCTTACTTGGAGGGTCTTGATAGTACCCCACAATCTGACTATTCGTTATGGAAGGCGGCACGAGGTCTAAAAAGACCAGTTAGAGGAAAGCCTCCTCTGCGAAATCCGACTGATTCCGAGAAGGGGACTTTATTTGTTAATCATTTGAGAAAAGTGTTTACTATAAACAACTCAAATAATGCATCTGATTTGCCTCCACTCGTTATTAGACCTCCTGTACCTCTAAGACTTAGCTTTAATGATGTTCAAAGCGCTATTGGTACTCTGAATCTTAAAAAAGCTCCAGGTATGGATAAAATCAGCAACAAAATGCTTGTGGAGTTACCTCGTGTAGCTAGAAAAAGTATCCTATTTATTTTCAATGCTATTTTACGCCTAGAATACTATCCTGCAGATTGGAAGGTATCTATTATTATCATGATTCCTAATCCAGGGAAGGACCCCACTATAGTAGAGTCATATAGGCCAATTAGTCTACTGCCAACAATTTCAAAACTGTTTGAAAAATTGTTAATGACTAAGTTGACTCTAATTCTGAATGACACTGAATGTATTCCTAATCATCAGTTCGGATTCAGAGCTAAACACAGTACCATCGAACAAACACACAGATTGATAAATGTGATAAGCGGGTCGTTTGAAGACAAAAAAATACTGCTCCGCCCTTTTCATTGATGTATCCCAAGCGTTCGACAAAGTTTGGCATGACGGTTTAATGCACAAAATTAAATTAACTCTGCCTGCTAACACCCACAAACTTATGAAAAGTTATTTATATGATCGCAATTTTACAATCAAAGAGGCGATTTTTTAAGCCCCGCTCAGCCAATTGAAGCAGGAGTACCCCAGGGTAGCATACTGGGTCCTACTTTATATTTGATTTATGCATCCGACATGCCGTCAGACCCCAAAATTCACACGTCAACTTTTGCAGACGATACAGCCTTTATCAGCGTCCATAAGGACCACCAAGTTGCATCACAGAATTTGCAGAATTATGTTTATAAGCTAGAGAATTGGTTAGAACTTTGGAAAATGAACAGAAATGTATTCATATCACTTTCACATTGCGAAAAGAAACTTGCTCGTTCATCAAAATAAATAATCAAATTATTCCTCAACACAATGAAGTCAAATACCTCGGCATTCACCTCGACCGCCGTCTAACTTGGAAGTCTCATATTGAAGCGAAACTTACTCAGATGAGATTAAAAACAGTGCAACTTAATTGGCTAATTGGCAGAAATTCTTCACTAAAGTTGGATTGCAAACTATTGTTGTACAATGCAATACTAAAGCCAATCTGGTGTTATGGAATCCAATTATGGGGTACTGCCTCAGCATCCAGCATTGAAAAAATTCAAAGGGGTCAAAATAAAATTCTACGTATAATTACTGCAGCACCATGGTATGTTAAAAATTCTCGAATCCACAAAGATCTAGGCGTGCCATTAGTAAAAGTCGTATTTACGAAATATGCGTCAAAGTACGTCATCAAACTTGAACACCATCCAAGCCCACTTGCACGAGACATCCTTAACTTTAGTGGCCACAATCGGTTGAGAAGGAGGGATACCCTTGCTTTAACTCAAGCGCAAAACACATGACTGGATCAGTGGATGTAAATTTTTTTGTAGTATCATACTATTTTGTCTAGCACTGGCTGGACTTATTATTTTCTTTTAGTATTAAGATTCGAAAACTTATTGTCATTTCATTTCTGAAGATTCAATAAATAAATTAAATGTATTAAAAAAAAAAAAATTTGAAAAAAAACATACATTCGTACGTATTTACTTTCTTTACTTCCAGCAACAAGAAAATAATTTGCTTTCTTTACAATAATATAAAATTTTTACAGCTAGTGCAGATAAACTTGCGATAAAAATTAGAGAAGAGTGCAATTTATCGTGCTTTGCAAGTTGATTCAATATGAATATACTTGATTCGCTCTTAAAATTTTGTATGGTGAAGCAAGTTGTTTCACTCATGATTGGGGTGTGAAGCATGAATAGAGAGCGAAGCATGTACCGTGGAAACGTAGTATAACGACTAAAGTGTTTTAAAGAAATTTTTTAAGAAATAAAAAAAATGGAAGAACAACAAAAAAGAAAGTAACAAATCTGCAACAATTTGATGAACTTATAGAAGAAATGCAAAAAAATCCTTCTCTTGCAAAAGGATTTCAGAGAGGTACAGTTAATAGTAATTTCAAAGAAAAGTGGAACGAAATTACCAAAGCATTAAATTCCCTTGGCCCGCCAAGAAGAGATGGAGATGGTTTGCATAAAGTAAGGAAATCATTTAAGGAGTGTAGTATTAAAATATAAAAAAATTGTATTTACAGGTTTGGCGAGACTTAAAATTTAAAGTCAAAAAGAAGTTGATCGCCAACAAAAACCCTTTTCGGTTGAAGTATATATGCTGGTCGTTTTTGTTTGGAGCCAGTATTTTAATGTGGGTCCCATCCACACAACCAATATCACCGGGAAAATCTATTTTTGTTTTTTCAAAAAAATGTAGTTTAGCTTCATTTTTCTCCGCATTGGTCATTTCAAAATTGATTCATTGAGGACAAATTCTGCTTTCTAAGACATCTAATGTTTCAGACAGAATTTTGGAGACGACTGGCTGCGACAGTCCCAAGTTAAAGTCGTTCCCAACACTCAGTTGGTACGACCCCTGGGCTAAAAATCTTAATGTGGCTGTTCATTTTATTGTTTTTGAAACAAATGTTGATCTAATTTCACTTTTTAAATAAGGATCTATTTCTTCCCACATATACTTAAAGGCTGCTTTATTAAGTCTAAAGTAATTTTTAAACCTTTTGAAGAAATAACAAAATAAACATTAGGAAATAATTAAATGTTACCACCCACTTTTTATCTGGCAAATTGAAGATGTCGGAGTCCTGTCTGATTTGCTTTCTTTGTAGTACTAGGTTTCTTTTATATTGTTCATCACTCGAATCCGAACTTGATTCACAATTAGATTCGCAAATAAAAAACATTTTTACACAAAAACATAAAACAAATGAAATATACCACAAAAATTAAAATTTTAATCAAACTGAAAATATTTTTTTTTTCATCAAATACCAAAACAAAATAAATCAACTGACAAGTATTAGATATGTATTTACAAAAATCGATAAACAGTCGTCATCGTCGCAAGATGTTTATAGAATACCAAATTAATGTCGATGTGATGTCGATACGAAGTGATGTCGACTAAAAAACGATGACGATATCGACGACGACAACTGGAGTAAGGGTGATTGTTTTGACTTTCGGCATGTGCATTCCGCTGTTGTACAAATATGATCATGGTCTGATTTTACATGTTAGCCTTATTTGTCGTGTTAATGTGTTGGGTTAACATGTCTGGTTACTGGGACATTGACATCCCGTGTGTATCCTCAAGGATTCCTCTACGTAGGCTCGCCGTTTACGCGAGGCACTACCCAGCGAAACTCCCTCACAAACACACCGCGGCTCTGTATCTGGCCCGTCTCTTAGTAGAAATATTATCGCGCCCAAGAAACAACTTACTCTTAAAATATTATTATAAGAGTAAAGCAACCGTCTAGACAAATCAATTACGTTATTTGTTCTTCGTGCCTTTTTAATGGTTATTTGTTTCTTTCGCGATAATGATTTCGACAAGTTATATCTTTTTTCTGACTTCTTGTCCTCAAACCTCGTGCTTCAACAATTTAATCGGAAAAGAAAAAGGCCGGTCACAATAATGAGATTTTAAGTTTTATACTTAAACTTTTTTTTTTTTTTTTTTTTTTTTTTTTTTAACTTCCCTTTATTATTACACCTGTCAACAAGATGACAATAAGTAATTTAATTTACAGAGGTGGGATGATAATTATCTTAAATCAGTACCTAAGATAACTTAAATCGAATTATTGAATGATAAGTAATATATAAATTTTTTAGTATCGCTCAGCTAGATCTGAAGGTGTAAACCGTTTAAGTCTTCTAGGTGCCAGGATTTCGTTTGCCGGCAACTGTCTGAGTTCCATGTTGGAATGTTGTGTTAAACGAGTTGTATGTTTAATGCTGCTGATACGGATAATTTCTTTTTTTGTTTTGACGTTTAGATCTCGATGTATGTCCTCATCTCTAATATACCATTCTGCGTTGACAATAGTTCGCAATATTTTAGATTGAACTCGTTGAATAATTTTTAAGTTTGTTGTGCTAGCTGTACCCCATATTTCTACCCCGTACTTCCAAATTGGCGCTATAATTGTGTTGTATATAAGTAGTTTGCTTTGAGTTGTTAGTTTAGATTCTCTCCCTAACAGCCAAAATAATTGTCTAAATCTGTTGTTTATTTCTTTTTTCTTTTGAGTGATGTGATCTTTCCAGTTAAGTTTTGAGTCAATTATAATGCCAAGATACTTCGCCTTTGTATCCATAAGAATTGGTAGAGTATTTATTTGGATAGGTTGAAAGTTTGTTATCTTTCTATTAGTGTAGATTACTTGAATTGTTTTATCACTGTTTACTTGAATTCCCCAACTACGGAACCAATTCATTGTATTATTGAGCAGTTGTTGTAAGTTTTGCATAGCCCATTTGATGTTTGCGTGTGATGATAGTAGAACAGTGTCGTCAGCAAATGTTGCTATCATATTGTTATTTGTTGTAGGAGTTGGAATATCTGATGTAAACAGGAGGTAAAGCATTGGTCCGAGGACACTACCTTGAGGTACTCCAGCTTTTATAGAAAGTATTTTTGAATACTCGTCTTTATATTTAACATAGAATCTTCGGTTTTGTAGGTAGTTTTGTAGTATTAAGAAGAATTCTTTTGGCAATTGATTTTTTAGTTTATGAAGAAGACCTTTGTGCCATACGCTATACTTAAACTTAATTTAACTAAAAAAATAAAAACACTTTTCAAGTTTTATACTTGAACTTAAATAAAACACTTTTCACCTTATTGTTTAAAAAATAACTGAACATTTGTCTTTATTAATTTTGTTCTTATATACTAATTTACAAGAATAATAATTCATTGATATGCAATAATTAAGTTTATAAAAAAAGTTTTCTTTGTTGATTTTGCCTATTAAGCATAAGTGTGTTTTGTTTCCGTTAATTGTTATGTTGTACTGTCGTTATTTCATGTCTCTGAGAATTCAATTGATTCTGGTGTGCGGCCAGATTGTTGGTGGTGCTGGCATGCTGGCGTTTAAACCGGCTAGGGCTCGCCGTCTTGGGGTGGTGTTCTTGCCAACCAATCAGCCTAATAAACGAGACAATACTTAACACACACAAAAAAATTATTCCATGCCAGTCTTTTTGTGACTAAACACATACATTAAAAAGAGACCTTAGGTGAACCATTTTAAATGAAACTATTAGAATTTTACAAGATGCCGCACAGGAACTTACGGTTTTTCCTCTTCTTTTTTTTTGCTTGGGGATTGGTAGGTGTATTTCCAACCCTAGACTGCCCTCCCTATAGGAATCCCTTACGATTCCTCCGTGAAATCTGGGGTCTATAGTTATTAGATTTCCCTAACATACTCACGTCTTAAATTCTCCCGCCTCCTATTACATTATACAATTGTATTTAGCAATCCATTTTCCAAAAAAAATAATAGAATTTAAATTTTTCGTTTATAATTCATTCCTTACTTTTATTTACTTTTAATTCTAATTTACTTTTTATTTTTCATATTATGGCAAAAACAATTTAACAAAAAAAACTTAAGTTATTAAATTTACAAAAACTAGATAGTTCAAAAACTTTTGCGTTTTATACAAATTTATTCAAGATTAACTAAAGGAACTTGAGATTTTACAGTATGGTAATAAAATTTGCAGACAAAGTAAAAAAATATATTTTTATTTATGATATATATGGCATAGAATATTTTCGCTGGACTTTTATGTTCGGCTGCTACTTTCTTGGATTTTTTTCAATGTCACTTTTGATCTAATCCGCTGAAGGGAATCGGGCATATGGTCGTATGTATATGTCCAATGTCCGAGTTCGTTAAATTTTTAATAAAAATTTCACTTATTTTTTGTATATATATGTTTTTCCTTAAGTTCGCTTAAGACTGTTTAAAAACGGGGAAACACTAATTTTTTGGGCAAATTTCCCTATAAAAAAAAGGATGAGCTCAACCTACGCGCACCTTTTGGCTAAATCACAAAAGGGAATACTCGAATTTAGTTTTGTGTTAACCCTATTCTAGAAACCTTTTTGTCGCGAAATAAAATTTAAGGATTAAAATATATTTTATCAAAATATTTTAATGTAATGTATCGTTTTGTTTTATTTTATAGGTTCGTGGTCGTTCGTGTACTCCGTCTTAGGTCTTAATATACCTTTAGTGATGGTAGATGAAGGGAGGATGATGTATTCCCACGATGGCCGTGATGGTGATGGAGTGGCTTTAAATATTTTTATGTATTTTGAAAATGTCTAATTTTGACTTTTGTGCACTTTGCATAAAGTTATTTGAATAAATTAAGCTTTGTATTGTTTAAATATTTTTATAGTTTTAAATTCAGTTTTTCTTTTTCAATTGTTCTTTTTCTTATAATTATATATTATTTTTAAAATAAAAGTTCACATAAATATATGGTATTGATGTTTAAAGTTTTCTTTTTCTTTTGTTCTTAGGTTTGTTACAATTGGTTTTTTTTGAAATCTTCTATTTTTTTTGTTATTGATGCCACTATCACGACTCTCAATCTCTTTCTTTTCTCTCCAAAACCAAAAAGTGAAGTCCCGACATTTTATATTTATCTTCCCAAGATACCTCGGGGCGCCACATCTCCATCTTTTTTTCTAAAAAAAGTCCCTCCATTCTATCTTTTTCTGGAATTTTCCATCTTTCCTATTTTTCTTGTATTTGTTTGCTTATTTTCTCTATTTGTTTTTAACAGCTGATTTAAGTGTTACCCATTATGGTACTGCTTTACCTCTATTACAGGGTGCACATTACATAATGGTTTTGGGAACAAAACAAACTTATGTTAAAACAATAATTATTTGGAAAAATAAAATAGGTTACATTGCATTTTTTTATGAGAACGGAAATTGTGTTAAAAACAATTCTCAATAAAAATGTCTGGAAAATTAGGTAATAAACAAAGATTAAATAATTGCAATAAGTATGTATGTGACTGTTAAATCATAGTAGTAGTAGTTTGGGTTAGGGGAATAATAGGTGACATTATAACACCCGGTAGGTTAGATTGAGGCTCCGACGAAACATTAAAAATTTGTTTTGGTCTATCTCGTCCGTTAGATACCCGTCGTTCGATTCTATTCCTGAATCAAGTATTTTAACTGTGTAATCGTCACCTTCTATTTCGTGTTCTAAATCCGATGGGTATTCGGACTAAAGACGTGCAACAGTATACCCAAAAGTATTTGCAAAACAAATATACCATATACATATCTGTTGAAATGGATATGAAAAAGCAAAAAAGAATACACAATATTGTATTTGGTTTTTTTTTGTAACACACATTACTCATACCAACAGTAAAGGTAGAATTAGCCGAACGTCCACGTATCCGTACTGTAACGTACCGTACTGTAAGCACGTTTGTGTACTTATAGAAAATTTAAAAACGTGTCATACGTTAAAAAAATTTAAAAAACACATAGTACAACGGTATTGTGTTTGTGTTTAATTGTTTGTTTTCTACTTCAGTTCAAATTATATATGTATTTTAAAACTCAACTATTCTCAATTATAATGGATTCGGAGGATTTATTTACTTATTTAATGTTTTTAAAATTACTAAATATTTTCAAGAAAAAAAAAAAACAAAACACAATAAATAAACAATCAGCTGTTCGAAACAGTGATGGACATTGAAAAGTTTCTTTTCGTACATACATGCTTGAAAAAGTACCAAAAGCCATTTTAAAGTTATTTTAATAGTAACAAAATTTTGTGTGTGTGTGCATTTACGTACATAATCTAGCACTCTATTTTACTATAATTTATTTCAATATTTGTTGAATTTGCAATATTTATAATACATAGTTATGCGTATGTACTCGTATGCATTTATTTTGTTATGTTTATATTGTATGTGATTTGTTATTATTTTATACATATTGTTACGCGTCTTTGTTGCGGGATGTTATACACCATGCATCTCCATGTATCTATGGTTATGATGCCAACCAGCTCAACCAAGCATATTCAACAGGGTAGGTCCCAACCCAACCATAGAATACTGACACGAACAAATAAAAACTTAAAAAGGTACACTAACACAAAAAAACCGATTACTGTGTGCAAATTCGACGTGGAAACACTTATGAGGGAGAACGAGATGAATTTTGTCCTCCAATTGCCCTCCCAACCTTGGACACAATTTTCTCTTTCCTAAAAATTAAATTGTTTTGTGTCCCCTAAACGCTCACGCACTCACATACACTTACCTCACATTTTACTAAATCCGAGTACTAAATATTTAACGACCAAACATTCTTTTGTTTGAACAATTAAAAATGATTCACATATTTATTAAAAAAAAACTTATTAGAATTAAATAGAAACTATTCAATACGATATATATAGGTAAGTATAGAAGAATCTATATATATAAAAATAAGTGTACATTTTGATTGTCACTCCATAACTCGAGAACGGCTCGACCGATTGCCATAAAATTTTTAGGGAAGGTACAGGGAGGAGTGATGATGGTTAGTTGATTTTGAAATCCAAAATCAGTCTAGCCATTCTCCAGTTATGATTTTTTTCCTGAAAAAATTCAACATTTGAAAAAAAAAGTCCCCTAAAGTATGCTGTACACATTTGCAAATAAATAAGAGCAGGCAGGTTGTGAACAGAGGTCCAATTCGTTTAAAAATAATCGGCGGCGGCGGCTGGGTCTAAATAGGCCGGCGGCGGCTCAAAGTCGGCTTCAGCCGTTTTGAACATTTCTTTTTTTACATTAACTACTCTAAAACGTGAACTTTTTATCGAACGTTAAAATTCAATTTTTTAAGCTTATTTAAAAACTTTAGAATTCCCCGCATAAGAATTTCGTGTTTTCGTTTATTGTAAACAACTTTTGTTGCATAATAAGTAGCTTCTTTTGTAGTTGTAGTTGCTCGTTTTCAATAAAAACTATATAAACAAATGTATAATTATCGTAGTTTAAACTCAGCTAACCTCTATTTTTAATGAATTCAATAACATTATTTAGATATTAGTATCTTAGAAACCCTTTAGCAAACAATAGTAGATATATAGTATACTAGCTAAACCCGGTGTGCTTTGCTACCCCCCCCCCCCCCTCGTCATAAAATAAAATAAAACGTATTTATATATTTACAAACATTTATTTATTTAATTTTAATGTATTTATTGCAATGCTTTAGGCGAGACCATGCCACTTTGTCCACTTACATAGTCAAGAATTTATTATTTCGTAAGATTATCCTGTTGTGAAAATTTAATGACGATCGGTCCAGTAGTTAAGACTATATTACGATGTTTAATTTTCCTAAAAAGGGGCGTGGTCCCACTCACTTTTCTCCTGGTACGTATTCCTAATTATGCCAATACCATATGTACCAAATATCACCGACGTACGTCAAAAAATGCCCAAAATATGGCGGGTTAAATTTGTGGGTTATATGGGCGGTGCCACCCCCGTTTGTACAATCAAAACTTCATATAGCCTATTATTCCTTCCAGAGTCACAGTAACATGCCGTAAAAATTTCAGGCAGATTGGTCCAAGGGTTTGGCCTCCTATTAAGCACAAACATACAGACACACATTCATTTATATATATATAATTTAAGGTGAAATGGGGCGAAAAATGGAGATTTGGTAATAAAAAAATGTATGTAGTTAAAAAGTATAAAAAACTTTAGGTAAATACATATTACAAAAAAAGTATTTTGTATAGCAAACATTGTTAGTGGTATACGTAAGTATCTGAATTAAAAAAGGGGGCGATGAAGTAGGCGTGGTTCATAGTTATATGGCGACGTTAACAGTATTAAGAGCAATATACTACCAAATAAAAAAAATACGTTGGAATGAACAAATTTGTATAGAGAACAAAAAGTATAAAACTTTCAAAAATTTGGCGTGAAAAGGGGCGTGAAAGGGGCGTGGCTTAAGAAATCTTTATTTTTACCTCGCCTGGAGTATATAATGTGTATACAATTTGAAGTAAATCTGTTAAAAACTATATGGGAGCAATTACATAATTTTTAAAAAGTGGGCGTAAAAATGGGCGTGGCCAAAAAAAAGTACCCTATTAATCATACCAGAGTCCCAGTTAAATTCTGTGAAATTTCAAAAATATCGGTCCAAAGGTTTGGTCTTCAATTACAATATTTTAAAAAAGTGGGCGTAAAAGTGGGTGTGGTAAAAAAAAGTACCCTATTATTCCTTCCAGAGTCACAGTAACATGCTGTGAAAATTTCATCAAAATCGGCTCAGCCGTTTTGGAGTCTATACGTTACATACATACATACATACATTGAATTTTATATATATAGATTAAAATATGGCAGGAACTTACAAAAAGTAGAATCAAAACATGTTTCATAGGTGAAAAATAACGTATGTACATGCTTTTTTTTAAATTAAATAAAAAACAAGTAAGAGTGCTATATTCGGCTGTGCCGAATCTTAAATACCCTCCACCTAAACTTAATAAGAAATACAGAAACTACACTGGTTATAGGACTAGAATATCCTTATTCTGTGTTTTCTATTCAGTCTTAGTGCAAATTTTATTAGTATTTGATATATTGTTTGAAAGACAATTTTACGACCAACATAATTTATGTTATATATTTTGAAATGTTGTCTAATTTTCACCATTTTTAATTGATTTAATTACCAAATCTTACCATAATTTACAGAGTTTGTCTGATGTTCATAATAATCTTGAGTGTAACTTAACAAACAGAGTATAAAAAAGGGGTACAATTCGGTTTTAGTGATTTTGCTAAAAAAAAAAAAAAAAAAAAAATCAAATATTAGCCGAACCAGCCGATTGCCTCGGCGGCGGCTCCAAATGTGAAAAAACGTCGGCGGCGGCGCCAAGCCGGCTTAAAGCCACACGAATTGGACCTCTGGTTGTGAGTACATCTTATTCTATGAAATACAAATCAATAGTAAATACCGAGCGAAGCCGGGGCGGTCAGCTAGTTAATTTATACAAAAAAAACTATTTTTAACATTATAATTAACAATTTATGTGGCTATAATGTTTCGCCTAAATTTAATCAACAAAACTAAATCATACTCTAAAACAAATGCCTTAACAAAAACTAATTTGTATACCCTTTTATTATTTTTTTGGAATCTGTGTGGTTATATGTATGTATGGATCAAATTTTCATGGTTCAAAATTTATCTTATTTCCCTACCTAAAAGAGCTCACTTAGGTAGACAATATGCCCTTATTTAAAACTAAGGACAAAACACAAACAATTATTTAACACTACTACACAAATTCCCTAACTGAAGGATATAGAAATTTTTAGGCTAATCACTCTAACAAATTAATATTCTCAAAAAAAAATTTAGGCTTAAACACTATCCCCTAACATTGACGTCTTAAAAAAAATATAATTACTTAACGCTAACGATATACATATATACGACAAACCTACATAAAACTATAAATTGTTACGTAATTAGACTAACCTTATCCTATCTTAAAACTATTGTTTTATTCACAAAAAAAAAATATCTTTTTTCCAGCTTTTGTTCCTTCTATTTATATAATGTAGTGTGGAATCTTAATCTAGGGTGTAATTTATGGGCTTCTAAAACAATGTCCTATCTAGCCGAAGAAATATGGCCGTTTTTTTTTATAAGTGTAAAGTCAATCGACGTTATTGTAATTCATATAATATGGCGGTTACCTGGTTGCCTGATACTTATTTTGGGCGGTTTTGTTGGTGTCGGTGCTTTCCTTTGATTCCTACACTTAGTCCGGAACAGTCCCTTTGAGAATGGCCCTTGATCACTAGCCGTTGGGCCTCCCTCCACTTTTCTCTTATAACGCTTTTTGTTCCTATTAAAGAAATTTTTCTTTTTATAAAAGAAATGTTTCCTTTCTATAAACAAAAAAAAAATTTATCTTTTACCTCCTTGGTGTTATTATTTTTGTATCTTTGAGAACACTTAGTAATATCAACCACTGCACTTTCAATTATTATAAATGGACGTTACTATATTATTCAAATCAAAAGAAATATTTACTGATTTTCACACCCGTTCTGCTTGCTTGTGCACACACAACTGGCGATTCTGGCTTAATCTTCCATATTCGGTATTTAACATTTTTTTGTGTATCTACACTGATCCCCATTTTTGGATTTCAATTTCCAACAGAATCCTTTTTTTTTCTAATTAAAATTTTCAGGGATTTTTTTTTTTCAGAGATACCAGATTATCCTATCGCTGACATTATTGCCACTTGGGTTTTCATTCACAATAATATTATATACCAATAACAATCCAATTGGCAATATCATACATTTTATTATTTCTTGTGCACACAACTGCTGCAACACATTAACCACAAAAATATAAAAATTTATTTATTATATTGGAACTTCTGTGCAACTTGGTCACAGTCTGTGACTTGGTTCCTGTATATTCTATAAATGTGCCTGGTTTAGTTGTGTACAGAACTGCCGCAACAATATGTATAAACATATTCATATATGTATGTAGATATGTATTATAAAAAATCATGTTGCTCAATTTCAACAAACATTATTAAAAAAAGTACCAAAAAATAGGGCGAATTTACTCCAATACAATTTAGCATGCAAACAGTCCATCACTGCTATACAAATGTCACGTAAGAACGTTAGGAAATTCTATTTTATACAGGTTGAGACGTTCCGTCAACGTGATATTAATATTCGGTAAGCATTTGCATTGATTTCAAATAACAAAACGGGATCAGCTGTTTCGTTACAGTACAGTACGGGACGTAGACGTTCGGCTAATTCTACCTTAACAGTTGAATTTTGATTTTGTACCAGTATATATTTGTATTTGTTTTTTATTCTCAAATAACTGTTATACCACAATTATTTGCAAAATATTTGTTGTACGAGAGATATTTTTGAGGAAAAATAACATAATGTAAGAAAAATTAATTGTGTCAAGAACAGCGTTGTCACCTTTGAAATTACAAAACGCACCAAGTTAAGAATTTCGGTTTTGTTACAAATATTTATTGAATTAATTTGAAATTTTGTATTATCATAAATTCTATAAAAAAAACTTTTTATCAACGATTATTAGTAAAAGTAATAATAATAAAAGTCTTTTTTTAATAAATGAGCTAATAAAGATAAAATACGCATTTAACCACTCAAAATTTAACTCACAATATGATACATATTTGGAACTAAAGTACTAGTTGGTAAAAAAGCTAATTTCAGTGCATATTTGGTACTTTTTTTATATATTTTTGTTTTATAGTTAAAGTACTTATATTCGATTTTTTCCAATAAAATTTGATTCCACTGGTACTCTAACCCTGATTGTTCGTCTACACTTCAGTAGACCAAACCATCAGGTTATACAAGAATTTTTATTTGCATGTTTAAAATGTTAATTTGATTTTCAAACAAAGGTTTTTGAAGAATTTGATTTCATTTATCATACATTCGTATTTAAAATACATTTTTTCATCATATGGATTTCATGAGTTATGAATTATTAAAAAACTGCAATTAAAAATTAGTAAAAATAAATATTACATCACATTTTTGCAGTGTTGAATGAAATGGTACTCAAGCAGGTGTATTTTGTTGTAGATTGATTTTTTCTCACACTGAAACAAAAAGTTGTGTTGAATTTGCTTTGGTGCCACCAAAAATTAAAAAGCGCACCAAAATTTAAAAAAAAGCACACCGCGCACCAACTGAAGAAGTTTTCGCACCAAAAATTAAAAAAAGCACCAAAAATGGTGCGAAACGCACCAAGTTGACAACACTGGTCAACGCCAACACGCGTAAAATTTTAAAATGTTCTGCGCATATTGGAACTATGACGTCACACGTCCTGTGTTTCTATTGGCTATTTTTTCTCACTTGTTTTTTTACTGATATTTTGCGTGCATTTGCTCACTGCACTCTTCATGTTTGTATTTTTTGTTGGTTTTTCTTTTTTAAACAGCTTTCAGTGCTGCCAGTATTTTTCTAGGGCTTATCCCCAATTTTTGATTTGTCAACCCCAAAAATTCCCAAACTGATTTTTTTTGATTAAAATTGTTTTTTGAAAAATTTTTATTTTATTTAAAAAATAACATTTATTTAATAAAATTAATTTTTATCGATAGCTAATAATATATATATATATATATATAATTTACCAGATTTTAGCATTTCAAGAACTTCAGAATCAAAATATTCTGATTCATTAGGCTCAGAAATATTGCTTGTTTTAAAAAGCTTTAGCATTTTAGCAGATGGATTAAATTTCTGACAACAAATTGAATTATTGTTAAAGTAGGTATGTGTTTATTCTTTAAAAATATATTCGTATATGCATGTATGTTTCAAACCTTTTGACCAATCTTCGCGCTCCCAAGAAGCATTATGTTTTTTTTAATAAAATTAGAATTTGCAGCCATTTTAAATGGTGAAAAATATACTATCTGCAATATATTTCAAAATATTGCAATAAAATGGACGAAAAATATCAAATTTTTATGGAGGTGGTCTCACATATTGGTTCATAACTCTGGTTAACCTAAACCGATTTTGCTGATTTTAAATAGCAAACTTCTCGAAAGCACTTCTGACAGAATTATTGAAGGTTTGGATCCCGAATATATCTTGGGACTTCAAAAAACTGATTTCAACATCCAGACAGACAGACAGATAGAGGGGCATGGCTTAATCGACTTCGGTATCTATAAGGATCCAGAATATATATACTTTATAGGGTCGGAAAATTATATTGTGGAAATTTCACACGGAATGACAAACTTATATATACCCTTCTCATGAAGGTGAAGGGTATAAAAATGCACACGCATTTTACAAAAAGAATTATTTTTTTGCTTATCATGTTATAACAATTTGCCCGAGTATCACAAATAACCATGTTATTAACATCAGTATTTGTTCATATCTGTTTTATGAAAACAAATACAAATAAATATGTTACTCTCATTCTCTCTTTATCTACTCACACAGTAAGTATTTTGTACAATAAAAATACTTACCAACAGGGTTGTCAGATTTTTTTGAGCTTCGTCGCCAAAACGGATGTAAAAAATCGCCAAAATTCGCCAAAATCCGATTTTGTTCAGTTTTTAATTTTTTTTATTATTTAAAAGAAATAAATTTTGTTTACACAAAAAAAAAACTAGTTCAATTTTTAAGTCAAAAATCGCCAAAAATTGAAAAAAAAAACCAAAAAAAAATCGCCAAAAATAATTTTTTTTTAGTTTTTGTTACATTTTTTTTATTTAATTCATTAATTGTTACTTATTAAACAATATTTTAGTGAAACATATACACATTTATATCCGTTTTTGTATTTTTTACTATTTAAAAAATTTTAAAACTTTGTTAAAAGAGAGTTACATAAAAATGGAGATCATATTTAAAAAAAAAAGTAAAATTAAGTAGATAAGTCTAAGAGTTCGTAAACTTCATCCTCAGCGATTTCATTACTAGAGTCTTGACTTTCATACATAGTTTAGTTGAATTTTTTTATCATTTCATTAGTCGGTGTAAACGAATTGCAGCATAATTTGTTTACGCTCATATGATTAATTATTCTCAATAGAGCGTCTAAAAGGTCATATTGAATTTTATTACTTAGTCGAGTTTTTGTACAATTCATTATTGAAAAGACCCTTTCAACGCAGAACTATCAATATAGTAAGAACGGCCAAAGATATTTCCTTAAAATGGTACGTACCTGCTGTATCGTGATAATCAAACACTTTTGGCCAAAATTCAAGTAAATTTGTTGGAATTTCGTTATTAAAATAATTATTTCAATTTATGAATGGAAGTTTTCCCTATTGAGTTTCATACACGCCTATTGCTACATTTGGATCCATAAATGGTCTTAATGTTTCTTGAACAACGCCAAATTTAGTTTGAGATAATGTATTCGCACACTTTGAAATAGAAAATTGTCCAAAAGCTTTAAAAAAGTTCATATTTTCTGGTAATCTGCTTATCATCTCTTTTAAAAGTTTTTTTAAATACACAAAACAGTTTTCTTTAAGTACGAGTATTTCTACTTCGCTCAATTTCGCTTTTCTTAATTCTGTATCAAACTCTCCTCCAAAATCAATTACATTTAGAGGCAAAAATGAATTTGAATTATCAATATATATTTAATCCTTTAATTCCCAGTGGAACATAGGGCCGCAAATTATCAATAGCTGCATGTAAATCATTGAAAAATTTTTCATTGTTTTCAGTATTATATAAAACAGAAGGTTTGAAAACTTTTGTTGAAAACATAAGAAGTGTACAATACATTTTTTCATGCATGCTTCCTGCATCCATGCTGTCCGATTGAAATTCCAAATTCAGATGATTCATTTCGTTGACAAATGGATTTATAAAAACCAAAAAAAGACGATTTTTTTCATCACATAATTTATTATAGATGTTTTGGTGAAAATCGCCAAGAAAATCGCCAGTGATATCAAAAATCGCCAAAAAATCGCCATGTCGCCAAACGGAAAATCTCGACGCCAAACACGTTTCAAAATCGCCACGTTTGGCGAGAAATCGCCATATCTGACAGCCCTGCTTACCAATACCAGAAACAAGAAAATATTTACCAATACATACCAGAAGTAGCAAACTAAAGGCCCAACTATAATATGCATATGCTAGCTTAAGCAAACGTGCGAACACATATAAATTGTATGTGGCAAACTATAATGTACTTAACGAAACTTTTCGTTAAGTTTTTCAACTGTCATTTGCTTAAGCAAAAAGCGAAACTGATCGCACATTCTGTACGGAATCAGCTGTTTGTTGTTGTCTGTTTGTGTTTTGAACAAAATGGAAGAAAATATAATTATTTTAAATTTAATAGAAAATGCGGAAAAAAATAAGTGCCTTTACAATAAAAGGGACCCTTTTTATTTTAACAAAAATGTCTTTCTGTCGCGGTTATTTCTCTGACAGAACACGAGCGTCTTCTTCTTTTACAGTGTAGTTCACTTATTTCTTTTAATGTGCACAACCCTTCAAGCGCTAACTTTAATATTTTTATATTATTAAAATTAAGTTTTTTCTCCATTTTTGCAAACACAATACGAAAATTAACAAAACATATGTAAACGTTTATTATTATTTACAATGTAGTGCTGCCACAGCTGTACATTTTAGTACTTTTGTCGAAAAATTAAAAAAAAAGGAAAAATTATGCGTTTCGGGTACGAAGTTTTCTTTTAATTATAAAATAATATAATAATATTTATAAAATATAGTCATTTAATGGCTTTTTGTTAAAATAAAAACATTTTTTGAAACATAAATGAGCAACTGTGGACAAAAAGTTTCAAAGTCAATGTAGCCACCTAAAAGTTAACTCTGAACTAGTTATGCATTTGACAGCCTTTTCGTTAACTTTTGCAATTTGCTTAAGCTAGCATATGCATATTATAGTTGGGCCTTAAGAGAAACTGGTACTAACAGATAGAACTGTGCACGTGTTTAGTTCATACATATAGAAAAAAAGTGAATCAACTCGTGTACATCTCTGACACACACATACATGCAATCATGCGCGTGTATCATCTCTCTCGCAAGAAAAACATAAAGGCTTCATAAGTCTGTACTTTCTGTTGCTGTTCTGTTCCGTGTCGTTCTGTTGTTAAAATTTTAGAGTTAAGGCCCAACTATAATGTGCATATGCTAGCTTAAGCAACCCTGCGAATGCATATAAATTGTTTGTGGCTTACTATAATGTACTTAACGAAACTTTTCGTTAAGTTTTTTAACTGTCATATGCTTAAAGGCCCAACTATAATATGCATAAGCAAGCTTAAGCAAATTGCAAAAGTTAACGAAAAGGCTGTCAAATGCATAACCAGTTCAGAGTTAACTTTTAGGTGGCTACAATGACTTTGAAACTTTTTGTCCACAGTTGCTCATTTATGTTTAAAAAAATGTTTTTATTTTAACAAAAAGCCATTAAATGACTATATTTTACAAATATTATTATATTATTTTATAATTAAAAGAAAACTTCGTACCCGAAACGCATAATTTTTCCTTTTTTTTAATTTATCGGCAAAAGTACTAAAATGTACAGCTGTGGCAGCACTACATTGTAAATAATAATAAACGTTTATATATGTTTTGTTAATTTTCGTATTGTGTTTGCAAAAGTGGAGAAAAAACTTAAAAATTTAAATAATATAAAAATATTAAAGTTAGCGCGTGAAGGCCTGTGCACATTAAAAGAAATAAGTGAACTACACTGTAAAAGAAGAAGACGCTCTTGTTCTGTCAGAAATAACCGCGACAGAAAGACATTTTTGTTAAAATAAAAAGGGTCCCTTTTATTGTAAAGGCACTTATTTTTCCCGCATTTTCTATTAAATTTAAAATAATTATATTTTCTTCCATTTTGTTCAAAACACAAACAAACAACAACAAACAGCTGATTCCGTACAGAATGTGCGATCAGTTTCGCTTTTTGCTTAAGCAAATGACAGTTGAAAAACTTAACGAAAAGTTTCGTTAAGTACATTATAGTTTGCCACATACAATTTATATGTGTTCGCACGTTTGCTTAAGCTAGCATATGCACATTATAGTTGGGCCTTAAGCAAAAAGCGAAACTGATCGCACATTCTGTACGGAATCAGCTATTTGTTGTTGTTTGTTTGTGTTTTTAACAAAATGGAGAAAGAAAAAAATACATTTAATTTAAATTTAATAGAAAATGTAAAAAAAGGGCCCTTTTTATTTTAACAAAAATGTCTTTCTGTCGTGGTTTATTTCTCTGACAGAACAGTGTAGTTCACTTATTTCTTTTAATGTGCACAGCCCTTGAAGCGCTAACTTTAATATTTTTATATTTTTTAAATTAAGTTTTTTCTCCATTTTTGCAAACACAACACGAAAATTAACAAAACATATGTAAACGTTTGTTATTATTTACAATTTGGTGCTGCCACAGCTGTACATTTTAGTACTTTTGCCGATAAATTAAAAAAAAGGAAAAATTATGCGTTTCGGGTACGAAGTTTTCTTTTAATTATAAAATAATCTATATATATAAAAGTGAATGTGTGTCGTTATGTTTATTATTATTAGTTTGAAGTCTATAGACGGCTGAACCGATTTGCTTGAAATTTTCACAGTATATTTCTGTATGTCTGGAAGGAGTTATAGTTACAAACTTAATTTTAAAAAATACGGGTAGCGAAGCACACCGGGTTTTAGCTAGTCTATATATATAAAAGAGAGTGACGTTAGTTACTAGCTTTATAACTAAAGAACGCCAGGACCGATTGCAACGATTCACACGAATTCAGGCTGGTCTCAGGCCAGAGAAGAAGAATACCCGGAAAAAATTCAGAAATTGACCACGCCTACTTTTTTTTAAATTAATATTTTTATGTGTGAGTGTGTGTATGTACTTTATAGAATCGTAAATGATCATGTGATGATCTTCGGCAAAGTTGTTGTGCATGAGCCCGGGAAGGTTTGTAAGTTGGTACGACCACGCCCACTCTAACGCCTACTTTTTTTATTTAATTCTAAATGGGTTTTTACAGATTTATTTCAAATTGTATATACATCTTACTGTAGGCCAGGTAGAAATAAAAATTTTATGTGTCACGCCCACTTTCACGCCCCATCACATGCAAGACGCTTGCCAGGTAAGCCAGACCGCTGGAGCGATCTGCCTGAAATTTTCACATCACACCACTAAGTATTTATAGAATACTTCTTTTTTGCGACCACGCCTACTTTACGCCTTCTTTTTTAAATTGTGTAATTGATTCTACTCTGATTTTAACATATTCACTTTAAATTGAATATCTTACTCTAGGCGAGATCAAAAAATAAGATTCATACTCCACGCCTCCTTTCACGTCCCTTCTCTAGCGATTTTTTTTGACCGCCTACTTTTTTTAAATTGATGCCGTAGCAACGCCCGCAGTGTACAGCCGAATTCGACCATGCCTGCTTTAAAATTGTGTAATCGATTCTACAAGGGTTTTAAAAGACTTACTTCAAATTGTATCACCCATTACTTTTAATTATTATCTTCTAAAATCCAAAAATCAAATGTCGTTCTTTTGTATATCAAAATTTTTACGACAATTGTTTTTTTACCTAATTTGATTGAAAACTTTTTTTGTTCATTTTTTTTACAAAAACAAATTCTGGTTCTGCTATTGCCAGTAGATGGCGTTGTGTGTATACTCTTTTGACACCTGATTTATTTTTGTAGTATTTAAAAATTTTCAACCTTTTTTAAAAGTGATTTCAAAAGGTAAGTTCCCTAAATGATTTTGTGACATTGTTTTTGTGACATTAACTGCTTTTGTGACATTAATTTATCTGTGTATCATAATGCCGCGACCCAGAAGATCTGATCTTTCGCACCGAACGAATGCAATTACAAATCGGAATATTACCAATCGATTGAATACGGATGAACAAGAAATCGCACGAGATCAGCGCCGTGTTAGTATGGCCCGACTTCGCGTAACGCAAACACAAGAAGAAAGACAGGCGACAAATGAAACGGCTCGATTAGCAATGAGAAATCATGGATTAAATCAAGCAATTCAACAACGTGAAAATCTAAATCAACGCGTAAGAAGAAGAGCTTCAAGTGTTGATTTGAATCGAGTAGCGTTTCATTACGATTGCACTTTTGACTATAGCTCGCATCCTTCCGTTCAAATTGGCCCAATGGAGATTGTGTGCAACCATTGCGGTGCATTAAAGTTCACCGGAGAATCGCCTGGGTTGTGCTGTCTCAGTGGTAAGGTCAAATTACCACCATTGCCTTCACCATTGTTACGACCACACCTACTCTAACGCCCACTTTTTTTTATTGATTAATTGCTTCTGCATGGGTTTTTACAGATTTCTAATATTCACTACGCTCTTGATTTTGAACTCTTTGTCCATTAAACCGGTCTTTATCTCCGCAGGATCAACACATGGGTCTATACCCTTTAGATCGACTTGGAGTCCTTTTGCGCTTTTGAGCTGGTAGGTATAGAAATCCCTAGTCTCCCTTTCCAGCTGGTTGGACAATTTTCGAAAATCATCTTCCCTTTTCACTTGTATCTTTGTCTCGCAGATATTTCCATGTTTCATTGAGGTTACGCTAAACATGTTTTCACCTATTACAGCAACAATTCATTGTACCAATTTACTGGAAGTCGGCTCTCTCAGATAAATTGGTGGGGGCTTAAACGTCTTCTTCGGAAGATCTGGCTCATCCGTCTGGAGGAGAGCAAAGCTATTTTGATCAGTACTTACAGTCTTAGGAGCTTTTGCATTTGATGCCACTTGAGCAGACTTCGGGCTCCTCTGTCGCTTGAGAACGGTGATGTACTTATCCATACCTACTTGTTTTTTGGGTTTGACTGCACTATTTGGTGAAGATGATGTTTTCTCATCTGTTGAAATCACTATATTGGGCGAACAGGAACGACGCCATTCTACGGCTCTTGTATAGAGAAAATTCTCCAGAGATTTTTTTATGGATTCTTCCTCAGAGACCCATCTAGTTTTTCTAGTCGAGCTAAGCTCTTTCTCAGAATTACATCTGAGAGGAACACTCATACAGTTTTTATGTGATGTTTAATGTTTATTTTTTTTATATTTTTACCTATTACGATTTTTTTTTTACTTTTTGTTTAATTTCAACTTTTTACACTTTTTCACCTATTACGATTTTTCACCGAAAATTCAGCCGCACTAAAAAAACACGTCCGAACAGTTCGATGAGACGAGACTGATTGTCGTAGTAATACTGCTGATGAAATATCTGTATTATCTGAAGAAATTTTATTGCTGGCATAATGATTTAGAAGAGCTTCTCGTAGATGTTCCGTTATCTGATGACGACATTGTTAGTCTAACTGCTGATAATATGGAAGATAATAATTTAGAAAGAGATTGTGAAGATCTTGTAGAGCCCCTTACTTTAAAAAAGACTGATAAAATTCTTAAAACAGTTAAAGTCTTACAGAGCGAAATCAAGAGCGTAGTGAATATTAGAAACCGTGAAAAGATCCCTCAGCCCATGTTCAGGGTAGAATTGGAACCTGGAGATATTGGTCTTAAAGAAAAACGAGTCCCATCCCATCTACAATCTGATGTACCTTCTGCATCGTAGAATCACCGTGGAAGAACCACATAAGCGTCAGGCACCCGTCCAGTGTCTCAACTGTCAAGAATTTGGTCACACCAAGGCGTACTGTAAATTGCCGACAGTTTGTGTTGCCTGTGGGGAGCTACATGCAACTGCTCAATGTGATAAGTCGAAAACTGATTAAAAAATCAAAAAATGCAGTAACTGCGGAGGTAATCATACCGCAAATTATAGAGGTTGTCCAATTTACACTCATTTGAAAGGCATAAGTACCAACAAGACGTCAGTATTACCTGATCATCGTCAACAGCCTATTTTGGCATCGAGTGACAATTTCCCGCAATTGTTACGGTCCACTAGTCATGTAAACGCGCCTAGTTCTAGACAAGTTTCTTACGCTAACGTGGTTAAATCTAATATGCCAGGTTTGGAGCAGGCACCTAAATCAAAATATTACGAGCCTAATATTAACACTCTAGAGACTACATTGCAGACACTTGTCCAAACCATGAACACTTTTACGACCACTATGACATCCATGATGCAGGAAATGCTGAAAATGCAATCCACTATCTTACAAGCCATTTTAAAGAAATGATTTGTTTAAAAATGTGTTTTTGGAATGCAAACGGCCTCAGCCAACATAAAAACGAACTGGAACACTTCCTGATGGATAAGCAGATTGATGTCATGATGATTGCTGAAACTCACTTGACGGCGACAGCGTACTTCAAAATTAATGGCTACGTGTTATATGATACTAAAGATCCACGCGGAAGAGCATGTGGAGGATCGGCAATTCTTATAAAGAACAGAATAAAACATTGTTTAATGAACAACATATGTGAGGATTACCTACAAGCAACAAACATTTGTATTGAATTCTGTCAATACAATTTTGTTTTATCATCAATTTATTCGCCGCCTCGATTTTCAATAAAAGAACACCAATACTACAGCTTCTTCAATTCCCTTGGAGCTAGATTTTTAGTTGCTGGTGACTTTAACGCCAAACACACTTTTTGGGGTTCACGTCTGGTGACCCCGAAGGGTCGTGAACTCTTCAACACCATTGCCAAAATGGGATTAGATGTACTCTCAAGCGGGCATCCCACCTACTGGCCGACGGAAGATTCCCGATGTTATTGACTTCGGAGTAGTGAAAAATATCCCTGTAGAATCGATACAAGTGGAGCCTTCATTAGACTTGTCTTCAGATCACTCTCCTTCTATTATTTCAATGCGTTTCCTTCAAGGGAATGGCTCTCCATTTCGGGACATATCTAAAACCAGAGTAAGTTGGATAAAGTATAAAAAGTATTTAAGTTCCCACTGCACGGAAAATGTAGTGTTGGGAACTACCGAGGATATTGATGGGTCGATTGGCAAGTTTACTGAGGACATACGAAGAGCTGTACATCACGCCTCCACATACGACGTTGAGTGCAGAAGTGGGACAAATAGAACTTATTTCGCTGAACTCGATCATCTCCTGTCAGAAAAAAGAAGAGTTAGAAGAGAGTGGCAAATTCACAGGTCTCCTGAACTGAAAGCTAGGCTACGGGTATGCAGAGATATACTAAGAAATTTCTTAGAAACCCAAAGAATGGCTTCACTTAAATCTTACTTGGAGGGTCTTGATAGTACCCCACAATCTGACTATTCGTTATGGAAGGCGGCACGAGGTTTAAAAAGACCAGTTAGAGGAAAGCCTCCTCTGCGAAATCCGACTGGTGACTGGGCTAGAAATGATTCCGAGAAGGGGACTTTATTTGTTAATCATTTGAGAAAAGTGTTTACTATAAACAACTCAAATAATGCATCTGATTTGCCTCCACTCGTTATTAGACCTCCTGTATCTCTAAGACTTAGCTTTAATGATGTTCAAAGCGCTATTGGTACTCTGAATCTTAAAAAAGCTCCAGGAATGGATAAAATCAGCAACAAAATGCTTATGGAGTTACCTCGTGTAGCTAGAAAAATTATCCTATTTATTTTCAATGCTATTTTACGCCTAGAATACTATCCTGCAGATTGGAAGGTATCTATGATTACCATGATTCCTAAGCCAGGGAAGGACCCCACTAAAGTAGAGTCATATAGGCCAATTAGTCTACTGCCGACAATTTCAAAACTGTTTGAAAAATTGTTATTGGCTAAGTTGATTCCAATTCTGAACGACACTCAATGTATCCCAAATCACCAATTCGGGTTCAGAGCTAAACACAGTACCAACGAACAAACACACGTATTGGTAAATGTGATAAGACGGTCGTTTGAAGAGAAAAAATACTGTTCCGCGCTTTTCATTGATGTTTCCCAAGCGTTCGACAAAGTCTGGCATGAAGGTTTAATGCATAAAATTAAATTAACTCTGCCTGCTAACACCCACAAGCTTATGAAAAGTTATTTATATGGTTGCAAATTTACAATCCAAGAAGGCGATTTTTTAAGTCCCGCTCAGCCAATTGAAGCAGGAGTACCCCAGGGTAGCATACTGGGTCCAACTTTATATTTGATTTATGCATCCGATATGCCGTTAGACCCCATAATACATACTTCAACTTTTGCAGACGATACAGCCTTAATCAGCGTTCATAAGGACCATCAAATAGCATCACAGAACTTGCAGAAATATGTTTATAAGCTAGAGAATTGGCTTGAGCTTTGGAAAATCAGGGTTAACGAACAGAAATGTATTCATATAACTTTCACATTGCGAAAAGATACCTGCTCGTTCATCAGAATAAATAATCAAATTATCCCGCAACACAATGAAGTGAAATACCTCGGAATCCACCTCGATCGTCGTTTAACTTGGAAGTCTCATATCGACGCAAAACTTACCCAGATGAGATTAAAAGCAGTGCAAATTAATTGGCTAATCGGCAGAAATTCTACATTAAAGTTGGATTGCAAATTTTTGTTGTACAATGCAATTCTAAAGCCAATCTGGTGCTATGGAATTCAATTATGGGGTTCTGCCTCAGCATCCAACATTGAAAAAATTCAAAGGGGTCAAAATAAGATTCTACGTACAATTACTGCAGCTCCATGGTACGTTAAAAATTCTAGAATTCACAAAGATTTAGGCATTCCTTTGGTGAAAGTCGAACTTACAAAATACGCCTCAAAATATGTCAGCAAACTTGAACACCATCCAAACCTACTTGCACGAGACATACTTAACTTTAGTGGCCATGTTCGGTTGAGAAGGAGGGATACCCTTGCTTTAACTCAAGCGCAAAACAGATGACTGGATCAGTGGATATAAATTTTTTGTAGTATCATAATATTTTGTCTAGCACTGGCTGAACTTATTATTTTCTTTTAGTATTAAGATTCGAAAACTTATTGTCATTTCATTTCTGAAGATTCAATAAATAAATGAAATGTATTAAAAAAAAAAAAAAAATTACTACGAACACAACCTAGTTAATGTTTTTGGTCGTATACTGGATACTGCAGATGCAACCAAAAATATGCAGTCGAAAATATTAAATTTTTTCCGTTGCGGACGAACCTGTTGAAAACAAAAATTTGCTAAGTAATTGTAAGTGACAGCACAAAACAGCTGACAACCGCACAACAACAAAAATTTAACATACAAAAAAATGTTTGGTTTATTACAAAAATTTTCAATTTCTTTGAATTTAATAGGTTTGTGTATAAAAGTTATAAAAATATAAAAAATAAACGATGGATGACTCATGATTTGCATTTTTTTTATTTATTTTCGCGGTATGTGTTGTCTGTTTACCTAAAACAGCTGATACGTTTATACGGAAAAACTAAAGGCCCAACTACAGGGTGGGGCAAAAGTCACGAAGGGGGGGGGGGGGGAACTGCATAAATTATTCGTTCTTGGGTCCTGGCTTTAGTTCTTACACTAACTGCACCTTATATGTACGGTGACCATTTTTGGGAAAGGAAAATACAGGACAAATACAAAATTATGTTAAAAATGAAAAGAAAAACAGAAAAAATAATCATATAATATATGTATTATTATTATTATAAAATTAAGTAACAATAAAAACAAGTCTTCTTGACTAGAATAAAAAGTTTTTATATATTATAATTTAAAAAAATAAATTTGGTTTTATAAACAGTCTCCTTGACTAAGGCTAATAAAAAAAAAATTTTAACTAACTACATAAATGATAAATTTAGTTATGAAGTTTGATATTTTTCCACAGAATGGATTTTTTTTAAACATTTGGATTGTTAATTAAAAATCCTTTAAATTTTGAGCAATTCATTTTAAAATTGCATTTTGTAATTAATAGTGATCTTAAAGTATTTACTTTTAATTGCGATTTTTTGGTGGTCCAAATATTATTCATTATTGAAAACACTCTCTCGATAGCAGCATTTGAAGCTGGTAGACATAGACAAAATTCAACAAGTATCAATATATTTGTATATGCAGTCACATTTGTTTTAAAGTGATTAAAAATTTCAATCCATCTTTCATCTACTGATATATTTTTTACCCTCCATTCTTTTATTTTTTCATTATTTGCAAAAATTTTCACGCAGCTCACTTCATAAAATAAATCTTCATTATTTATTTTGAATTCATTTCTAAATTCATTTAGGTAGGATAAAGTTTTTTCAATCTTCTCCCAAGATAACATATTTCGTAACAATATCCAGTATAAAATTTCTACATCTCTAAAAGCTTTATCCCACTGATTTAGGTAATCAATGCATGTTTGGTAAAAATTTGTTATATGTTCTTTAGTTATTGCTTCATAAAAATCATTACTTTTCTGTAATTGGAGAATAAAATTTTTGACGATAAGGGGTAAGAACAGTTCCTTTTTTCCGTTCGACCAATTTAAATTTTAAATCTTTTAAAAAAGTTGAAGCCTCAGGCATTAAAATATTTTGTGATTCTACATTAAGAATAGCTTTATAAAATGTTGAAGCTTGGCTATATGCAAAAGATAACCATAATTCAGCACAAGGATTCATAAAAAAATTTCGTAATATTGTCGGACATTTTGGTTGCGACATAAAATATAATTTTAAAGCTTCAAATAGTTTTATGATTCTTTCCAAAGCAGGCATTAAAGTTAACCATCGAGTTTTGCTATGTCCTAGTAACTTTTTATATTCTATTTCAATATCTTCACATATTTCTTTGAAATTTTCAATTCTAACTGCCAGACTATAGGAAATTTCCCATATCCCAGTAAACAAATTTTTCACTTTTGGAAATGTAGGGAAAGTATATAGTTGGATTTTTATGATAATTTTGTATTAATGTTCGTGCAATGTATATGCTAAAAAGAGGACATTTGCATATCAAATTAGGAAATAAGGGACAATGTACTGTCCTGTATTTACAAAAAAATCTCAAGGGACAGCATGTTAAAAAACAGGACTGTCCTGTAAAATACAGGACGGAAATACAGGGAAAAGATGTAAATTTCCCTTTAATATTCTGCGTAAAGACCGCCGAGACATTTGCAGCTCAGCAGAGCGCCTTCGAGTTGATGTTTCAGAATTCTCCTCAACACTCTCCAGAACGCGTTGAATATTTGCTTCAGTAATTACAGAATGTGGTCTTCCGCTTCGTGGAAGATCCCTCATTGAGCCTTGTTCCTGAAAACGTGTCACTAAGCGTCGAATCATTGATTCGGATGGTGAATTCCGCACATTAAAATGACGACGATAGGCTCGCTGAGTTTGAATTATTGATCGATGATGTTCAAAATAAAGTTCTATGATTTTGGTTCGCTGGATAACGTTGTAACCTTCCATAATTAATCTCCCAGATTTATTTTACAAGTCCTAAAAAGAAAAATAAAAAATAAAATTAAATTAGAAAAGTTATGACTGTTTCAAATCCTTTCGCGACTTTTACCCACCCTGTATAATATGCATAAGCAAGCTTAAGCAAATTGCAAAAGTTAACGAAAAGGCTGTCAAATGCATAACCAGTTCAGAGTTAACTTTTAGGTGGCTACAATGACTTTGAAACTTTTTGTACACAGTTGCTCATTTATGTTTAAAAAAAATGTTTTTATTTTAACAAAAAGCCATTAAATGACTATATTTTATAAAAATTATTATACTAGCTGACCAGGTCCGCGTCGCTGGCCCTAAGCAAACATTAGTGTTGTATTACCACATGATTTAAATTAAGCTTTTAAAGAAATGTACGGCCTTTAAATAAATTTATGGAATATCTATCATAAAGATTTGTTACAGAATAACTTACATATGGTCTAGGTATGGGCTCAATCAAAAAAGAAACGCATTTATTTAAGGCAAATTGGAAATTATATTTATTTATTACTTCATCTTGGGGCCAGCGAATATACAATGTTTTTTGTTTTTTGGCGTGCCGTGTGAAAAACATAAATTTTCCAAAATTAAGCCAGCAATAGTTAATGATGTGACTCTTGCTTTATTGATGGCAATAGTACAGGTAAGACGCAAAGGGAATTGGAGCCGCTTGAATTGGAATGGTAAATCGTTGGAAATCATCCGAATTCGTGGAATAAGTACATCTTCGCTATTGAATCTGCCACCGATGATTGTTGCCTCGATTAAATTTGGTGAGCAGTTTTTGATGGTCAATGTGGTTCCGTTGCATAACCTTGGTGCGTTTAAGTTGCGAATAAGAATTACCGGTGATCCAACGTTTAATGTTAGCATATGCGGTGGCATTCCGGGTGGTTCCAATGAATTTAAAAATTCAGTGGGATAATGGATGATAATCATCCATTATTGTATCGATCGATTTGTATTTGATTAATTTGCCGGGCAGTTTCAATTGAATTTGCTCATTGAGCTTGTTGGCATCGTAATTTGTTGGTGCCAAAATTGCACGTTCCAACAGCCAATCCGATTTTTTGTAGAAGATTGTTAGACTTGGGAAAACCTTGTCGATAACGGCTTGAATATTCATTTGCATTCGACAGAAGTTACGCGGGAACGAAATCTCGTTCGTGGCGCGATTAATTGGAATTTTTCCATTTCCGATGTCAAAAAGTTGTTCTGAGAATGTTTGGGCAGACGGGTCTTGCAACAAATGCACACGCATGTTCGTCGATGGCGGGATTTTCTCGACTCGGTTCCAAAGATATGAATCTTTCAAGCATGCGTTCAGCTTATCTGCGGTCATTGATAACGGGCAAAGTTTGACGAAAATCACCAACAAAAAGAATAAGAGCGCCTCCCATCGGTTTGTAGTATCCTCGAAAATCACATAGAGTCCGATCAAGCGCTTCGAGCAATTTGTTTGAATGTACCGTTATTTTTTATCAGCGTTTGAAAAAAACTCACAAATGTGCACAAAATGTAGGTATCATAAATGCAAGGGTACATAAAGTTTTTTATCATCGATTGATGATATAATATTATTTTTAACTTATTGTATAATGTTGCACCTAAGTAAGCGCGGAATATCATCTGTTATCGAATGATGTAAATATTTTGTAAATAAACCGAAAACTCGGATTTTTGAATGCAACATTTCGAAAGTTTTAAAATTTTGATATTGGATCGTTAATAACATAAGTTTTTTGCAAATATCTTCGGAACTACATAACCGATTTAAGAGCTTGATATCTCGTTTTGAAAAACATGACAACGGCTTTGAAAAAAATGAAATAAAATAAAAAAAGCAAAATATATGTATGTATGCTCGTATGTCATTGGTGATGCAATATGAAAATTGGATTTTGCCACGCCCCTGCGCCCGCAGACTGAAAAACCATGCAAACATTAATTTTTTTATTTTTACCTCGCCTTCAGTAAGACGTGGATACAATCTGTATGAAGTAAATCTGTAAAAACCCATGCAGAAGCAATTAATCAATAAAAAAAAGTGGGCGTTAGAGTAGGTGTGGTCGTAACAATGGTGAAGGCAATGGTGGTAATTTGACCTTACCACTGAGACAGCACAACCCAGGCGATTCTCCGGTGAACTTTAATGCACCGCAATGGTTGCACACAATCTCCATTGGGCCAATTTGAACGGAAGGATGCGAGCTATAGTCAAAAGTGCAATCGTAATGAAACGCTACTCGATTCAAATCAACACTTGAAGCTCTTCTTCTTACGCGTTGATTTAGATTTTCACGTTGTTGAATTGCTTGATTTAATCCATGATTTCTCATTGCTAATCGCGTAACGCAAACACAAGAAGAAAGACAGGCGACAAATGAAACGGCTCGATTAGCAATGAGAAATCATGGATTAAATCAAGCAATTCAACAACGTGAAAATCTAAATCAACGCGTAAGAAGAAGAGCTTCAAGTGTTGATTTGAATCGAGTAGCGTTTCATTACGATTGCACTTTTGACTATAGCTCGCATCCTTCCGTTCAAATTGGCCCAATGGAGATTGTGTGCAACCATTGCGGTGCATTAAAGTTCACCGGAGAATCGCCTGGGTTGTGCTGTCTCAGTGGTAAGGTCAAATTACCACCATTGCCTTCACCATTGTTACGACCACACCTACTCTAACGCCCACTTTTTTTATTGATTAATTGCTTCTGCATGGGTTTTTACAGATTTACTTCATACAGATTGTATCCACGTCTTACTGAAGGCGAGGTAAAAATAAAAAAATTAATGTTTGCATGGTTTTTCAGTCTGCGGGCGCAGGGGCGTGGCAAAATCCAATTTTCATATTGCATCACCAATGACATACGAGCATACATACATATATTTTGCTTTTTTTATTTTATTTCATTTTTTTCAAAGCCGTTGTCATGTTTTTCAAAACGAGATATCAAGCTCTTAAATCGGTTATGTAGTTCCGAAGATATTTGCAAAAAACTTATGTTATTAACGATCCAATATCAAAATTTTAAAACTTTCGAAATGTTGCATTCAAAAATCCGAGTTTTCGGTTTATTTACAAAATATTTACATCATTCGATAACAGATGATATTCCGCGCTTACTTAGGTGCAACATTATACAATAAGTTAAAAATAATATTATATCATCAATCGATGATAAAAAACTTTATGTACCCTTGCATTTATGATACCTACATTTTGTGCACATTTGTGAGTTTTTTTCAAACGCTGATAAAAAATAACGGTACATTCAAACAAATTGCTCGAAGCGCTTGATCGGACTCTATGTGATTTTCGAGGATACTACAAACCGATGGGAGGCGCTCTTATTCTTTTTGTTGGTGATTTTCGTCAAACTTTGCCCGTTATCAATGACCGCAGATAAGCTGAACGCATGCTTGAAAGATTCATATCTTTGGAACCGAGTCGAGAAAATCCCGCCATCGACGAACATGCGTGTGCATTTGTTGCAAGACCCGTCTGCCCAAACATTCTCAGAACAACTTTTTGACATCGGAAATGGAAAAATTCCAATTAATCGCGCCACGAACGAGATTTCGTTCCCGCGTAACTTCTGTCGAATGCAAATGAATATTCAAGCCGTTATCGACAAGGTTTTCCCAAGTCTAACAATCTTCTACAAAAAATCGGATTGGCTGTTGGAACGTGCAATTTTGGCACCAACAAATTACGATGCCAACAAGCTCAATGAGCAAATTCAATTGAAACTGCCCGGCAAATTAATCAAATACAAATCGATCGATACAATAATGGATGATTATCATCCATTATCCCACTGAATTTTTAAATTCATTGGAACCACCCGGAATGCCACCGCATATGCTAACATTAAACGTTGGATCACCGGTAATTCTTATTCGCAACTTAAACGCACCAAGGTTATGCAACGGAACCACATTGACCATCAAAAACTGCTCACCAAATTTAATCGAGGCAACAATCATCGGTGGCAGATTCAATAGCGAAGATGTACTTATTCCACGAATTCGGATGATTTCCAACGATTTACCATTCCAATTCAAGCGGCTCCAATTCCCTTTGCGTCTTACCTGTACTATTGCCATCAATAAAGCAAGAGTCACATCATTAACTATTGCTGGCTTAATTTTGGAAAATTTATGTTTTTCACACGGCACGCCAAAAAACAAAAAACATTGTATATCCGCTGGCCCCAAGATGAAGTAATAAATAAATATAATTTCCAATTTGCCTTAAATAAATGCGTTTCTTTTTTGATTGAGCCCATACCTAGACCATATGTAAGTTATTCTGTAACAAATCTTTATGATAGATATTCCATAAATTTATTTAAAGGCCGTACATTTCTTTAAAAGCTTAATTTAAATCATGTGGTAATACAACACTAATGTTTGCTTAGGGCCAGCGACGCGGACCGGGTCAGCTAGTATAATAATTTTTATAAAATATAGTCATTTAATGGCTTTTTGTTAAAATAAAAACATTTTTTTTAAACATAAATGAGCAACTGTGTACAAAAAGTTTCAAAGTCATTGTAGCCACCTAAAAGTTAACTCTGAACTGGTTATGCATTTGACAGCCTTTTCGTTAACTTTTGCAATTTGCTTAAGCTTGCTTATGCATATTATACAGGGTGGGTAAAAGTCGCGAAAGGATTTGAAACAGTCATAACTTTTCTAATTTAATTTTATTTTTTATTTTTCTTTTTAGGACTTGTAAAATAAATCTGGGAGATTAATTATGGAAGGTTACAACGTTATCCAGCGAACCAAAATCATAGAACTTTATTTTGAACATCATCGATCAATAATTCAAACTCAGCGAGCCTATCGTCGTCATTTTAATGTGCGGAATTCACCATCCGAATCAATGATTCGACGCTTAGTGACACGTTTTCAGGAACAAGGCTCAATGAGGGATCTTCCACGAAGCGGAAGACCACATTCTGTAATTACTGAAGCAAATATTCAACGCGTTCTGGAGAGTGTTGAGGAGAATTCTGAAACATCAACTCGAAGGCGCTCTGCTGAGCTGCAAATGTCTCGGCGGTCTTTACGCAGAATATTAAAGGGAAATTTACATCTTTTCCCTGTATTTCCGTCCTGTATTTTACAGGACAGTCCTGTTTTTTAACATGCTGTCCCTTGAGATTTTTTTGTAAATACAGGACAGTACATTGTCCCTTATTTCCTAATTTGATATGCAAATGTCCTCTTTTTAGCATATACATTGCACGAACATTAATACAAAATTATCATAAAAATCCAACTATATACTTTCCCTACATTTCCAAAAGTGAAAAATTTGTTTACTGGGATATGGGAAATTTCCTATAGTCTGGCAGTTAGAATTGAAAATTTCAAAGAAATATGTGAAGATATTGAAATAGAATATAAAAAGTTACTAGGACATAGCAAAACTCGATGGTTAACTTTAATGCCTGCTTTGGAAAGAATCATAAAACTATTTGAAGCTTTAAAATTATATTTTATGTCGCAACCAAAATGTCCGACAATATTACGAAATTTTTTTATGAATCCTTGTGCTGAATTATGGTTATCTTTTGCATATAGCCAAGCTTCAACATTTTATAAAGCTATTCTTAATGTAGAATCACAAAATATTTTAATGCCTGAGGCTTCAACTTTTTTAAAAGATTTAAAATTTAAATTGGTCGAACGGAAAAAAGGAACTGTTCTTACCCCTTATCGTCAAAAATTTTATTCTCCAATTACAGAAAAGTAATGATTTTTATGAAGCAATAACTAAAGAACATATAACAAATTTTTACCAAACATGCATTGATTACCTAAATCAGTGGGATAAAGCTTTTAGAGATGTAGAAATTTTATACTGGATATTGTTACGAAATATGTTATCTTGGGAGAAGATTGAAAAAACTTTATCCTACCTAAATGAATTTAGAAATGAATTCAAAATAAATAATGAAGATTTATTTTATGAAGTGAGCTGCGTGAAAATTTTTGCAAATAATGAAAAAATAAAAGAATGGAGGGTAAAAAATATATCAGTAGATGAAAGATGGATTGAAATTTTTAATCACTTTAAAACAAATGTGACTGCATATACAAATATATTGATACTTGTTGAATTTTGTCTATGTCTACCAGCTTCAAATGCTGCTATCGAGAGAGTGTTTTCAATAATGAATAATATTTGGACCACCAAAAAATCGCAATTAAAAGTAAATACTTTAAGATCACTATTAATTACAAAATGCAATTTTAAAATGAATTGCTCAAAATTTAAAGGATTTTTAATTAACAATCCAAATGTTTAAAAAAAAATCCATTCTGTGGAAAAATATCAAACTTCATAACTAAATTTATCATTTATGTAGTTAGTTAAAATTTTTTTTTTATTAGCCTTAGTCAAGGAGACTGTTTATAAAACCAAATTTATTTTTTTAAATTATAATATATAAAAACTTTTTATTCTAGTCAAGAAGACTTGTTTTTATTGTTACTTAATTTTATAATAATAATAATACATATATTATATGATTATTTTTTCTGTTTTTCTTTTCATTTTTAACATAATTTTGTATTTGTCCTGTATTTTCCTTTCCCAAAAATGGTCACCGTACATATAAGGTGCAGTTAGTGTAAGAACTAAAGCCAGGAGATTCCCAAGAACGAATAATTTATGCAGTTCCCCCCCCCCCTTCGTGACTTTTGCCCCACCCTGTAGTTGGGCCTTTAGTTTTTCCGTATAAACGTATCAGCTGTTTTAGGTAAACAGACAACACATACCGCGAAAATAAATAAAAAAAATGCAAATCATGAGTCATCCATCGTTTATTTTTTATATTTTTATAACTTTTATACACAAACCTATTAAATTCAAAGAAATTGAAAATTTTTGTAATAAACCAAACATTTTTTTGTATGTTAAATTTTTGTTGTTGTGCGGTTGTCAGCTGTTTTGTGCTGTCACTTACAATTACTTAGCAAATTTTTGTTTTCAACAGGTTCGTCCGCAACGGAAAAAATTTAATATTTTCGACTGCATATTTTTGGTTGCATCTGCAGTGTTCGTAGTAATTTTTTTTTTTTTTTTTAATACATTTCATTTATTTATTGAATCTTCAGAAATGAAATGACAATAAGTTTTCGAATCTTAATACTAAAAGAAAATAATAAGTTCAGCCAGTGCTAGACAAAATATTATGATACTACAAAAAATTTATATCCACTGATCCAGTCATCTGTTTTGCGCTTGAGTTAAAGCAAGGGTATCCCTCCTTCTCAACCGAACATGGCCACTAAAGTTAAGTATGTCTCGTGCAAGTAGGTTTGGATGGTGTTCAAGTTTGCTGACATATTTTGAGGCGTATTTTGTAAGTTCGACTTTCACCAAAGGAATGCCTAAATCTTTGTGAATTCTAGAATTTTTAACGTACCATGGAGCTGCAGTAATTGTACGTAGAATCTTATTTTGACCCCTTTGAATTTTTTCAATGTTGGATGCTGAGGCAGAACCCCATAATTGAATTCCATAGCACCAGATTGGCTTTAGAATTGCATTGTACAACAAAAATTTGCAATCCAACTTTAATGTAGAATTTCTGCCGATTAGCCAATTAATTTGCACTGCTTTTAATCTCATCTGGGTAAGTTTTGCGTCGATATGAGACTTCCAAGTTAAACGACGATCGAGGTGGATTCCGAGGTATTTCACTTCATTGTGTTGCGGGATAATTTGATTATTTATTCTGATGAACGAGCAGGTATCTTTTCGCAATGTGAAAGTTATATGAATACATTTCTGTTCGTTAACCCTGATTTTCCAAAGCTCAAGCCAATTCTCTAGCTTATAAACATATTTCTGCAAGTTCTGTGATGCTATTTGATGGTCCTTATGAACGCTGATTAAGGCTGTATCGTCTGCAAAAGTTGAAGTATGTATTATGGGGTCTAACGGCATATCGGATGCATAAATCAAATATAAAGTTGGACCCAGTATGCTACCCTGGGGTACTCCTGCTTCAATTGGCTGAGCGGGACTTAAAAAATCGCCTTCTTGGATTGTAAATTTGCAACCATATAAATAACTTTTCATAAGCTTGTGGGTGTTAGCAGGCAGAGTTAATTTAATTTTATGCATTAAACCTTCATGCCAGACTTTGTCGAACGCTTGGGAAACATCAATGAAAAGCGCGGAACAGTATTTTTTCTCTTCAAACGACCGTCTTATCACATTTACCAATACGTGTGTTTGTTCGTTGGTACTGTGTTTAGCTCTGAACCCGAATTGGTGATTTGGGATACATTGAGTGTCGTTCAGAATTGGAATCAACTTAGCCAATAACAATTTTTCAAACAGTTTTGAAATTGTCGGCAGTAGACTAATTGGCCTATATGACTCTACTTTAGTGGGGTCCTTCCCTGGCTTAGGAATCATGGTAATCATAGATACCTTCCAATCTGCAGGATAGTATTCTAGGCGTAAAATAGCATTGAAAATAAATAGGATAATTTTTCTAGCTACACGAGGTAACTCCATAAGCATTTTGTTGCTGATTTTATCCATTCCTGGAGCTTTTTTAAGATTCAGAGTACCAATAGCGCTTTGAACATCATTAAAGCTAAGTCTTAGAGGTACAGGAGGTCTAATAACGAGTGGAGGCAAATCAGATGCATTATTTGAGTTGTTTATAGTAAACACTTTTCTCAAATGATTAACAAATAAAGTCCCCTTCTCGGAATCATTTCTAGCCCAGTCACCAGTCGGATTTCGCAGAGGAGGCTTTCCTCTAACTGGTCTTTTTAAACCTCGTGCCGCCTTCCATAACGAATAGTCAGATTGTGGGGTACTATCAAGACCCTCCAAGTAAGATTTAAGTGAAGCCATTCTTTGGGTTTCTAAGAAATTTCTTAGTATATCTCTGCATACCCGTAGCCTAGCTTTCAGTTCAGGAGACCTGTGAATTTGCCACTCTCTTCTAACTCTTCTTTTTTCTGACAGGAGATGATCGAGTTCAGCGAAATAAGTTCTATTTGTCCCACTTCTGCACTCAACGTCGTATGTGGAGGCGTGATGTACAGCTCTTCGTATGTCCTCAGTAAACTTGCCAATCGACCCATCAATATCCTCGGTAGTTCCCAACACTACATTTTCCGTGCAGTGGGAACTTAAATACTTTTTATACTTTATCCAACTTACTCTGGTTTTAGATATGTCCCGAAATGGAGAGCCATTCCCTTGAAGGAAACGCATTGAAATAATAGAAGGAGAGTGATCTGAAGACAAGTCTAATGAAGGCTCCACTTGTATCGATTCTACAGGGATATTTTTCACTACTCCGAAGTCAATAACATCGGGAATCTTCCGTCGGCCAGTAGGTGGGATGCCCGCTTGAGAGTACATCTAATCCCATTTTGGCAATGGTGTTGAAGAGTTCACGACCCTTCGGGGTCACCAGACGTGAACCCCAAAAAGTGTGTTTGGCGTTAAAGTCACCAGCAACTAAAAATCTAGCTCCAAGGGAATTGAAGAAGCTGTAGTATTGGTGTTCTTTTATTGAAAATCGAGGCGGCGAATAAATTGATGATAAAACAAAATTGTATTGACAGAATTCAATACAAATGTTTGTTGCTTGTAGGTAATCCTCACATATGTTGTTCATTAAACAATGTTTTATTCTGTTCTTTATAAGAATTGCCGATCCTCCACATGCTCTTCCGCGTGGATCTTTAGTATCATATAACACGTAGCCATTAATTTTGAAGTACGCTGTCGCCGTCAAGTGAGTTTCAGCAATCATCATGACATCAATCTGCTTATCCATCAGGAAGTGTTCCAGTTCGTTTTTATGTTGGCTGAGGCCGTTTGCATTCCAAAAACACATTTTTAAACAAATCATTTCTTTAAAATGGCTTGTAAGATAGTGGATTGCATTTTCAGCATTTCCTGCATCATGGATGTCATAGTGGTCGTAAAAGTGTTCATGGTTTGGACAAGTGTCTGCAATGTAGTCTCTAGAGTGTTAATATTAGGCTCGTAATATTTTGATTTAGGTGCCTGCTCCAAACCTGGCATATTAGATTTAACCACGTTAGCGTAAGAAACTTGTCTAGAACTAGGCGCGTTTACATGACTAGTGGACCGTAACAATTGCGGGAAATTGTCACTCGATGCCAAAATAGGCTGTTGACGATGATCAGGTAATACTGACGTCTTGTTGGTACTTATGCCTTTCAAATGAGTGTAAATTGGACAACCTCTATAATTTGCGGTATGATTACCTCCGCAGTTACTGCATTTTTTGATTTTTTAATCAGTTTTCGACTTATCACATTGAGCAGTTGCATGTAGCTCCCCACAGGCAACACAAACTGTCGGCAATTTACAGTACGCCTTGGTGTGACCAAATTCTTGACAGTTGAGACACTGGACGGGTGCCTGACGCTTATGTGGTTCTTCCACGGTGATTCTACGATGCAGAAGGTACATCAGATTGTAGATGGGATGGGACTCGTTTTTCTTTAAGACCAATATCTCCAGGTTCCAATTCTACCCTGAACATGGGCTGAGGGATCTTTTCACGGTTTCTAATATTCACTACGCTCTTGATTTCGCTCTGTAAGACTTTAACTGTTTTAAGAATTTTATCAGTCTTTTTTAAAGTAAGGGGCTCTACAAGATCTTCACAATCTCTTTCTAAATTATTATCTTCCATATTATCAGCAGTTAGACTAACAATGTCGTCATCAGATAACGGAACATCTACGAGAAGCTCTTCTAAATCATTATGCCAGCAATAAAATTTCTTCAGATAATACAGATATTTCATCAGCAGTATTACTACGACAATCAGTCTCGTCTCATCGAACTGTTCGGACGTGTTTTTTTAGTGCGGCTGAATTTTCGGTGAAAAATCGTAATAGGTGAAAAAGTGTAAAAAGTTGAAATTAAACAAAAAGTAAAAAAAAAATCGTAATAGGTAAAAATATAAAAAAAATAAACATTAAACATCACATAAAAACTGTATGAGTGTTCCTCTCAGATGTAATTCTGAGAAAGAGCTTAGCTCGACTAGAAAAACTAGATGGGTCTCTGAGGAAGAATCCATAAAAAAATCTCTGGAGAATTTTCTCTATACAAGAGCCGTAGAATGGCGTCGTTCCTGTTCGCCCAATATAGTGATTTCAACAGATGAGAAAACATCATCTTCACCAAATAGTGCAGTCAAACCCAAAAAACAAGTAGGTATGGATAAGTACATCACCGTTCTCAAGCGACAGAGGAGCCCGAAGTCTGCTCAAGTGTCATCAAATGCAAAAGCTCCTAAGACTGTAAGTACTGATCAAAATAGCTTTGCTCTCCTCCAGACGGATGAGCCAGATCTTCCGAAGAAGACGTTTAAGCCCCCACCAATTTATCTGAGAGAGCCGACTTCCAGTAAATTGGTACAAGGAATTGTTGCTGTAATAGGTGAAAACATGTTTAGCGTAACCTCAATGAAACATGGAAATATCTGCGAGACAAAGATACAAGTGAAAAGGGAAGATGATTTTCGAAAATTGTCCAACCAGCTGGAAAGGGAGACTAGGGATTTCTATACCTACCAGCTCAAAAGCGCAAAAGGACTCCAAGTCGATCTAAAGGGTATAGACCCATGTGTTGATCCTGCGGAGATAAAGACCGGTTTAATGGACAAAGAGTTCAAAATCAAGAGCGTAGTGAATATTAGAAACCGTGAAAAGATCCCTCAGCCCATGTTCAGGGTAGAATTGGAACCTGGAGATGTTGTCTTAAAGAAAAACGAGTCCCATCCCATCTACAATCTGATGTACCTTCTGCATCGTAGAATCACCGTGGAAGAACCACATAAGCGTCAGGGACCCGTCCAGAGTCTCAACTGTCAAGAATTTGGTCACACCAAGGCGTATTGTAAATTGCCGACAGGTTGTGTTGCGTGTGGGGAGCTACATGCAACTGCTCAATGCGATAAGTCGAGAACTGACTCAAAAATCAAAAAATGCAGTAACTGCGGAGGTAATCATACCGCAAATTATAGAGGTTGTCCAATTTACACTCATTTGAAAGGCATAAGAACCAACAAGACGTCAGTATTGCCTAATCATCCTCAACAGCCAAATTTAGCATCGAGTGTCAATTTCCCTCAATTATTACGGTCCACTAGTCATGTAAACGCGCCTAGTTCTAGACAAGTTTCTTACGCAAACGTCGTTAAATCTAATATGCCAGGTCTGGAGCAGGAACCTAAACCCCAATACTCTGAGCCGCATATCAACAATCTAGAGACAACATTGCAGACACTTGTCCAATCTATGAACACTTTTACGACCACCATGACATCCATGATGCAGGAAATGCTGAAAATGCAATCCACTATCTTGCAAGCCATTTTAAAGTAATGATTTATTTAAAAATTTGTTTCTGGAACGCGGACGGCCTCCGCCAACATAAAAATTAACTGGAATACTTCCTGATGGATAAGCAGATTGATGTTATGATGATTGCTGAAACTCACTTGACGTCGACAGGGTACTTCAAAATTAATGGCTACGAGTTCTACGATACTAAAGACCCCCGCGGAAGAGATTGTGGAGGTTCGGCAATTCTTATAAAGAACAGAATAAAGCATTATCTAATGAATAACATAAGTGAGGATTACCTCCAAGCAACAAACATTTGCATTGAATTCTGTCAATACAAATTTGTTTTATCATCGATTTATTCTCCGCCTCGATTTTCAATAAAAGAACACCAATACCATAACTTCTTTAAATCCCTTGGAGCTAGATTTTTAGTTGCTGGTGACTTTAACGCCAAACACACATTTTGGGGTTTACGTCTGGTAACCCCAAAGGGTCGCGTACTCTTTAACACCATTGCTAAAATGGGCTTAGATGTACTCTCAAGTGGACATCCCACCTATTGGCCGACGGACCGACGGAAGATTCCCGATGTTATTGACTTTGGGGTAGTGAAAAATATCCCTGTAGAATGGATGCAAGTGGATCCTTCACTGGACTTGTCCTCAGATCACTCTCCTACTATCATTTCAATGCATGTCCCTCAAGTGTGTGGTTCTCCATTTATGAACATGACTAAGCCTCGAGTAAGTTGGATAAAATTCAAAAAGTATTTAAGTTCTCATTGCACGGAAAATGTTGTGTTGAGAACTACCGCCGATATTGATGAGTCGATTGGCAACTTTACCGAGGACCTTCGATGAGCTGTGCATCACGCTTCCACTTATCACGTTGAATGTAGAAATAGGACAAACAGAACTTATTTCTCTGAACTCGAACATCTACTATCAGAAAAAAGAAGAATGAGAAGAGAGTGGCAAATTCACAGGTCTCCTGAACTGAAAGCTAGGCTACGGGAATGCAGAGATATACTAAGACATTTCTTAGAAACCCAAAGAACGGCCTCACTTAGATCTTACTTGGAAGGTCTTGATAGTACCCCACAATCCGACTACTCGTTATGGAGGGCGGCAAGAGGTTTAAAAAGACCAGTGAGAGGAAAACCTCCTTTGCGAAATCCGACTGGTGACTGGGCTAGAAATGATTCCGAGAAAGGGACATTATTTGTTAACCATTTGAGAAATGTGTTTACTATAAACAACTCAAATAATAACGAATCTGATTTGCCACCACTTGTTATAAGACCTCCTGTACCCCTAAGACTAAACTTTCGTGATGTCCAAAACGCTATTAGTACTCTGAACCTTAGAAAGGCTCCAGGTATGGATAAAATCAGCAATAAAATGCTTGTGGAGTTACCTCGTGTAGCAAGAAGAATTATCCTCTTTATCTTCAACGCTATTTTACGCCTAGAATACTATCCTGGAGATTGGAAGGTGTCTATGATCACTATGATTCCTAAGTCAGGGAAGGACCACACCAAATTGGAGTCATATAGGCCAATTAGTCTACTGCCGACAATTTCAAAACTGTTTGAAAAATTGTTAATGACTAAGTTGACTCCAATTCTGAATGACACTGAATGTATTCCTAATCATCAATTCGGCTTCAGAGCTAAACACAGCACCATCGAACAAACTCACAGATTGGTAAATGTGATAAGAGGGTCGTTTGAAAACAAAAAAATACTGCTCCGCCCTTTTTATTGATGTGTCGCAAGCGTTCGACAAAGTTTGGCATGACGGTTTAATGCACAAAATAAAATTAACTCTGCCTGCTAACACCCATAAACTCATGGAAAGTTATTTATACGGTCGCAAATTTAAAATCAAAGAAGGTGATTTTTTAAGTACCGCTCAGCCAATTGAATCAGGTGTGCCACAGGGTAGAATACTGGGTCCTAGTTTATATTTGATTTATGCCTCCGACATGCCGCCAGACCCCAAAATCCATACGTCAACTTTTGCAGACGATACAGCCTTTATCAGCGTCCATAAGGACCACCAAGTTGCATCACAGAATTTGCAGAATTATGTTTATAAGCTAGAGAATTGGCTAGAGCTTTGGAAAATCAGGGTTAACGAACAAAAATGTATTCATATAACTTTCACATTGCGAAAAGATACCTGCTCGTTCATCAGAATAAATAATCAAATTATCCCGCAACACAATGAAGTCAAATACCTCGGCATTCACCTCGACCGCCGTTTAACTTGGAAGTCTCATATTGAAGCGAAACTTACACAAATGAAATTAAAAGCAGTGCAACTTAATTGGCTAATCGGCAGAAACTCTACATTGAAATTGGATTGCAAACTTTTGTTGTACAATGCAATACTAAAGCCAATCTGGTGCTATGGAATTCCATTATGGGGTACTGCCTCAGCATCCAACACTGAAAAAATTCAAAAGGGTCAAAATAAAATTCTACGTATAATTACGTAAAATGGTACATGGTATATTAAAAATTCTCGTATCCACAAAGATCTAGGCGTGCAATTAGTAAAAGTCGAATTTACAAAATATGCATCAAAGTACGTCAGCAAACTTGAACACCATCCAAACCCACTTGCACGAGACATCCTCAACTTTGCTTTAACTCAAGCGCAAAACAGATGACTGGATCAGTTGATGTGAAATTTTTTTTAGTATCATAAAAATTTTTGTCTAGCACTGGCTGGGTTTATTATTTTCTGTTTAGTATTAAGATTTGAATACTTATTGTCATTTCATATATGAAGATTCAATAAATATTTAAAAGCAAAAAAAAAAAAAAAAAATTATGTTGAATAATTTATTATTTAGGACACAATTGTTGATTGTACGCTACGACTTTCAATTCCATAAATAATATCTAGCGAGAAATTTGTTTATAGGGTTTGGGTTCGAACTTGAATTGTTGCTCTGGTTATGTATTGGTCCAATTGTCGTGTGAATCCAAATCTCCTTCACATCCTAACTTTCAATTCTTTTCTTTTGGCTTATTCTATTTCGTCGAAATTAAAATTTGTCTATATTGGTTTTCTTTTGTAAGGATATAATATAGTTGGTTATGATCGATTACTTTCCTACATTAGATAACCATATACTTTTGTTTCTATACTCAATTTTTAGCTTTTGGTTATAATTTGTTTTGACATACATATGTTTCAACAATTTTCTAATAATATTGAGTTTCATTAATATCTTTATTTTATTAACTAGACTTGATGAATAATTTTTAATTTTCTTTTATTTTTTTTTTGTACCCCTACTATAATTCTTCACCGAATAGTAATAATTTGCCTTTGGAATTTTAAATATATATATCTCTTTGACGTTAATATACTACAATTTCAATTTTATAACTTTTAGATTTATGCCATTTGTTAGTTTTGTGAAATGCCGTTGGTACGTAGTATAGATGATATCCCATATCAGGTAGAGCAGGAAGCTATTAACATTGATAATAGTGGTGCTGGTGGGGACGCAGATACTCCGATAAGTAGGTTAAATAGGCCAAGAACTCGTTTGCAGGCTCGTAGAGAATTAACTGAGCAAAGAAGTTCCGACAATCGCTTTCGACAATTAATTAATGATTCATTAAGGGATTTTAGGGACGAAATAGGCATAATGATTAACGACACTCTTCGAAATTTAACCTTAGCAAATTTGCGACAAAATATACAAAGTAGACAAACTGAACAGGCTGATCACGAAGACAGAGAAGAACATGAATCTTCTACACCTAATAGACCAGTAGATCGGGAAAATAATAATATACCTAATAACATACATAATGATAACAATACGGAAAAGACAATAAACATAATTCGTAATTGGCAAATACGGTTTACTGGAGATATTTCGGAAATTTCGGTTGACGAATTTATTTACCGAATAAACGTCTTGACAAACGCCAATTTAAGAGGTAATTTTGAACTCTTATGTAAACATGCCCATATACTCTTTGAAGGGAAGGCTTTAAAATGGTTCTGGAGATTTCATCGCAGTTGTGAAATTATGGAATGGTGAGATATGTGTGAAGCTATGAAACGTCAATATAAAGATTATCATACTGATTTTGACATAAAAGTTCAAATTTTAAGACGTAAACAAAGACCGAAGGAGTCATTTGATGAATTTTACGATTCAATTATTGTACTCTGTGACCGATTACGGACACCATTATCAGATTATGAACTCTGTGAAATGATGCAGAGAAATTTAAGACCCGAAGTTAGACACGAACTGTTACATTTGGATATAATTCGTGTTGCTCAGTTACGTCGTGCTGTTCGCAAACATGAAAAGTTTATTCAAGATATGACAGCATCTAATTCTATCAAACGTTCTTAGTGTTAGAACTCAGGAAGAATTAGATAATAATTTAGATGAAGATATAGAAATTTGTTTATTGGTACAGAAGGGCAAATGTTGGAATTGTGATAAATCTGGCCACAGTTTCGTAGAGTGTATGGAACCGCGATCCATATTCTGCTATGGATGTGGAACAAAGAATATCTTCAAACCTCAGTGTCAAAATTGTTCACAGAAACGGGAAAAAGCATTGGGGCATATCCGCACAAGGAAGGACGTGCATCCAGTATAACAACAAGATTCCGTGATAATGGCCAAGACATAAATAAACAAATTGATGATACGAATACACCTGCTATGACAATCAAACCTGATGGATTTTATATTATACTAGCTAAACCCGGTGTGCTTTGCTACCCCCGCCCCTCGTCATAAAATAAAATAAAACGTATTTATATATGTTATTTTATTCTTATTTGACCTTTATTTTTATAATGACTTTTTTAATTATTTAAGCTTGAGGTCTTTATATTAATAAAATATTATATTTATTATTTTCGATATTTCGCTAACCTTTGGTTAGCATCGTCAGGAAATTATTAACAAATTTTATTAAAAATAACAAAAAACGATAACAAATTTATGAAAAAATATTTTTCTTTTTTGTCGTAAATTAAATTCAAAAAAAATATTTGTCACAAAAATTTCTTAACCTAGTAATAATACCTATATATCTTACATACTTATAAATAAATACATTTCTAATTAAACTTATTTTATTCTAACATACATATCGTGACCTAAGAACAAGAAAATCTTAATTTTTATGTAATTTAATTTGCAAATTTAACCTTCCTGTTCCAAGATCACGATATGTATATTTATATTATTATATCTAAACTTCTATCTCTTAATAACTAAATTTCTATAATTATTAGCTATATGTTCTGTGTCTGCTTTAAAATTTATTCTCTGTGTAATTGGTGTATTAATTATTTGTAACATTTCTAATATATATCTGCGTTTGTAGTTAGTTTCAGTGTTTAAAACCGACGCTTCTTCAAAATTTGGATAGTGATTACATTGATGACAATGATGACTTAATGCTGTCTTTTTTGAATTAATGTCCCTATATTTTTGATCAGATCTATGTCCTGCAATTCTAGTCTTTAATTTGTTCTTCGTAGTACCTACGTAAACCTGGTTGCATCTTTCATTATCATTTCCTTTACAAGGAATTTTGTATACAATGTTGGACATATCCCATTTACTAGTTTTATCCTTTGTCTTGCTAAATAAACTATTCAATGTATTATAAGCTTTGTATGTTATCTTATATTTATCATTGTTAAAGATTTTTGATTCTTTTATCCTTTCTGAAAAATTTGATATATACGATAATGATTTGTATATCATAGGTTCTGTTGGTCTAATAATTCTATCATTCTGATTACTCCTATCTTTGTATTGATTAATTAATCCATAACTCAAACTATTTGGAAAATTGTTATCCCTTAATATATTTCTAATTTTAATTATGTTTTTTATGTGATAAACCTTGTCACTAATTGTTAGTACCCTATTAATTAAATTTTTAGCAGTATTTATAATAATCCGTCTACTGTGTCCAGAATAATAATTTAAAATTCTGCCTGATGCTGTTGGTTTTTGATACCAATCTATTAATAAATTATTTCCATTTCTTATTATTAAAGTATCTAAGAAAGGTAATTTTGAGTTACTTTCCATTTCTAAAGTAAATTTAATATTACTATTAAACTCATTAAATGTGTCTAACAAGTTATTTACCCCACCTTCATTAATAATGCAGAAAAGGTCATCAACATATTTAATCATTATCTTAGGTTTAATATTCAGTTTTCCAATGGATATGTCAAGTAACCTTTCCATTACAATATCCGCTACAATTGGAGAAGCAGGAGATCCCATTGGAAGTCCTTTCAGTTGTGTATATACTTTCCCATTACAACAAAAATATCTGTTGTCTTCTATACAAAATTTTAAAATTCTAAAAAACAATCCCTTGTCAATTTTCGTATATTGCTCTACTATGCTCCATTTTTCTTCTATTATTTCAAGTGCCAAATCTACTGGTACACTTGGAAATAGAGATACCACATCTAATGAAATTAATTTTTCATTTGTTTGTATACAATGATTACTTAACTTCTCTTTGAATTGCACTGAATCTTTAACATTATATATAGAATGTTCAGTTATTCTTTTTAAAATATTCGTCAAATATCTACACAATTCATAAGATGGTGAGTTGATAAAAGAACATATTGGTCTCAAAGGAAAATCGACCTTGTGAATTTTTGGTAAACCATAAAGTTTAGGAGAAATAGCAATATTTGTTTTTAGTTTATATCTTTCGGATATGGATATAATTTTCTGCCTAAAAAGATCTTCTACAATTTCATTATTAGCTTTTTCCAATTTACTCGTAGGATCCTTATTGATTACCTTATATTTTGTATCATCTTCTATAATATTATTAATTCTTACATCATAATCTCCCTTATACATAGCTACGGTTGTGTTACCCTTATCTGCCTTTAATATTAATATATTCCTATTTTTCTTTAAAAAACTTTTTGTCTTATTAAATTTATCCAATATAAACTTATCCCTGTTATCTAATCTCATTTTGTTTAAGTGATTGTCCAAAATAGTTGACAATTTATTTCTAGCTATTTCCTGATCTTCTTTCCCCTCTATTGTTTGAACTAAATCTTCTCCTTCTGTTATAATTTTTAGCTTAGGGATATTTTCCTTTTTAACTGGTAAAATATATTTTGGTCCTAATGATAACATCCACTTAACATCCCTTGGAAAATCCTCTTTAGTTTTATTTACAAAAAATTTATTATTTATTTTAATTCCTAATTCTTCATTCTTTAATTCCTTCAATTTATCATATTTTTTCTTATGAATTCTTCTTACCTTCTCATTTAAAGAAGTCTCAACTCTCTCTTCAAATTTTAGAAATTGTCTCATTTCCTCTTCTGTTAAACATCCTTGTAAATTTTTAATCACTATCTCCAAATCTCTTTGAAAAAGCTTCAGTAATTTGTGTTTTTGTTTAAGTGTTAATCTTAAAATCTTATTTTGTAATTCATGTACATACTTATAACTAGTTTTTTGAATTCCCGGAAGTCTCCTCTCCATCTCATATATATTTGTTATGTTCTTTGTGGAATTTGATATAAATTTTGGCATAATCCCTGTATTTCTGCATCTTATTAAGAAAACTATTGATGATTTAGTTTTTATAATTCGGTCCCTTATAGCTTTGTATTTATTAATTAAACTTCTTGCTTGTTGATTCTTCTTAAATTTATTATACGTCATAATGAATTCTGAATCTCTTCGTGCTCTTGATTTTCAAATGTTATTTTATTCTTATTTGACCTTTATTTTTATAATGACTTTTTTAATTATTTAAGCTTGAGGTCTTTATATTAATAAAATATTATATTTATTATTTTCGATATTTCGCTAACCTTTGGTTAGCATCGTCAGGAAATTATTAACAAATTTTATTAAAAATAACAAAAAACGATAACAAATTTATGAAAAAATATTTTTCTTTTTTGTCATAAATTAAATTCAAAAAAAATATTTGTCACAAAAATTTCTTAACCTAGTAATAATACCTATATATCTTACATACTTATAAATAAATACATTTCTAATTAAACTTATTTTATTCTAACATACATATATATGGACCAAGCTCGCCAAAACCTCTGCTTGAGAGCGCATAGCATTCGCCATCGCTTCAAGCACCACAGATTGTTGTCGTTGACATCTCCGACGGATCCTGGCGGCAGCGAACGCAGACCCTCTAATATCAGTAGATGCGCTGATGTTAAGGCATCTCCGTTCGGGTCTGAGGGCAGCGGCGAGATTGGCCGGCTGTTGAGCACCGCCTCTTTCTCTACGAGCATCGTTTGCATTTCCTCCTGAGTGAACAGTGCCTTGCCCAGAGCTCGTAGAAGTAGGAACTTCGCCTGTTTCACATCAGCCTCCCATAGTCCTCCGAAGTATGGTGCCCTAGGTGGTACGAAGCTGTAGTCGACCCTGTACGACACTGCGTACGACACGACGCTTCTATTAGTTCCTTGAGGATCATGCTGGCTCCTACAAAGTTGGTGGCGTTGTCGCAGTACACCTTGCGTGGAAGACCCCTCCTGGCAGTGAACCTTTAAAAAAAAGAATAAAGGAATCAGAGGATAGGTCAGAAACTAATTCTAAGTGAACAGTCTTTGATGTGAAGCAAACATAAACCGCTATATACATTTTAATTGGTGGTCGACCACGAATCTAAATATTATAGCGGTAACAGTGAACGCATTTACGTACTACTCTGCCACATTCTTCTTTTGCATTTATAAGCCAAATATTTTCTCTCGAAATGGATATTAATGCTTTAATACCAGCATGGCAATTTTCGAGGTGCAGAGCGCGTAAATATGTAGTCACAAAACAGTTTTCTTTGGTAATAAAAGTGGTAATTTAGTGTTATAAGATAACGGTGCATTTAGCAACCTCCCACCTACCCTTAATAGTGAAAAGTTTCGCTTATTCTCTGTAAAATTATGTATAAATGGTGCAAGCCTTTGAATATTTGAAGGCAACACCAGAGATTTCTGTAATTTCTGAATATAATAATAATAATTTCAACAAGTCTATAGAAGGCCCACTTCATTTCTTTTGCAGTAGGTTTTTTTGAATTGGAAATTTCACATTTTCTACAAAAATCAACGAATGTTAGTACGTAGCACATGATTCTTAAAATCTTCTTATATTTTTTTTATTGCCTTTAATTATTTATTGAATCTTCATATATGAAATGACAATAAGTATTCAAATCTTAATACTAAAAAGAAAATAATAAGCCCAGCCAGTGCTAGACAAAAATTTGTATGATACTAAAAAATTTCACATCAACTGATCCACTCATCTGTTTTGCGCTTGAGTTAAAGCAAGGGCATCCCTCCTTCTTAACCGATTGTGGCCACTAAAGTTAAGGATGTCTCGTGCAAGTGGGTTTGGATGGTGTTCAAGTTTGCTGACATACTTTGACGCATATTTTGTAAATTCAACTTTTACTAATGGCACGCCTAGATCTTTGTGGATTCGAGAATTTTTAACATACCATGGAGCTGCAGTAATTATCCGTAGAATTTTATTTTGACCCCTTTGAATTTTTTCAATGTTTGATGCTGAGGCCGTACCCCATAATTGAATTCCATAGCACCAGATTAACTTTAGTATTGCATTGTACAACAAAAGTTTGCAATCCAATTTCAATGTAGAGTCTCTGCCGATTAGCCAATTAAGTTGCACTGCTTTTAATCTCATTTGTGTAAGTTTCGCTTCAATATGAGACTTCCAAGTTAAACGGCGGTCGAGGTGAATGCCGAGGTATTTGACGTCATTGTGTTGCGTGATAATTTGATTATTTATTCTGATGAACGAGCAGGTATCTTTTCGCAATGTGAAAGTTATATAAATACATTTTTGTTCATTTATCCTGATTTTCCAAAGTTCTAGCCAATTCTCTAGCTTATAAACATAATTCTGCAAATTCTGTGATGCAACTTGGTGGTCTTTATGGACGCTGATAAAGGCTGTATCGTCTGCAAAAGTTGACGTGTGGATTTTGGGGTCTGACGGCATGTCGGAGGCATAAATCAAATATAAAGTGGGACCCAGTATGCTACCCTGTGGCACACCTGATTCAATTGGATGAGCGGTACTTAAAAAATTGCCTTCTTTGATTTTAAATTTGCGACCGTATAAATAACTTTCCATGAGTTTATGGGTGTTAGCAGGCAGAGTTAATTTAATTTTGTGCATTAAACCGTCATGTCAAACTTTGTCGAACGCTTGGGAAACATCAATGAAAAGCGCGGAACAGTATTTTTTGTCTTAAAACGACCGTCTTATCACATTTACCAATCTGTGTGTTTGTTCGATGGTACTGTGTTTAGCTCTGAAACCGAATTGGTGATTTGGGATTCATTGAGTGTCGTTCAGAATTGGAATCAACTTAGCCATTAACAATTTTTCAAACAGTTTTGAAATTGTCGGCAGTAGACTAATTGGCCTATATGACTCTACTTTGGTAGGTCCTTCCCTGGCTTAGGAATCATGGTAATCATAGATACCTTCCAATCTGCAGGATAGTATTCTAGGCGTAAAATAGCATTGAAGATAAAGAGGATAATTCTTCTAGCTACACGAGGTAACTCCACAAGCATTTTGGAGGAGAGCAAACCTATTTTGATCATTACTCACGGTCTTAGGAGCTTTTGAATTTGATGACACTTGAGCAGATGTCGGGCTCCTTTGTCGCTTAAGAACTGTGACGTATTTATCCATACCTACTTGTTTTCTAGGTTTGACTACACTATTTGATGTAGAAGGTGTTGATGTTCCTTCATCTATTGAAATCACAATATTGGGCGAACAGGAACGACGCCGTTCTACGGCTCTTGTAGTAAGAAAATTCTCCACAGATTCTTTTAAGGATTCTTCCTCAGAGACCCATATAGTTTTTCTAGTCGAGCTAAGCTGTTTCTCAGAATTACATCTGAGAGGAACACTCATACAGTTTTTATGCGATTTTTAATGTTTTTTTTTATATTTTTACCTATTACGAGTTATTTTTTCACTTTTTTGTTTTATTTCAACCTATTACACTTTTTCACCTATTACGATTTTTTCACCGAAAATTCAGCCGCACTAAAAATAACACGTCCGAACAGTTCGATGAGACGAGACTGAATGCCTTCTTATATGAAGAGTAATCTTCGATCAACTTTAAAAATACATTTTCCAAATTTATAGATTCTTCTACTGCTACGAGAATAGTAGTTTTTCTCTTTTCCAAAGACGCTTGGTCCTCTGTCAACTCAAAATAATTATTAACAGGCCACATTGAGTTATCTTCTAAAAGAAATGAAGGACCATCAAACCAAATCGAATTTTTTATATCGTCTACATCACATCCTCTTGATACAATATCAGCTGGATTTTGCTTAGTAGGCACTTGGCGCCATGAAACGTTATCTGACCATTCTTGTATTTCAGCAACTCTATTCGAAACGAATGTTGCAAGGCTGGATGGATGAGTTTTTATCCAGTGTAACGTTATTTCTGAGTCTGTCCAGAAAGTTACACTCTCGATTTCAAAGCTAATCATCTTCTTAATTCGAGTCCATAATTTCGATAATAAATGCGCTGCTCATAACTCAAGTCTCGGGAGAGATTTCGTTTTGAGTGGCGCTACTTTTGATTTTGCCGTTAGCAACTTACAAAAGACTTTATTTGAGTCACAACTTCTTATATACAGGCAGCAACCATATGCCCGAATTGAAGCATCAGCAAAACCATGAATCTGGATTGATGCCACCGAAGTGGTGTGGACGAATCTAGGGATTTCAATAGAATTAATTTTTAACAAATTGTCTATAAAATTCTCCCTAGTCGCATAGGTATTGATTTATCCCAGTCAAGTTTTTGAATCCAAAGTTCTTGAAGTAATATTTTGGATTTCGTTATTATTGCGCATAAAAGGCCGAGTGAATCAAACAATTTGGATGAAACAGACCAAATATTTCTTTTTGTTGCTTTCAGATCTTTAAAACTATCCTCCAAATTAAACTTGAATGTATCATTCTTCGGAACCCAATGTATGCCTAAAGCTTTAGTTAAATCGGTATCATGTAATAATTTTTTCTTACACTCAGATATATTGAAATCAGGGTGATTTGAAAACCATTTTGTTAAATAAAATTTAGCTGAACTCAATATTTGAGTCACTTGATCTCCAATAGTTAAAAGTTCGTCAAAACTATCAGCACCTGTTAACAAATCGTCAAAATAAAAATCACGGCGAATTACTTTTGCCCCGATAGGCAAAGTCTCTTTGTATAAATCACTCAAATAAATGAGACATCTGATCGCTAAAAACGGTGCAGAAGAAGTACCATAAGTTACGGTGTTTAAGCGAAACACTTGTAGTGCATCAGACGAATTTTGTCTCCAAAGGATTATTTGAAAATCTCTATCATTGTCGCCAACCAAAACTTGACGATACATTTTTTCAATATCAGCCGTGATTACAAAATTATGAAAACGAAAACGGATTAGAGTCGCGTATAAATTTTCCTGTACAATAGGCCCAACCATTAAAATACCATTGACCGAAGTTCGTGAAGAAGTACGACACGATGCATCAAAAACTACACGAAGTTTGGTACTTGTACTTTGAGGTCTCAAAACGCATTGATGTGGTATGAAATAATGAGGAAATTTCGGTGTTTGGTTGTCTGCAATAGACATATGACCTAAGTCGACATACTCTTTCATAAAATCGTGATACATTTCTCTCATATTTTGGTCATGTGAAAGTTTGCGCTCAAGCGCTAAAAATTCCCGTTTGGCGGTATCAAACGATGACCCCAAAATGTTTTTGTCTGATTTGAAAGGAAGTGAGACTTCAAAACGCCCAGACGGTAAACGACGAACCGAATCTTTAAAATATTCCCCACATTTTTTCTGTTCCTCATTATATACTGATGTTTCGTGAGAAACTTCTTCAAGTTCCCAAAATTTACGAACAATCGAATCGATAGTTTCCTCGTTTTCTATTTTATTGCTAACATGACATAATTTTGAACTAGAGCCCTTTGACTGATCACACTTTCCAGCTACTATCCAGCCAAAAGATGTTTTCACAAGAACGGGTAGGTTTGGATTATTCTTAATCTGTGCAACACATAATAGTTCAAAGAACATTTCACCACCAATTAACAAATCTACTTTCTGAGGTTTATAAAATTCAGGATCTGCCAATTCAATATTTCTTGGAATATTCCAATTTGTAGTGCAAATCCTGCGATCAGGTTGAAAGTTCGTAATTGAACTCAATACCCAAAATGTCGAAGAGAATTGAGTAGAATTAACCCTCGACATAACGGTGATCTCGATATTAGATTTAGAAACCGAACTAATTTCACCTATTCCTGTTAAATTTAATATGCCTCCATCTCGTTTTATTCAAAGCCTTTGAGCAAGTTCCTCGGTAATCAAATTAGTTTGAGAACCGCAATCCAATAGTGCTCTTGCTAGTATAAAATCGCCAGAACTACATTTAACTTTTATAATAGTAGTAGCAAGAATCACATTGGCATCAGATGCTGAGTGATTTACTGCAGCGTTAGAAGTTGTCAGAATATCTGACGAAAAGTTCGAAGCAGTATTCACACTCTGAGTCTCAGAACTATAACGATGCAAAAGCTTATTATGTGCCAGTGCTGCCAGTATTTTTTTTGAGCTTATCCCCAATTTTTGATTTGTCATCCCCAAAAATCCCCAAACTGATTTTGGTGGTCCACAGAAGAGATAGAGGTATGTTTTGCTGTGAAAATGGCAATCTTAATATTCATAACTTTGGATTCTGTTATGTTAGGGATATTACCTAAATTAATTTAGAAACACATTAACATAATTTTATGACTGTAATTGAAAAAAATATTTCTTACAATAATTCTCTAAAGTATTTCTTGCGTAAGAGATTCGAAATTATTTATTTGTATTTGATCGTTTAACCAAAGACTATAAATATATAAAGATGTTGCACTGCCATACATTGTTCTGCCACTGCTAAATTATTGATGGGATTTTGCGAAAATCCCCTTGTGTATGACTAATGAGAGAATTTTACACACATTTGTTATGCTCTTTTCAAAACATTCATTCAGTCGTCGTTGAGCAAGCGATGAGAACGCATGCGGATGGTTATCGTCACTTTTTTCCAAAATTTATTAAGCATTGTTGTTGCTTCTTGTTGGACGAAGCATAGCAAACACATGCGATTCAATTACAATTGAACACAAAAATAAAAAACTGTTTTAGATGGACTTATTATTGTTTTTTTCTAAAAATAACTGTTTTAAAATTGTTTTTTGATATTGATAATTGTTATTTATAGTCCCTGATATTTTTTCTTAAGGTGTTTATATCTGGCTAAAACTCTTTCTTATTTTAAACGTTTGACAATATGTTTGCTGGGAAAATTCTCTCACCAAAACATCTTTATTTTTGAGTACATCCCAGCATACCATTTTCGGAGCGCTCCGAAAAAGGAGTCAGAAAAGAGTCCAACAAAAGAGCATTTTCGGAGCGCTCCGAAAAAAGGAGTCAGAAAAGAGTCCAACTGAAGAGCATTTTCGGAGCGCACCGAAAAAGAAAAGAAAAATTTGCTTGTTACTGTCCTGAGTCTCAGTATGACTCAGAAATTCCACTTAATTATGTGTGTACCAAAGCGTTGTTGTCTTGTTATTTGTGTTTTGAACAAAAAAAAAACATAGCTGTACCACACAAGCATAATAAAAACAAGATTACGCAGAGCTCAAGAAAAACCTCATAAAAGACTCTTATCTGACATTATCTAAGAGCTCTTTAAGAGCCCAAAAAAACCCTCATAAAAGACTCTTTTCTGACGTTATCTAAGAGCTCTTTCTGACGGACCATTTTCGAACGTAATGACGCTCTTTTCTGAAGGTTTTCGGAGCAATTATGATTGTTTTTTGGGCTCATAAAGAGCGTTAACGCTCCGAAAAAGGTGTCAGAAAAGACTCTTTTCGGACTCATATGGCTTGCTGGGATACATATGTATGTACATACATATATTGCCGAATCAAAATACATACAAACTAAAAGAAGTCTTGTTTTCACAAAATGTATGTGCAAATAACCTGTGGAAAAATAAATGTTACCGTTTGTGTTATTGTAGGGTAAGAATACGTGTTTTATTGTTGTAGAAATGAAACTATATTGATTCGCACCGAAATAAAAACCTTTATTATATAAATTTTTAGAATTACATATTTAGAGAGATATAAAACTAGCAAATAATGAAAATAATCACTTAATTATTACATACATTACTTTCAAATTTATTTTGTATTTTAACGAGCCATTTTAACCAAGATCCTTTAAAAAACTTGTTTTCATATATGCAATGCGCAATGCGTAAGTTGCACCAAAAATACAATTTATTCTTTACGGTTTGATGAGAATAACGAATGTTATAAACACAGAGTGAAGATTCTTAATTACTAGTTCTTATTTTACTACGGAAGCATTCCACATGGGAAACATACAAATTATCAAGTACTCTATATGTCATTGTTAGACAAACATAAACAAAATTTTGCAAGTGCAGTACTGTATTAAGACGCATAACATTTATTTCTTTACTCTATTTTTTGTTTTCTTTTTTACTGTAAATACATGACTGAACTACGTTTTCTTTGTTTTTTGTTGTTGTTTGTATCTTGTGTTAATAAACTATCGAAAAATATATTTTTTTCTATATTCACAAAAATTTTTGTTGCTCGTGCAAAAGGTATAAGGTAAAAAAATCGTTAAAAATAGAACGCATTATTTCACCACTTCAAAACTCACACAGTTTGTAAAAAAGACCTATAAGAATACACCCTCAAAATTTAAAAAAAAAAGATGTAATCAGTTTGAAAATCGAAATAAAAGGATGAAAATGATACAAACTTAAAAAAATGGTATGGGGATATGTCATACCGCTTTGGTATTTTAGAAGAAATTGAAATTACCTTCAAAACAAGGTATATCACATTAAAATCGATCCAGTATTTCAAGAGTTACATGCGATTGAATGAACACACCTCTTTGAAAAAATCGCCATTTCACCAAAGTTCAATTGGTCATAACATTTAAAAAAAAAAAATTATATTTTTTTCTTGAAACACGTATAAAATATTTTTAAGAGAAGAATGCATACACAAACTGCCGAAGCAATTCAAGTTAGTGATGTAAAAAATCCGTACCGTTTGACATGGAATGACTCATATGTACTTAAAATTAAAAAATTAAAGTTAAAATTTTGAAACACTGATAAATAAATTTAATAAATACTAAAAAAAAAACATTCGTGTTATTACAACTTCATTCTATACAAAAATAGAGACAGAAGTTCATAATTGAACTGTCTATAAAATTATATATGGTAAGTACATACATACACAAAATTTTGTCAATTTTAAATACACTGCGTGCAACATCTTTATATATTTATAGTCTTTGGTTTAACTCTTGAGATCCTTTTTTTTTGTGATTTTAAAGATGTCTTGCATGCAACACACCAAGAATAATTTGTTGGATTACTAGTGTCTTGAAACGATTTTGGTGCACAAGAAACACATTTTAGCCACCCTAAACGAAAATAAAAATATAAAAATATACTCGTATATGTATATTTCAAAGCTTTTGCCCAATCTTCGCGTTCCCAAGAAGCATTATGATTTTTTTAATAAAATTTGAACCATTTGAAACGGTAAAATTATATTTTTTTTAAATATTTATATACTTCTTCTTTATTAGAAACCATACACTATATATTCACACACATTTTTAGACTTGCCAGACGCACATTTTTTAGCTCAAAAATCATTCTTGTTACCATTAATAATAAAAAGATCTCCAAAAATCCCCTAAAATTGTGTTGTCATCCCCAACAAATCCCCGGATCCCCAAGATGCAATTTTTATCCCAAATCACGAAAAAAAATCCTCAATTTGGGGATAAATCCCCTAAACTGACAACGCTCTTATGTGCTCCCCTGCAAACTCTGCATTTTTGAGCACTACAACGTGTATGACCCTTTTTTAGACAATTAATTCATGCAAGTGCGGCTTTTATAAATTCAAATCTTTGAACAACTGGCACTATCGTGAAAAAAGAACAATTATATATGTTATGATCGGCAGATTTACAAAATAGACATTTTTCAACAGATTGTTTCGATTTCGTTACAATTAGTGATGTTTTCGAATTTTTCTTAGGCACAAATTCGTTTTTATTTTTCATATTTTTAGGTTTTGAATCCGAAGATTCATCAGCAGAAATATGCTGGTATCTTCTATTTAACATTGCTTCGCAGTCAGCTTTTCGAAGTCAAGCTGTTCTTCCCATTTGGATTTAGTGACTGGATCAACTTTCAACGTCACCAAATGAATTAAAATTGCTTTCGATATCTTTTTATCATCGCCAATTGACAACAAAGAATCATAAATGGCGGAAACCGTGTCTATCATGCTTCTCAAAGCTGGAGCTGAAGGTTTGCTAATTTCTGGGAGGTCGAATAATTTTTAAATATTTTTTAGAAAAATGAGACAATCATTGTCATATACCTTCTTCAAACTCGCTAATGCCTTTGGATAATTATCTTCAGTTACTTGAAAACCTTTAACTGTTCCTAAAGCTTCATCAGTTAAGCATGACATAAGATGGTTAAATTTTTCAATATCTGTCGATGTATGATCATTATGTACCAAATTTTCAAACAAACTCATAAAATTTTTATAATCGGAATATTTTCCGCTGAATTCAGGAAGTCGCATGTTTGGAAGCCTAGAATGCAAACTCGTTCTTCTATTCTTGGCCTGAAGCGATCTCAAAGGGATTGAAAGAAATTGTCTTTTCGAGAATTGACTTTTTTATTCTCTCAATATTTTCAACAACTTTGGCTTTTCGCTGCATCAGTTTTTCTACATTCTCTGATACAGGAAGAGATTGATGTTTCTTTCCACCAGCCATATCGAAAAAAGAATCAAAAATATTTCAAATATTTACTAGAACCCAATAAAATTTAATATCGAAGCTATTTATATTTTATTATCGAAGAATCTATCTTTTATTCCTATTCCTTAAAAGCGATTTTGATGAAACATTTTTAACAAAAAAATATAAATTGTTCGGAAATACACAATAAAATTTTAGCACAACTCAATTATAATATGATGTTAATAAAATTTTCTTTTCACTATTAAATTGTTTAAAAGTTACTAATTTTTTAGATTTAATTTTTTCTAAAAAAAACTCGTTCTAAAATCCGTGAATATCAACCAGTCTTTGGTAAACTAATTATTTTTTCAAGATTTATAAATTTATAATTATTTATTTTAATTTATCTCACAAATGTTTGTTTACAAATTAAAGTAAATTTCTTTACGTGTAACGTAATCTTAAACAATGTGGTTAATCTGACAGCTTTAAGTGATATGCAATAGTGGCCACTTTAAACTATTGGTTTATTATGGCAACACGGAACGAACGGAAAGAAACACACAGATGATCACCAACAATAAGAGTTTGTGCGTGAAAGGTGAATAAAATAACAAAGAAAACAACAATGAAATTGTTATTTAATTTATAAAAATTAATAAAATTATCACTCGCGATAATTAAAAAAATTTAAAACTAATTTCTTAATAAAGTGCCGACGGTTCACTGTGATTTTGTGCAATTTAATATATGTATGTAACAGAGATCAGTTATGAGTACTGGAAAAGTGAGTATACTTGACAGTATTGATCTATCTGTCGTCACGTTAACAACAACATTTCTTCAAATAAAATGTTTTTTCCATTGCGTTTTTTTTCGCATGTGATTTTTCTTTACTTATTCTGTGACCGTGTTCAAAATAATAAACATTTTTAAAAACAATATAAATTAACAAAAACAAGTATACTATTGTGAAAACAAAATAAAGCGAACATATAAAAGTGATGATGTGCATGCACATCTTACTTCAATGAAGCCAAATAAAAAACATAAAAACAATAACTCTGCATCAAAGGCAGACAAAAACAATTATTTTTTCACCGTTACAAACCATTGACGATGATAATGATATTGAAGACGATATAATACCAAAGGAAGGTAAAAAACATATTCCACAATAACTATTATAAAATGCAAATTAGAAGAAATTCACGAGATTTGTAAAATTACTAAAGTAAATGATTATGCCATACAAAAAATTTCTATTGGACATAAAGATTTTTGTAATACAAAAGAAGACTTAAATTTAATTTGCAACCAAATTAATGGAAAATATGAATTTTTCTCGTATGCTTCAAAAAAAGAAAAACCTTATAAAGCATTATTATTTGGGTTGGATACCCAAGATCCATCCGTGCTGAAAAACAAATTAATCGCAAATGCCTAGAAGTAAAAATCGTAAACAAGAGAACACAATATGGTGTATATGTTATTTTCGTAGTCTACTTTCAACGCAAGACTATCACTATCAGAGAGTTAAGACAAAACTACTCCGTAATTGACTATGTTAAAGTTAAATGGGACTTCCAAAAGACTAATAAGTCCAGAGTTACACAGTGTCGTAACTGTCAAATGAATGGTCATGGCTCAAGCTACTGTAATGTAAAAACATTTTGCGCAAAATGTGCTGGAAGTCATCCAACCGCTAATTGCAACGAGGAGGTTGTAAAATGCGCAAATTGTAATGGGCCCCATCAATCAACTGATAGTAATTGTCCCAGCAAAGCAAACTAATTACTGGTCAAGCAGCGTAACAAGCCAGTGAACAAACGGCCAACTGTGAACAATCCGTACATTGTGAACAACCAGAACTTCCCTAACGCTCTCCAGCAAAATGTTCCAGAATTATCAGGCGTTTGGCAAGCATCAAGAAACTTTCAGAGCAGTGGTAATAGCAACAATACTCAGACTGCAAATTCTCTTAACAATTCCGGACAATTGTTCTCAATTCAGGAATTACAAGCAATTACAATTGAATTAATCACCAATCTCAGGAATTGTAGAAATAAGCTAGATCAATTTGAGGTGATAACAAACCTCGCCACAAAATTCCTTTCACAATGGCTAGCGATGAACTAAATATAGTAACTTGGAACGCAAGAGGCGTTCAAAATAAAAGTATTGAACTGTTTGAATCCTTATTAGCTAATAACATTCACATATGCTTACTATCTGAAAGTTGGCTTAAACCAAATTTTCCTCTTAGTCACCAAGAATATATTATACATAGAAATAATAGGAAGAGTAGGGGGCGTAGCAATAATAGTAAAGAACAAGTAAGAGTGCTAAATTCGGCTGTGCCGAATCTTAAACACCCTCCACCTAAACGTAATAAGAAATACAAAAACTATACTGGTTAAAGGACTAGAATATCCTTATTCTGTGTTTTCTATTCAGTCTTAGTGCAAATTTTATTATTATGTATTTGATATATTGTTTGAAAGACAACTTTACGACCAACATAATTTATGTTAAATATTTTGAAATGTTCTCTAATTTTCACCATTTTTAATTGATTTAATTAAGGTGTTATGACACTTGCTATTTTTTGTATTTTTCCAATATTGGAGAACAGTACAAATATATTTGCATAAGAAAACTGACTACGTGTAAAGAGTATGAGTATATCATAAAAAATCTTGAAATGGTAAACAAATATACTTGTGTTATCGATAAATAATCCAAGACTGTCAAAAAAAAATACAAAAATGTTTAACTTAAAATTGACATTTCGAGATTAAATGTTAGCACTGTTGCCTATTTTTTTAGTTTTTGATCGAAAGTAGCGGTTTTAATTTTTTTTGCGATTTTTAGCTTTTTTTGACGGGTTTTTGTGTTAACAAAACGTGGGCAATATTGTTTGTTTTGTTTACATTTTATTTTATTGTATTTCTTATTCTTTCTCGCATTTGTTGTTTCATTCAATCAATCCTAAAAAAATCCAATACAAAAAATAGCAAGTGTCATAACACCTTTACCAATTCTTACCATAATTTACAGAGTCTGTCTGATGTTCATAATAATCTTGAGTGTAATTTAACAAACAGAGTATAAACAACTTGGCAATAGTTAAAAGTATGATGTTATCTAAAACTAAGTATAGACGATATGTTGAATCAGCATATTTATGCTGAAAAATTTGTGACAAGTGTTTACATATCGTGTAAACGCAAAATTTTTTCAGCATACGTATGTTTAACAACATGTGCTAACACTTTGTTAACAATGCCAACAAACGTATGTTTGTAATTTTAGCATATCGTGTAAACAGCATATTATTAGTGTTTGACAAATTTCCTGCGTATGTTGACAGATATGTTATTGGTTGAAAAGCGTATGCAAGCTTTTCAGCATATGGCAAATTCATATGCGATCAGAGTTGTATTTTCTAATAAAGCTGATAAGAAAACAACAATGTCGGCTTCATTGATTTAAATCACAAATTATAATCTGAAGGACAGACGACGTTTGTATAGTTTATACAATTTATTATATTCACATATAATAACAAAATAATTGAACACAAATATTAATTTAAATGGCGGAAAACTGCGTTTGTTGACATTAGCAAAAACATATGTTTTTGCATCTTTTTTGTGTAATAGTGTTGCGATTTTTTTTTGAGTGTGATAGAAATCGGTCAGATTTTCCACTGAATGAATCGTACGATTGTGTACGATAGTGTATCACGACCTTTAAGGTCACCCGCCGATAGTTTTTTTATGTAAATACAATTCTTGTTGCATATGTACCTACACACATACACACACAAGAACACAAAACGCAATATAATGCCCGGCGGCATTGTTCAAATTAATGGACAAATTACCGCATTCGTGATCGAATGAGCTAACGTATCGAAAAATGATTTCGATATCGAAATTATGATAAAATGTACTACATTTCTTGCTCGATATCGTATGCCATAATCTCAAATAAGAAAATTTCGATCAATTTTACTCGATATCGAATGCGATAATTTGGCCCCAGGTCTCTAGAAATAAACAATAACCCCCTTATTCAAAAACGATTATTAAATTTAAGAAACATTAAGACAGATTTGCATATAAAAATTTGCTTAAAAACGCAATAGCTAGACCAATTTCCTCCCACGTCATCATTTATGTTTTTTTTATTGATATTTTTATTATTTAATTTTATTTCAAAAATTTCACATAAAATACAGAAGTTGAATAATAATTGAAAAATATTGCCAAACTGACTAATTTCACAAACAAATGTTTATACGACTCAGCATATGTAGCACCACATAAAATTCAACATATCGTATAAACACAAAAATCGTATGCTAACTCTTATGTTGACATTTCATTTGCTGACATATGCTGACATCAAAAAATTTGCTACTTTCAACATATGGTGTAAACGTCTAACATATGACATAGGAATTTGCTGCTAATTGTAATCATATGGCTGTCAGCATATATATGCTGATTCAACATATCGTCTAAACTTACCTTAAAACCAACCGATAAGCTAAAGGGTAGATCATCTTGCCTTTAAATTTTATAGTGAGGTATGTGGTTGAAGTTGCCATATGTTCTGGAAAAAATGTCAAATTCATGAAAAATAAATTAATTTTAATTTTGTTTTGCCAATAAATAATTTGATAAACAAAAATGGAAAGCAGACGTTTGATTTATATTTTTTTCACACACAAATGTTTTCACAAACACACACAATTTACTGGTTCTTGTCAGTAATTTGTCAAAAGTAATCGGTTTTTCACTGGTATTGCCATATTTTAGAAAAAAAAATATTTTATTTTACAAGGAAGTTGTAATAACGAAAAATCTTAAAGGTCACTTTATTCCTCACTTTAATTAAAGTTACCTTTTACTATAATTAGTAGTATTTTGTTGAACTCTTAATATTTCAATTTTGATATTTTCTATTAGTTAAGTTATTCTTAAGTTCATTGAATTTAATTTTCATTAAATTATTTTTACTGAAGAAGGAATTGTTTAACAACTTGAAAAATTTTTATTTTTGATAATTTTTCTGACTAGGTTTCGAACCTGGGTTGTTGGTTGAATTTACATATGTTTCGAGAAACACCACTTTCTCTCATCAGAATTCTTTACGTTCTGACCCTTGCACCACTACGGTGCCTGCTAGTCAACAGACAACATCAATCCTTTAACCAGTGACTGGTGGTTCGAAGTTTTCTGTAATTATCATTTTTTTTTTTATTAATTTCTATTTAAGTTGTTGTTTTTCCTTTTCTTCAGTTTTTTCTTTCGTATTCATGTCGAGACTTCGTCTCGAAAACCTGAATACATTTGTTTTATGTTTGTTGTGCACTTTCGTACACATGTAAACATTACGGCTTGTGCCTTAGCTATAGTTACCTTTTACTATTAAGAACATTAGAGGCAAGTGGTAATAATGGCCCTAAGAGTGCTATATTCGGCTGTGCCGAATCTTAAATACCCTTCAACTAAGCGTAATAATAAATACAGAAACTACAATAGACTAGAATATCCTAATTCTGTGTTTTCTATTCAGTCTTAGTGCAAATTTTATTAGTATTTGATATATTGTTTGAAAGACAATTTTACGACCATCATAATTTATGTTAAATATTTTGAAATGCTGTCTAATTATTACCATTTTTAAGTGATTTAATTACCAATTCTTACCATAATTTTCATAATGTTAATAATAATCTTCAGTGTAATTTAACAAACAGAGTATAAACAAGTAAGAGTGCTATATTCGGCTGTGCCGAATCTTAAATACCCTTCACCTAAGCGTAATAAGAAATACAGAAACTACACTAGACTAGAATATCCTAATTCTGTGTTTTCTATTCAGTCTTAGTGCAAATTTTATTAGTATTTGATATATTGTTTGAAAGACAATTTTACGACCAACATAATTTATGTTAAATATTTGGAAATTTTGTGTAATTTTCACCATTTTTAATTGATTTAATTACCAATTCTTACCATAATTTACAGAGTTTGTCTGATGTTCATAATAATCTTGAGTGTAACTTAACAAACAGAGTATAGTGATTTTGCTCAAAAAAAAAAAAAAAAACAAAATCAAATAGGGCTTTTAGAGGAGATACCAGCAAAAAAAAATTTGTTGCCGGTCACGCCTATTTTCGAGGGGGCGGGCCCTTAAAATTGAAAATACATAGGCCTATATCTCGGGAACTACTGGTTGTCTGATAATTTGTAATACATTAAATAAAAGGTATTAAAAATACCTTTCCAACGATTATAAAATATGGACCGAATATGGGTTAAATCCGAAAAGAATATTTTTTGACCCGAATTTATTTGTTTTTTGGAAATGGTTCTATATGGCAGGTATGACAAATTATGGGCCGATCTTCTTAAATTTTGGAACAGTTATTTTCATGCATATGAGGATATTTCACGTCGAATTTCAACATAATAACGGTATATATACGATATATATTAGTATTAACGTTGATTTCGAGAGTGGACCTTATGTGGGGGATATAGTCAAATATAGACCGATATTCTCAAAATCCAGCAGTTAGATTTAGGCATATATGTAAATGATCCGTGTAAAATTTTGGATTGGTACACTTATTTATAAGCGATTTATGGGTATTAAAGTGATTTTCGGAAGAGGGCTTTATATGGGGCATACGGTTAAAAATAGACCGAAATTCACAAAATTTTGTGGGATGATTTTTGTATATATGTAAATGATCTGTGCAAAGTTTTGTGTCGGTAACGATATTTATACAATATATATAGGGAAAAATCTCTTTTTCAGATGTGGTCCTTGTATGGGAGCTATGGCCAGTTGTGGGCCGACCACCATAAAATTCAGAACAACAATTTATTTTCCTATAAAGAGTATTTATGTCAAATTTTAGCCGTTTAACATTATTTATATCTCTTTTATACGTATTGAAGTGAATTTTGGAAGTGGACTTTATATGGGGTCTATGGTCAAACATGGACCGAATTAAAAAAAATTTCGTTTTGAGATTTCTTTTTGTATAAAACTTATTTTTGCTGAATTTTGTCTTGATATTCCAATTTTATAGGCATTTATTTATCATTAAGCCATATTTCGGGAAGATTGTTGTATGGGGGCTATGACCAATTCTGGGCCGACTACCATTAAATTTAGTACAACAATTTATTTGCCTATAAAGAGTATTTATGTCAAATTTTAGCCGTTTAACATTATTTATATCTCTTTTATACGTATTGAAGTGAATTTTGGAAGTGGACTTTATATGGGGTCTATGGTCAAACATGGACCGAATTAAAAAAAATTTCGTTTTGAGATTTCTTTTTGTATAAAACTTATTTTTGCTGAATTTTGTCTTGATATTCCAATTTTATAGGCATTTATTTATCATTAAGCCATATTTCGGGAATATATATATTTGTATGGGGGCTATAAGAAATCATGGACCGATTCTTACTATTTTCCGCACACTTTCTTCTTTTATAGTACAAACAACGTATACAAAATTTCATGGTATTATCTGCAATAATTTTCAAAATATTGCAATAAAATGGATGAAAAATATGAAATTTTTATGGAGGTGGTCTCACATATAGGTTCATAACTCTGGTTAACCTAAACCGATTTTGCTGATTTTAAATAGCAAACTTCTCGAAAGCACTTCTGACAGAATTATTGAAGGTTTGGATCCCGAGTATATCTGGGGACTTCAAAAAACTGATTTCAACAGACAGACAGACAGACGGACATGGCTTAATCGACTTCGCTATCTATAAGGATCCAGAATATATATACTTTATAGGGTCGGAAAATTTTTTTGTGGAAATTACACACGGAATGACAAACTTATATATACCCTTCTCACGATGGTGAAGGGTATAAAAAGGGGTACAATTCGGTTTTAGTGATTTTGTTAAAAAAAAAAAAAAAAAAAAATCAAATAAAATTTAGTACAACAATTTATTTGTCTAAAAAGAGTATTTATGTAAAATTTTAGCGGTTTAATATTATTTATATCTGTTTTATACGTATTTAAGTGAATTTAGGAAGTGAACTTTATATGGGGTCTATGGTCAAACATGGACCGAACTAAAAAAAATTTCGTTTTGCGATTTCTTTTTGTATAAGACCTATTTTTGCTGAATTTTGTCTTGATATTCCAATTTCATAGGCATTTATTTATCATTAAGCCATATTTCGGGAATATATATATTTGTATGGGGGCTATAAGAAATCATGGACCGATTCTTACTATTTTCCACACACTTTCCTCTTTTATCATACAAACAACGTATACAAAATTTCATGGTATTATCTCCAATATATTTCAAAATATTGCATTAAAATGGACGAAAAATATCAAATTTTTATGGAGGTGGTCTCACATATTGGTTCATAACTCTGGTTGACCTAAACCGATTTTGCTGATTTTTAATAGCAAACTTCTCGAAAGCATTTCTGACAGAATTATTAAAGGTTTGGATCCCGAGTATATCTGGGGACTTCAAAATCTGATTTCAACAGACAGACAGACGGACATGGCTTAATCGACTCCGCTATGTATAAGTATCCAGAATATATATACCTTATAGGGTCGGACAATTTTATTGGGGAAATTACACACGGAATGACAATCGACAATTCCTATTGTGAACACTACTCTTATAGAAAATATCGGTATTAAAGTTCCAACCATTACTGGTAATATAAATATATATGCTTGCTATTTTACAGGCGGCCGCGCCGGTCCCGACAATTCCAAAAAGCAAATTTTTGCTTCTGACATCCATAACCTCAGTAGGAGTGAAAAGTATATAATTGGTGGCGATCTAAACTGTCGACATCAAATATTGGTATGTACACGAGCCAACTGTTCTGGCAATATTTTATATGAAAAACAAGACTCTTACAATTTAAATATATTGTTTCCTGATGAAAGTACATACATACCTTACCAATTAAACCACCAAAGTTCAACACTGGATATTTTCTTAACAAATTTTACAAATAATTTATCTTCTCCCGAAGTTATCAACGATCTAAGTTCCGATCACCTTCCCGTTAAACTTGCTTGGAAAACTGATTATATGAATAGCAATCTTAACTATTTTGATTTTAAAAATGCAAATTGGAAACGGTTCTCTTTATTTATAAAAATAAATATTTCCTTGCCTAACAATAATGCATATTCAAGCAAAGAGATGGTTGACTCTGCAATTCGCCAATTTTTTAATACCCTAAATGATGCAGTTATGCATAGTGTTCCACAAAAACAAAAGAGAAGCGTAAGAAAACCTTTACCAAACAATATAAAATTGTTAATTAGAAACCGTAACCACTTTCGTAGGAATTGGCTTCGTTATAGAGATGTTCGTACCTAGTATAAGTTCAAAACCTTAAATTCTGTAATTAAATCGGAAATTACTAAATTCAGAAATAATTCATGGAATCAGGCATTGTCTACATTAGACAAAAACTCTTCTCCTTTTTGGAATTTAACCAAAATTTTAAGGAAGAGATCCAAAAATATTCCAATACTAAAGCTTAATGATTCACGATTTTCTTCGAGGTCATTTATAGTGTTCATAGGCTCGAAATGTTCTAACGTTTTTCAAATAAACGCAGGATGTCCTCAGGGGTCCTGTTTATCTCCAATTTTGTATAATATATACACAGCTGATATACTTACTATCAACCACTGTATTATATCTATGTTTGCAGACGACACCGCAGTCTTATGCTCAGGTAATTTATCCTCCGAAATATTAGCAAACCTGCAATCGGCTATCATAACATTATTGAAATATATTACAAAATGGAAAATAGCATTAAATTATAATAAAAGTCAAGCAATTTATTTTACCAGAAAAAGGAAATCATATTTTCTTCCCTAAAATGGTATAATTTTAAACAATATCGAAATCGAATGGGAAAATAACGTAAAGTATCTAGGTGTAGTTATAGATCCAAAATTAACTTATAGAGACCATATATCATACATCGTTCATAAATGTAACATACTTACTAGAACTCTTTACCCCCTAATAAATAGGACAGATTTAAGTATTGAAAATAAAATGTTAATATTTAAAGTTATATTTCAGGCAATTATGTTTTATGCAGTCCCAGTTGTAATGTACACGAGTTTAGCAATTGTTCAATCAAGTTTCCGTTTGAGGATTGAGTGTGTCTATCATGAACTCTTTTTAAGTGTTACTTTTATTTAACACGACAGGATATTATAGGGATAGGACTGCGAGAGCCTTTGATGTGCTAGCAACAGTGGTGTGGGGGAGTTCGGTCCTTTCCTATAAATCCGCAATTTCACTACAAATTTTATTATAGACTCTCTATTTTTTTTGCATCGTTACGGTGTTAGGGCCAGAATGACTAGATTACTACAATATTATTTTGCCCCTTTTCTAGTCATAACAAAAAGAAAAATCTACTAAGTTGTCCTTGAATTTAATCCTCGTAAAAATCTCTCTCTGGTGTTAGTGAGAGATTGAGCCTCATAACCCACACCTACCATGTTTCAATGGCTAGAATTTACTTGAAACCCCACGAGTAACAACCTAACTAATGATCTTAGACTTTTGCCTCAGCCATTCCAAAAGAAAACACCCTCAACATTTTCAGTTAACAATTCATGAGTCTAAAACAATTTTATTCATAAAAATTAAAATTATTATTTTAAAAGAGATAATTTGATTATTCTATTTAAATCTATGCCTAATTTAATATACATTAATATTCTCCAATCTTTCTTCAAATGACATACTATTAATAACCAAAACATTTATATAATCTTGGACTGAATATAATATATCGGGTCTGTTATTTAATTATAATTAAATAGGCAAAATATAATACTAAACAAGAGAAGCAAAAGAATTCATTCTACTAGAGAGAGAGAGAAACAAAAATGAATACTGCAATAACATTGGCTTATTTCCATTACTGTTTGTATTGCTACCATTATAATGTTAATGTTAGCATTTTCTTTTAGTTAACATTTTGTTCCACAATATTCATTCTAAGTCTCTGTTAACTTGTTTTTTTGCTTCACTTGCATAAATATGAGCAATCAAAAATATATGGTTTTAAAAGATTAAATATAACAAAAATGAATCAAACTTACCGCATCATGCTCGTATCTGATGAAGGCCTCCAACAGGATCTTGATGATGGGAGAGGGGTTTAGGAAATCTTCATTAAATCATACACTTTTCTTGTTTGCCGTAATTATTTTGCCCAAGTATTAGTAGGTCGTTATTAATTAATTATAATTTAGGATAGGTTTAGTAGTTTAAAAAAAATATGAAAAAACGTATAGTATTATCCACTAGGTGGATTCTATTACACTTTTAATTCAGCGCCATTTTGTTTTTATAGTGTTAGGTTAAGTATATAAAATTTTAAATTATGTACCTATTTTTGCAAATTAATTAGCTAAATTTTACTTTAAGTAGATAACTTTAAAATTACGTACATAATTTTTAACTTAGTTATATACTTTTAAAATTGACGTAAATAATGTTTAAATTACGTTTAAACAATTTTTAATGTAAATCAATAATGTTAAATTTATCTATCCAATTTCACAACCATGTCGATAATTCCCAAACTACGCACATAATTTCCAAATTAGCCACATAATTTTAAAATTATATGAATAATTTTTAAGCTAAGCACATAGTTCCAAAATTAGCGACATAATTCCAAAATTAAATAGATAAATCTATATATATAAAATTCAATGTATGTATGTATGTATGTATGTATGTATGTAACGTATAGACTCCAAAACGGCTGAGCCGATTTTGATGAAATTTTCACAGCATGTTACTGTGACTCTGGAAGGAATAATAGGGTACTTTTTTTTACCACGCCCACTTTTACGCCCACTTTTTTTAAAATATTGTAATTGAAGACCAAACCTTTGGACCAATATTTTTGAAATTTTCACAGCATTTAACTGGGACCCTGGTATGATTAATAGGGTACTTTTTTTGGCCACGCCCATTTTTACGCCCACTTTTTAAAAATTATGTAATTGCTCCCATATAGTTTTTAACAGATTTACTTCAAATTGTATACACATTATATACTCCAGGCGAGGTAAAAATAAAGATTTCTTAAGCCACGCCCCTTTTCACGCCAAATTTTTGAAAGTTTTATACTTTTTGTTCTCTATACAAATTTGTTCATTCCAACGTATTTTTTTATTTGGTAGTATATTGCTCTTAATACTGTTAACGTCGCCATATAACTATGAACCACGCCTACTTCATCGCCCCCTTTTTTAATTCAGATACTTACGTATACCACTAACAATGTTTGCTATACAAAATACTTTTTTTGTAATATGTATTTACCTAAAGTTTTATATACTTTTTAACTACATACATTTTTTTATTACCAAATCCCCATTTTTCACCCCATTTCACCTGAAATTATATTGCTTTTAATCTATATATATATATAAATGAATGTGTGTCTGTATGTTTGTGCTTAATAGGAGGCCAAACCCTTGGACCAATCTGCCTGAAATTTGTACAGCATGTTACTGTGACTCTGGAAGGAATAATAGGCTATATGAAGTTTTGATTGTACAAACGGGGGTGGCACCGCCCATATAACCCAAAAATATATATCGCCGTATTTTGGGCATTTTTTGACATACGTCAATGATATGTGGTACATATGGTATTGGCATAATTAGGAATTCGTACCAGGAGAAAAGTGAGTGGGACCACGCCCCTTTTTAGGAAAATTAAACATCGTAATATAGTCTTAACTACTGGACCGATCGTCATTAAATTTTCACAACAGGATATTCTTACGAAATAATAAATTCTTGGCTATGTAAGTGGACAAAGGGGCATGGTCTCGCCTAAAGCATTGCAATAAATACATTAAAATTAAATAAATAAATGTTTGTAAATACGTTTTACTTTATTTTATGACGAGGGGGGGGGGGGGGTAGCAAAGCACACCGGGTTTAGCTAGTTTTAAATAAATTTCATAATTTATAAAGTATATATGTATATAATTATTAGGTAAAGCCGGTAATTTTTAATTGCAAGTCAGGTAGGTAAAGTTTAGGTTAAGCATGTGATTTTTAGGTTAAGTAGAAAAATTTTACGTTCAACATGTGATTTTTAGGCTAAGTAGGCAAATTTTATATTAAATGGACGAATTTTAGATCATGTAGATAAATGTGTAGATTAAGCTAGTAATTTCTAGGTTCCCAATAGTTTCTGTAATTTAAGCTGATCTAATTAGGCACATCTTTATATTCAGTTGACGAGTTTATTGATAAAGCTGGTAATTTGGGGTCACAGAAATTGGAAATGCATTCTGGGCAATTGGAAATTGATCGTTGCCATGGGAAACAGTGTTCAATCTCTATCCGGCACATTTTTTTGGTAGAGTTCTCTTCCCCGCATGCCACTATCTGCAAATGGGGGTGGTTTGCAAGCTTACAACGGTCTTAAACCAAAAAATGGCGTTATAGGTATCTATAGAAAACGTTCCCGGATTAGAGAAATTTATAAAAAAAATAATTAAACTTAATATTATTACCTTCGCTTATGTTATTATCTGGGTTTTTCCCTTCGATTTATTAAATACAGCCTTTTTACACTTTTTTATACTATTTTATTTTATGCTTGATTGCTGTCTCGATCTGTCTGTTTAAGTGTGTATCTGATAAAAAAATGTTTGTTAGATTTGTGAGCGTCGCACAGTGGCTGAAATCGTTTTTCATTGGCCAAAAGTCGATTTTTTTTTGTCACCGATTTTTAAAATTTTTACACCTTTTTGGAGCTAATATATCCATATTAAGGTGGCCAAAAAATTAGGTTAAACTATTAATAATTGTGGGCGTGGCATGCTGTCAAACTCAACTGTTTTTTTAATTTCAGAAAAAGGTGTTTTTTATTTGTTTTTTGTCAAAAATAAATGGTTACTACTCGCAAGCTATCATCGATAATGGCCTGCGGTCTTTTTTATAATGTTGGTAGGATTATAGTCTTTAGTTGTTGTAAGTGGTTACCGCTCTAGCGTTTAATATTAGGGGCGTTCTGAAATATTTATGAAACTACTATATTTTTCTGAAATTTAAACTTTAGTGGAATAGAACTTCTAGGGAACAAAAGGGAACAAGAAACGTATACCACCCGAAGAAAGGTGAAAGTGTCTTCGTTAATCCTATATATACTTTTGCACCCGCCACGACCCGCCGGTAGAACACTTTTTTAATTTTAATGAAATTACTCTAAAAAAATTCAAATTACGATAATTTAAACAGCCCTATAGTTACTCGTGTACAATGGTGTATTAAATTTTCACTTTTTCGCCTAAAGGTTTATGTTTTTTTACTTTAGACTATGTAAAACTAAAATAATTAAATATAATACCTGCGAAAGGGTTTTATGGCTTTGTTTTGATTAGCAAAAAAATAAGTCATACAAATATCACAATAGGTTCTACAGTAAACATATGATCTCTTTCTAATATACCTGTTATCAACTGTTAGGGTCAACCAAAGTCATAAACAATTTTATAATAATAATCGCGACATTAAACCACTAAAGAAAAAAAACCCAATATTGGCGAGATACTAATTAGTTTTACCTGATATTAACCTTTTCGGCCGCACTTGAATTTAGCTGTGACTACCAAGAGCATCACATATTTTTTCATGACTTTTTACTGTGGATCAAATGCCGACTTATGAAACATATACTAAAAATCAGTTATGATTTGGATTTCGGGTCTTCAGGATCCATAAGAAACAATGGAACCAACAAAGAGTTAAGAAGTTCAAAAAAGAAACATGTTCAAGATGAATATCGCAAATTTTACCGCACGAAGATTCTTTTCAGATCCAGAAACAGCATCTGAAATAACAGGAGTGGATTTAAACCTTGTTTTCAGATTTAAAATAATCCTAGAAGTACTTGCGTGCAATGAAGAAATTTACGCTAGACAATTTGGAGATTATGCTAAGGAAACTGCAAAAATATATACAACCAACTACCCATGGAGAAATATGTCTGCAAGAGTCCATAAAATCCTTTATCATGGAGAAGATATCATTAAATATCATTTGGTGCCACTTGGAGAGCTATCAGAGGAGGCTCAGGAAAAAAGGAACAAGGATTACAGATTTTATAGAGAGCAAAATAATAAAAAAATTTCACGAAATTCCACAAATGAAGATCTATTTAATTTATTATTGGCAACATCAGATCCGTTCATATCCAATATTCGAAATCAATGGAAAGTGGAACATCGGGATTTAGATGAAGAAGCCAAAAAACTACTAAAGAACAGAAATAGCGCAGAACAAAATATAGAATATTTGCAATCAATATTTGTTTCAAATGAATAATAGTTATAATTGCCTTCATTGTTATTTAAGTATGAACAACATAGTATTAGTAAATAATTCTTTAAAAAAAAACCGACTTCAAAATTTCGGCCAAATAAAATGTTGGATTAATTTTCAAAAATGTTTAATATAACTAATGTTGTTGCACTTTTTTGATTGAAAGAAAGAATTTTGAAAATCTTGTTAATCTTCTAAAAAATCGGTTTATGCTAAATCTATAAAGTTTTCCCATTAACAGAGCTAAATTTTGACACCCATATTCGATATATTCTTAAAAATCGGTTTATGCTATATATCCCCGATTAATCTCAATCAATTTCTGAAATTTTAATTTTTTTACCTTAAATATATTTTTCTGCAAGCCATATCTTCCAAATAAAAAAATTATTTTTAAAATTGATTCATAAATCACGAAGTTATTCAACAATTTATAAGAGAAGCACAGAAAAAATATAGATAACGGTAAATAGAAAACCGTATGTCCGTCCGATCTTCATAAAAATTAAATGGGACCCACCTGCAAGCAAACCCTTTCAAACAAAAAAATAATTTTTAAAATTGGTTCAGAAATGGTTATCGTGGAACAAACATAAAAAAAGCAACATACCATTCGAATTGATAACCTCCTCCTTTTTGAAGTCGGTTAAAAATAATAATAAATAGAACCTACTATTGTTACAAATGCTAATAAAATCTATTGCAGTTTTTATTTTTAAAATGTTTTTTAAAATTATCAAATCTGACAGCAAAAAAGAATAAATTTTTCTGTAGTAACAGCAAAATCTCCAGTGAATTTTACTATTTTTTTTAGTGTAAACATTTTTTTGAGTGTAACATTAAAAAAATTCCATTATCACAAAAAATAATTATAATTATTATTAAGTTCCAAATATTAAATTTTTTAATATGTAAATAAAAAAAATAAACCCATATTTCACTCCAAAAGTTAAAAAAAATCAAAAGTTCAACTTTGACCTAGAAGTCCTTAAAAAGTCATCATCGTCCGATCTTCATAAAAATTAAATGGGACCCACCTGCAAGCAAACCCTTTCAAACAAAAAAAGAATTTTTAAAATTGGTTCAGAAATGGTTATCGTGGAACAAACATAAAAAAAGCAACATACCATTCGAATTGATAACCTCCTCCTTTTTGAAGTCGGTTAAAAATAATAATAAATAGAACCTACTATTGTTACAAATGCTAATAAAATCTATTGCAGTTTTTATTTTTAAAATGTTTTTTAAAATTATCAAATCTGACAGCAAAAAAGAATAAATTTTTCTGTAGTAACAGCAAAATCTCCAGTGAATTTTACTATTTTTTTTAGTGTAAACATTTTTTTGAGTGTAAAAATTTTTTTGAGTGTAACATTAAAAAAATTCCATTATCACAAAAAATAATTATAATTATTATTAAGTTCCAAATATTAAATTTTTTAATATGTAAATAAAAAAAATAAACCCATATTTCACTCCAAAAGTTAAAAAAAATCAAAAGTTCAACTTTGACCTAGAAGTCCTTAAAAAGTCATCAATCAATTTTAATGTAATTAAAACTGAGCCAAGCTGAACTAAATATCTATCCATTAAAAAAAAAATTACTTCAATATTTTGATCGGTTCAAAAGTTACAGAATTTTGGCCAATGAAAAACGATTTTTAGGCACTGTGCGTCGAGAGTATTTGAGTAGTAAGTACTCAGTACCGGTTATTGTACTGCAGGTTTGTATTTATTTTTCTTCGATTGTCGCAGTAGATATTGTCAGAAGTTTCTACAAGATGGCGCTGTTGTATAAATAGACAAACAGGCATTTCCGAGCTTTGTTTATTATTATAAACGAAATCTGTTCACACGACCATTACAAAACCGGACAGTTTTCCAGCATTGCGTTAGAAAAGTGAATGGAAAAAGGGAGTTAACTTCGAATATCTTTTCCATGGTAGGTACCAATTATTTTTCCTTGTAGGTCCTCCAAAACATAGTAGTGGTTACCTATTTTCTCTTTGATTCGCGCCTTTACAAATAGGGGAGAGAGTTTTGCATTAAAATGCTTTTCAAAACTGCTCTGTGCGAAGTTTCGACGAAATACTTCTTGGCCTACTTCAAAGTTTTGAGGTCTTGCTCTGAGGTTATACTGATGTTCATTCTTCTGTTGTGCTTGTTTTATGCATTTGCGTATATCCTGTCTTATTAGTTGTAAATTGTCCTCCCGGGAAATTTTTGCTGTAGGTTCACTTAACAGTTGTAGTTTTCGCAACAGTTCATACGCAGAGGCATGAGTTATCATGTTAAATCCAAATAGTGCGTGAAAAGGTGAAATATTAATAGATTGGTGATACGAATTACGAAGGGCACAACTGATTTCACTAAGCCTCTCATCCCATGAGCGATGATCTGACTTAAGATACGCTCTAATTCCAGCAATAAGTGACCTGTTTACGCGTTCAGAGGCGTTAGATTGGGGGGAGTATAATGCCGTATACATATGTTTTATTCCGTAGGTTGTAAAAAATGCATTCAAGTCATTGGAGCGAAATTGACTACCATTGTCGCTAACAATCGTCTCTGGAACACCATAGACGTGAAAAATTTGTTTCTTTAAGAAGTCTTGAATTGCTGTTGATGTAAATTTGCGTAGTGGGCACAACCAATGAAATTTTGTTAGATGGTATCAAAAGACCAATACAACCAGTTTTACTGCGAGGGTATGGACCAAGTATATCAATAAAAAGGCGTTGGAATGGACGGACGGATACATTAGTGCTGTTCATTGGTGGTTTCATAACAAAATTTGGAGCTTTTGTCGATTTGCATATTTCGCAGTCTCGTACATAATTTCTCACATCGCGTATCATTCCAGGCCAGAAAAAGTTTCTTCTGAGCAGTTCTAACGTCTTGGCCATTCCTCCATGAGCAGGTGTATCATGGGCTTTAGATATCGTGTCCTTTCGCAGTTTGTAAGGGACCCATAATTTCCAACAGAGTTCTTCCTGGTCTTCTTTACCACGGTAGTGTTCGTTTCGATAATATATATATTTGTCAATAATTTTTATGTCAGGAAACCTTTGTGGATCTATGGCAACCTTCTGCTTCAGGTTCACGTAATCCTCATCCTCAAAGTGTGGAGAATCTAAGCAGATGTCAGGTTCTATTAGTTCCAAAGCAGCACATTCATCAGTGGGAATTCTGTACAGTGCGTCTGGTACGACGTGGTCTTTGCCTTTTCGTTGGCTTATGCTAAAGTTGTAAGTTTGCAGCTTAAAGACCCACCTGGCCAACCTTCCGCTCAAGTCTGGTTGCCGCATCAGCCATAAAAGACTTGAGTGGTCCGTTATCACTTCGAACTCCTGCATTTCTAAATAACAACGAAATCTTTTTATAGCCTCGATTGCAGCAAGACACTCTCTCTCGGTGACGCTGTAATTTCGTTGCGCTGAATTTAGTTTTTTACTCATGTATGCAATTGGACGTTCTTCACCTTGTTCATCCAATTGCACCAGAACTGCGCCGATTCCGAAATCACTAGCATCACAATGAAGAAAGAATTTCTTGCTGAAATCGGGATTTGTTAGCACAGGAGCCGAAGTGAGTAACTTCTTCACGTTTTCAAATGACTTCTGCGCTTCCTCTGTCCACTTAAAATTTTTTTTGGTGGATAAGACTTCAGTTATGGGGTAAACTACTGACGAAAAGTTTTCAATAAATCGTCGATACCACCCCGCCAATCCAAGAAAACCTCTTACTTGCTTCAATGTTTTTGGAACGGGCCAGTTATTTATAGCTGTTACTTTTTCTGGATCAGTTGTAATACCTCCGTTTCCTATCACATATCCTAAGTAATTCACTTTTGTCACACAAAATTTGGATTTAGATACGTTAAGGGTTAAATTAGCTTTTCTGAACTGAGATGCGATGCGAATCAATACTTCAAGATGCGATGTGAAATCTTCAGAAACGATAACTAGATCATCAAGATACCCGAAAACACAGTGCCGAAGATCTGGTGGAATGATTTCATCCATGAGTCTGCACATTGTCTGAGGGGCATTGCACAGTCCGAAAGGCATGACTACGAATTGGTAGAGGGGTCTTCCCGGAACTGTGAATGCTGTCAGACTCTTGGACTTTTCATCTAAAGCAATCTGCCAGTAGGCATCTTTCAGATCCAGTTTCGTGATGAGATTGGCCTGTGGAAGTCTTGCAAATATTCCCTCAAGGTTTTGGTAGAGGATATGCATCCTTTTTGGTTACTGAATTAACCTTACGAGCATCTAAGCATAGACGGACCTTATTTGGTTTCACAACCAAACGCATTGGTGAACTCCAGGAGGATGTGGATGGTTCAATCACCCCTAGCGCCAACATACGATCAAGTTCACCAAACATCAGTTTCTCAACCGCGGGAGAAACCGGATAGAACCGTGACTTGATTGGTGAGGCATTACCTACATCAATCGAGTGTCTGATAAGACTGGTTCTCCCTAACCCTTGTTTTTCGAAATTCGGAAAGAGATTTATAACAGCCTTTAGCTGTTGACGTTGGCTTGCGGATAACGGATATAGATTTTCTTCTGATGAAGTATTTGGTATAGAATTAATTTCGGACACTCTTTCGGAGTTCTTGGTAAAAGCAGAAAGATCGGACATGGATAAGTTGGACATGTTATTACAAGAAATAATGTTTACAGACCCAACAAAATCTGGAAACAATGCAAACTTCTTCCAAAAGTCAATCCCAAGAATCAATCTTTGTGATATTGAAGGTATGACAAATAATTGAATCCTTTTACACTCGTTTCTGAACAGAATTTCAACATCAAGCCAGCCACAAACAGTTTGCAACTTGCCATCAGCTGTTTTAACACTCGACTTACATTTCGTATAACACCACAATTCAGAAAAATCATTCAACGCTAACTCTGAGCCGATACAACTAATATTTGCCCCAGTATCAAGTAAACCTAACTCCTCAAAATCTAGAAATTTGACCTTTGCGTAATATCTTAAATCTTTTGGATTTGAAATTATTGCCGAAATTAACAATTTACGACAAAGTTTCTTATTTTTATAAAATTTACGCAATCGAATGGTAGATCGTTTAGGTTTCTTGGGTACAGTTTGAGACAGAACAGATATATTAAAAATTTCATTTCTTTTTTGCAGGTATACTTCCCAGCGTTTATGATATGGAAGTTTAGGACTTCTTAAATTTTCAATATCAACAAAAGAAGTAGAATCATCACCATTTTTTTTACGTTTAAGGACATTAATTGGTTTGTTTATTATATCTTTTGTTTTTCGTAGATCAGTGAATTCCTTGTCATAATCGGTGTTAGTGTTTTTGTCACATTTGGTAATAATGGAATAGCAGGGATTTATACGTTGTCCTTCAGAGGGCCGGAAGGTCGAAAGTTTTTTGGAAATTGATTGTTTTTAGAGGCACATGTCAAACAATTAGGCTTGTAAATATTTTTTAAACCGCATCCATAGCAGAATATAGTACGATCTTTGAGACAATTTTGCCAGTGATGACCAATTTCATCACAATTCCAGCATTTGGTTCTCGTTTCATTACTCTGAATTGCATTAATGGATGAATCAAAAGCTTCAGTTTCACCAATATTTTCTGCAGCAGAATCAAGGTCTGCTATATACCTACGCGTCATAACCGGATTTTGGTTTCGCACAGAATGAGTTTTGCGTACTGATTCCTCACTCAAAAAATGTTCTCGCATTTGGACTAATTTGCGTAAATGGGAAATATTATGTATAGGTACGTAAAGTAAATCCTGACGAATTTCTGGGCGTAAATTTCTGGCGAGTATCTCAATCAGCTCCATATCCGCCATGGGAGTTGGAAGCCGATCCATAATGGATAGAATGGATTCGAAAAATGAGTCAAATGTTTCTCCTGCCTTTTGTTTCCTATTGCGAACTTCTTCTCTAATATCAAAGGAGGATTTGTACTCTTTGTACTGAGATCTGATGGCGTTACAGAATTCATCCCACTGAATACATTGAACTTGCTTATGGTAGCGCCAGTACCAGTCTCGTGCTTTTCCAATGAGAAGAATGTGCAAGTTTTTGCAAATCAGACTAAGATCGCCATTAAAGTTATCTTGAGTCAGAGATCTTATTCGATACAGAAATTCCTCGACATGCAAGCCGTTAGACGAACCGTCAAACTTCAAATTCCAGTTTTGGATAATCGAAGTGATTTTGTCTGCATGCATGGAATTACTACTTAAATTGGATATAGCGTTTGGTGAAAATGTATAGGAATTATTGCCGTTTAAGCGAGTTTGTTGTCTCTGAGGTTCAGTAAAATTAGGTGGAATTGGAAAATTATTACCATTATTGGGATTATTATTTTGTATACCATGGGTATTAGCTTGTGGTAACATATTTAGGTTTCCTAATAAGCGATTTAGATTTACCTCAATTAATCGATTTATTTCCGCGTAATCTATACTATTGGTATTTGGTTGAGTTGGTGTGTGAGTCATCATTCTAATAGGTGAATTTAAAATATTTTCATTGCCATTGCTACTATTTATTTCAGCCGGGTTTTGGGACTGTTCTTGACTATTTGCATTATTAAGGTTTTGTAAATTTACCTCTGGAAAAATGTTTCTCTGTGAACTATGAGCATTATAATGCCTCGATATCGCTCCTCTAGGGTTCAAGTTAGGATTAGTCCTAACAGAAGTACCTCTCGCAACAATAATTAATTTGCGAAGTTCTGATAATTGACAAGACCTTTTACATTCGGGGCATTCCGAACATGAAGACAAGTGTGTCTCGATACAATTTCGATGAAACGCATGACAACAATCATTAATAATAAGGCAATCCGCACCTTCATCCATTGATTCGTGGCAACCATGGCATACGGAAGGCTCAATTTGTAAAGGTGCCAGAAAAAGGGGTGGCGGAATATTTGGATCTGGAGATCTTTCGTTAGACATTTTGGGATGACCAGGTATTTCAAGTTCACAAACCGATCCAAACGATAAATTAATATAGCAAAAAAAATTTCTTTTGCGTGATTCAACAGAATAGCAAAATGGGAAATCATATAATTTTGAAATGTTAAGAATTCAGTCTCGTCTCATCGAACTGTTCGGACGTGTTACTTTTAGTGCGGCTGAATTTTCGGTGAAAAAATCGTAATAGGTGAAAAAGTGTAAAAAGTTGAAATTAAACAAAAAAGTGAAAAAAAATCGTAATAGGTTAAAATATATAAAAAAAAAACATTAAAAATCGTATAAAAACTGTATGAGCGTTCCTCTCAGATGTAATTCTGAGAAAGAGCTTAGCTCGACTAGAAAAACTAGATGCATCTCTGAGGAAGAATCCATAAAAAAATCTTTGGAGAATTTTCTCACTGCAAGAGCCGTGGAACGGCGTCGTTCCTGTTCGCCCAATATTGTGATTTCAACAGATGAAAAAACATCATCTTCATCAAATAGTGCAGTCAAACCCAAAAAACAAGTAGGTATGGATAAGTACATAACCGTTCTCAAGCGACAGAGGAGCCCGAAGTCTGCTCAAGTGTCATCAAATGCAAAAGCTCCTAAGACCGTGAGTAATGATCAAAATAGGTTTGCTCTCCTCCAGACGGATGAGCCAGAACTTCCGAAGAAGACGTTTAAGCCCCCACCAATTTATCTGAGAGAGCCGACTTCCAGTAAATTGGTACAAGGAATTGTTGCTGTAATAGGTGAAAACATGTTTAGCGTAACCTCAATGAAACATGGAAATATCTGCGAGACAAAGATACAAGTGAATAGGGAAGATGATTTTCGAAAATTGTCCAACCAGCTGGAAAGGGAGACTAGGGATTTCTATACCTACCAGCTCAAAAGCGCAAAAGGACTCCAAGTCGTTCTAAAGGGTATAGACCCATGTGTTGATCCCGCGGAGATAAAAACCGGTTTAATGGACAAAGGGTTCAAAATCAAGAGCGTAGTGAATATTAGAAACCGTGAAAAGATCCCTCAGCCCATGTTCAGGGTAGAATTGGAACCTGGAGATGTTGTCTTAAAGAAAAATGAGTCCCATCCCATCTACAATCTGATGTACCTTCTGCATCGTAGAATCACCGTGGAAGAACCACATAAGCGTCAGGGACCCGTACAGTGTCTCAACTGTCAAGAATTTGGTCACACCAAGGCGTATTGTAAATTGCCGACAGTTTGTGTTGCGTGTGGGGAGCTACATGCAACTGCTCAATGCGATAAGTCGAGAACTGACTCAAAAATCAAAAAATGCAGTAACTGTGGAGGTAATCATACCGCAAATTATAGAGGTTGTCCAATTTACACTCATTTGAAAGGCATAAGAACCAACAAGACGTCAGTATTGCCTAATCGCCCTCAACAGCCAAATTTAGCAAATTTAAAATAAATCCCCTGATTATGAGCAACGAAGTTGTCTCGAAATATTGGGAATATAAATAAAAATATTAAAAATTAAAAGAAGCAAAATTGTTTTTTAATATTTTAATGACCTCAAGCCGAATCAATTATAAATAACAACAACAAAAAAGGTCAACAATAAATACATACTTTTAACAGAAATGATTTATTTAAAAATTTGTTTCTGGAACGCGAACGGCCTCCGCCAACATAAAAATGAACTGGAATACTTCCTGATGGATAAGCAGATTGATGTTATGATGATTGCTGAAACTCACTTGACGTCGACAGGGTACTTCAAATTAATGGCTACGAGTTCTACGATACTAAAGACCCCCGCGGAAGAGCTTGTGGAGATAAAGCATTATCTAATGAATAACATAAGTGAGGGTTACCTCCAAGCAACAAACATTTGCATTGAATTCTGTCAATACAAATTTGTTTTATCATCGATTTATTCTCCGCCTCGATTTTCAATAAAAGAACACCAATACCATAACTTCTTTAAATCCCTTGGAGCTAGATTTTTAGTTGCTGGTGACTTTAACGCCAAACACACATTTTGGGGTTCGCGTCTGGTAACCCCAAAGGGTCGCGTACTCTTCAACACCATTGCTAAAATGGGCTTAGATGTACTCTCAAGTGGACATCCCACCTATTGGCCGACGGACCGACGGAAGATTCCCGATGTTATTGACTTTGGGGTAATGAAAAATATCCCTGTAGAATGGATGCAAGTGGATCCTTCACTTTTAGTATTAAGATTTGAATACTTATTGTCATTTCAAATATGAAGATTCAATAAATAATTAAATGCAAAAAAAAAAAAATATATACGTGCCAAAGGTGGACACTGCAAAAATGCATCGGTTCATGAATTTAATTTGGCAGTAGCTAAGTTATTATCTTTAAAAATGACTCAGTTTAGCACCTCATCAAATTGTGCAAACGACGATGCAATGTTTTTACCTATGGAGTTTCAAACAATTTTAGAAGATACTATAAGGACTGGAAGTTTATCAGAAAGTACCCATACCCCTGAAATATATGTCGCAGATGTATACTGTATTGAAAACACATTTATATTATTTGGGGACAGCCGCTTGTGCGACTGTCCCGTTGTATGATTCTTTATTAATTAAATGTTTATTGTTAAGTCTATCTTAATGCTAGTATAAACCAAGAATGATAAAATAAAGATTACGCCATGCGCATGATTTCCCGTTATGTGACGTAGAAGGGCCATTCTAAGGGTTACCAATAATGTTTCATTTGTTAGAATTAAAATTTCTTGCGAAAAATGTGTGTTTTATGTGATAGTTGGCAACCTTGCAAATGAATTCTCTGAGAGTTCTAAAATAAAATCTGTTTAAAAAAGAACAACAAACAAAAAAAAAACAACAAAAAATATAAACATGAAGAGTGCAGTGAGCAAATGCAAGCAAAACATGATTAAAAAAAACAAGTGAGAAAAAATTAGCCAATAGAAACACAGAATGTGTTACGTCACAGGGCCTAAATGCGCAAAACATTTTAAAATTTTACGCCCATTGGCGTAATCTTTATTTTATCATTCTTGGTATAAACAATGTTCTTACTCACTATGGGAGTATGCTGAGCAAGCATAATACATGCTTGTCAGCTATGTGCAGCGTGGACAGAAATACACACAACAAAGAGTGAGTGTTTAGTTCAGTGATGTTCAAAAATAAAATGTAGTTGTATTTGTGAGAGATTTTGCACAGCAAACATATTGTCAAACGCTTAAAATCAGAAAAAAATAAAGAATTTTTTCCAAATATACACACCTTATAAAACAATATCAGGGACCGTAAATAACAATTATCAATATCGAAAACCAATTTTAGAACAGTTATTTTGATAAAAAACAAAAATAAGTCTATCTAAAACAGTTTTTTATTTTTCGTCTTCAATTGTAATTGAATCGCGTGTGTTTGCTATGCTTCGATCAACAAGAAGCAACAACAATGCTTAACAAATTTCTGAAAAAAAATGACGATAATCCGTCCCATGTGTTCTCATCGCTTGCTCAACGACGACTGAATGAAAAGAGCATAACAAATGTGTGTAAATTTTTCAAACAATTGTTGTATGGGCTGAACATCACTGGTTTAGTTACATACAAAAGGTATGTAACTAGTATGCGACTCGTCAAACACACTACAATACGATGAAAATAAAGAATATTTTAATGAAGACTCCGATTGTTTTACCTCCAACAATGTGCCAATAGAATTAACGTCAAGTCGATATTTTGTTGGTTACATAGCTCAACGAATATCTTGCGTTAAATGTCGTGTGTATATAATTAAACCAGCCCAAATTCTGTCATATCCTTCAGAAATGTTTGTTCATGCAAAAAATTATACAAAAGATTCCGACTTTGGAAGTTTGTGCGCTCCATCTGACTTATTTTTTGAAGTTTGTAAAATTCATATAAAAGTCTTCGAAAAAATATTTTAAAAAAATAAAGCAATAAAAAACATAAAAACATTTGTTGTTGACCAATGCGTAAGTTGCACCAAAGATACAATTTATACCTTTTGGTTTGATGAGAATAACGAATGTTATAAACACAGAATGGAGATGCTTAATTTACTAGTTCTTATTTTACTACGGAAGCATGCCACATGGGAAACATACAAATACAAATTATCCAGTACAGAAAAAGTTAAAATTTTGAAACACTGATAAATAAATTTAATAAATACTAAACAAAAAAAAACATTCCTGTTATTACAACTTCATTCTTTACAGAAGTTCATGATTGAACTGTCTATAAAATTATATATGGTAAGTAGATACAAACATACATATTTGAATAGTCTAAAAAATAGCATTATACCTAATTTGGTGCGAATCGATATAGTTTTGTCTGTACAACAATAAAACACATACTCTTACCCTACAATTACACAATCGGTCACATTTTTGACGAAAGTTATTTGCACAAAAATTGTAAGAAACAAAAATTCTTTTGTTAGGTTTTTATTTTATTTTTACATTTTTAATGCAATGTACAACACACACATGCATACACATGCACACAAACAATGATAAGTGAGAATTAAAAGATCTTATACTCAACAAGAGACGACAGATTGTTACGCTCTTTCTTTGTGCTTCTTTCCCTTTTGTCTTCCCTCCCGCATCATGAGGAAGCACAAAATTTTGTCAATTTTAAATACACTGCGTGCAACATCTTTATATATTTATAGTCTTTGGTGCTACCACAGCTGTACATTTTAGTACTTTTGCCGATAAATTAAAAAAAAAAAAGGAAAACTTATGCGTTTCGGGTACGAAGTTTTCTTTTAATTATAAAATAATATAATAATATTTATAAAATATAGTCATTTAATGGCTTTTTGTTAAAATAAAAACATTTTTTAAACATAAATGAGCAACTGTGGACAAAAAGTTTCAGAGTCATTGTAGCCACCTGAAAGTTAACTCTGAACTGGTTATGCATTTGACAGCCTTTTCGTTAACTTTTGCAATTTGCTTAATCTTGCTTATGTATATTATAGTTGGGCCTTAACAACAATTTTAACTTAACGAAACAATTAGTATCATATGAACAATAATTGGGGTACATTTACACTATGCGCGTAAACAAACTTCGATTAAAAATTTCTGAATTTTTAAATTTTACAATTTATACTCGCAAGAGGAATAAATCTCATTTAATTAATGAATAAAAAAAGTTAAATATGCAAGGTTTGAAAATGAAACACTATGACACAAAGAATGCTGATGACGGCTTTAGCAGGCCATAAAATGCATTACATTTTGCTAGTGTCTTTGAATATTTTTGTATGATTTTGCATTTATGCTTTCCAACGGAAGGCTATGTAAAACATCTAACAGAAATATTCAAAAATAAATGTAGTGTATACAATTTATTTTCAAATAAGTTGTATATTTAACTTGAAGTGAACTTCGATTAAAAATTTTTGAATTTTTTAAATTTTATTAGTTTTTGTAAATCAATCTGTATATGTATAATTTACATTACAAAAGTGAACTTTCAATTTAATGTCAACTCAATTTTACTCCTTTTTCAATATTTTTAGTAAGACTAATGCTGTTCTAATTTACATGGTGTAGAAATTTATTATTTAAAAATCAAGAAGTATCATTTATTGAAAAAAATCCAAGTAACATTTTATCTTAACATGACTACTTTAAAATTAAATGTGCCATCAGTTTTTCTAAAAATGTATTTAAATACATTGTATAAACAACGATATATTTATGAAATCCAATTTGTTTTTTTAATATTCTTCATATTAATCTACAATGTTTAATGGTTAGAAATGCCTTTAGAGCAATGATGTCTATTTCATGAAACAATGGTTGTTGTATTCATTTCATATGGACAAATAAATTTTTTTGGACACCAATGCTTTAGAGCCACTGATCTCCTAATCAACTTTAAAGTAGATTAAACCCCGATAAATAAATCCTTTTTTTAATAAAACAATACACTGAACAAAATTTTTTTATCAATATTAAAATTTGAATACAACAGTTAGTGATTACATTGGTAACAACTAATAAACAACAAGTAGAATTAAGATTTGAATACATATTGTAAATTTCAAAAAGAAAGATTCAATAACAACAAATAAATTAAAAAAAAAAAATATTTTTTTCAATTTTAATATAAATAAGCTTTTAACGAAAAAACAGTACAACGTGTAAAAACAGTACATTTGCGTACTGTTTTAAGTCTTGTGCATAAAACAGTACATTTGAAAATAAACAGTACGCGTACTGCTAAAAACAGTACGTCTGACACCGCTAAGCTTTATACACATTGTAGTGTTTTAAAGGGATTGTTGAAATTTTTAGTAGTGATAGACGTGCTGGGACCTCTAATGTATTTACTAATATTAATATTTACTAGTACTATTTTTTCATTTCTGGGTGGAATAATTATGTTACTTATCTTTTTTGTACAGATTTCTATGGGGAGTGTTATGATTTCATCATCTGTGCAGATATCTAGAGTGTGTGTGTCATAATTTATTTTACAATTGTATTTGTGGAAAAAATCTATTCCTAGTATTCCGTCTGTTTCAATCGGGAAATCATTATCTACTAAATAAACTTTATGTTTTAAAATTTGTTCTTCAATTTCTATGTCTAAGTCCGTTGAGCCTACTGTTTGTGTATCACCACTTGTTATACCGTTAAGTTTACAAACTTTGCATAATGATATTTCTGATCCTGTGTCTATCAGAAATGTTATTTTATACTTTATGTTTTTAACTTTTAGGTATATAATGATGTTTTATTATTTATGGAATATATCTTTAATCTTCCCTTCTTGGAGAATCTTCTCCTACGGTTATTATTATAATTGTTGTTAATAATATTATTATTATTGTTCCTATTAATATTGCCATTACTATTGCTTCTGTTCATTGAGTTCTGTTATTTCTATTGTTATAACTAACATTTCTGTTACTTCTGTTATTGTTATCATAGTTATTTCTGTTAAATTGTGTATTGAAGTTTGGTCTCTGTGTATTAGTGAAACCCATATTATTGCTATTATTGTTATATATTTTCTTATTTTTACTGTAATTCTTTAATATGTATATGCAAATCATTTAAATTCTCGGTTATTTTTAGTAGTATTTCCTGTGTGCTAGCGATTTCGTATGCCTGTGTTAGCCTCTTAGGTTGTGCGGCTACTACTGCAGTTCTTATATTCTCATACAATCCTTCTTGGAAAATTTCTACAGCTAATTTCTCGTTCATCGTTCTGACGGTGGATTTTGCTACTTCGTTTGAGTTGTTCCCTAAATCCGTTATTTGAGACATTGTGAGTTCCGCAATTAATGTGCTTAGTTTTCCCTCGTAATTTTCTACATTTCCTTTTTGTCTCAACTCCTAATTTCAGAATGCAAAATACGTGCCGTTTTAGTTGGTTTAAAATTTCTTGTTAATGAAGTCCTTAATTCAGTCAAAGTCGTTGGTAAATTATCTATTATCAAAACGTTTCTAACTTTTCACTCAATTTCATTGCAGTTACGTATTTTATCAGGTTTATTTGTGCTGACTCATTTAGTTCGTTGGATAACAATTCTACCATCGAAAGGAATACTTCTAGATTCTTTGATTTTCCATCAAAGATAGGAATGATGTCCGAGGCTTGTTTGCCAATCAGTTGGCAACCCTATTCGCGAGAAAGTCATTTTTTTACAAGTGCTCTGATAAAGAAAATGTAATTTGCATATTGTGGGATACTGAATCATCTTTAAATAGTCTGGTAAATTTAAAATTTTAGACTTAGTTGTTTGTCATCTTAATTGCATCAAATATGCCAAAATCCAGTCGTCGTAGTATTAAAAATCCTAAGATTTTCTGTGAACAATGCAAGCTGGTGGTGAAAGAAGAAGAATCTGATAATTCCATTCAGTGTGATAGATGCTCCAAAACGTTTCACTCTCTTTGCACAGAACTAAACAAACGTTAATTTGAACAGCTGCTGAACGATGAGAACATTGAATACATATGCCATCTCTGTTGCGAAAGTGGAGAAAACAAAAACAACAATATTAACAGCGAATTGAATTTGATCAAAACAAAACTGAACAAGCTCGATCAGCTGGATGATATGCATAAGTCGATGATGTTTATGTCCAAACAATTTGATGAGTTATTGAAAGGTGTAACAGAAAATAAGAAAAAAACAGATGCAGTCCAGAAAGAAAATAAAATGTTAAAAGCTGAGATAAGTGAATTAAAACAGTCCGTTAAAATATTAAACGACAGCCGAGTTAAAAACGATTGTTTAGTTAATGGTGTAGAGAATGTTGGAGATGCAACCGCAGTTGATACAGATTTGTTTAAGTTTTACGTGAAGCACCTGCCTTGAAGGCTTATCTTCACGACGTACTTAAACGCAGGACGGACTCGGCCCGTCAACCGCATTGTGTGCCCTACCAATGACACAGGAATAGCCTCTAGGAGGACTACTTTGTGTGCCTTACCAGGGTCACACAATTATCAATTTCTCGATACTTGACTGCAAGATCAAAGTAAAGATCACCTTGCTGAAGGGATTGGGCTATCTAATCCCTGCCGTCAGTAACGCAGTACAATTAACATAGCCCAGGAAAGCAACGAAAAGCCAGAACCAACGCAGCATTGCATAGACCAAAGCAGGGTCAAGGTCTATAATCTGTATATACATCGAACCAAGTCCAAAGACCCGGTCGATTTGCATGCTACGAAGGCCCCGCCTCCCACTACTTCCTGAACACCGAGTTAAAAGTCTACGCTACATTTTAACAGCTCTGTTGATTCGGCAACAGCACCTAGAGCAATTGATAGTCTGAAGTAATTCTACATCGGACCTTTAATCAACTGCATAATTTCTCCCCGCTTTGGGTATTAAACCACAGCCACTGCGTGGACACCGAAGTGACCTCAACCAATTATCAGTTAGGGGACAGGCACCCTAATAATGAAACTAGGGATATGTCCCCCGGGCATAACTGATCCCGCAGCACCAGATAAAGACTCCGGTCGGCTTCGACCTTCCTCTGGCCAGCCAGAAATCTGGTAAACCAGATTCCACTCTATCTAGATTCGAATTCTTGCAAATTCATGGAGCTAGTATCCACCCAATTTCGAACCCTACGGGTTCATGGGACTGGTAACCACTGCGACCTTCCTCTGGTAAACCAGATTCCAGTCTATCTAGTTTCGAACCCTTGCGAGTTCATGGGACTAGTAACCATTTTAGGCCGTTCGTGGGAGTGTGGTCCAGCTAAAGTTCAAACCTACACCTTGTCCCACGGCCATAAGCGACCTTCCTCTGGTAAACCAGATTCCAGTCTGTCTAGTTTCGAACCCTTGAGTTCATGGGACTAGACCCCATTTTAGGCCGTCAGTGGGAGTGTGGTCCAGCTAAAGTTCAAACCTACACCTTGTCCCACGGCCATATTTAACCCTGTCAGTTTGTTAGTCATACAATTCAATGTATGACATAATCCCCATCTAGCACCACGAGGAGGTTGACATTAGGCACTTGAATTGGACTACAATCTATCCGAAGGAAAGACAACAACGGTATGAAAGCATCCAACTCTTGCTAGATCGCAGTTGATACAATAATATCCATCATGAAGAAAGTCGAAGTTCATTTAAAACCCGAAGAAGTTGATGCTACTTATTTTTTGAAAAAGAAAAATAACGCCAAAAAACAAACGATTGTTGTAAAATGCAATTCATTTAAAACAAAACAGGCATTAATGGCTGCGAATTCTAAATTAATGGAAAAAGAAGAAACCAAATCAATTTTTGTGAATGATTTCCTCAGTAGAGAGACACTTGCACTGCTTAATCATGCCCGAACGTTAAAGACAGTTGGATACCGTAGAATATATGCGTATGGCGGACGTGTTTTTACAAAGAGAAGCGAATTATCAAAGCCAAAGTTAATACGATGTGCCGAAGAAGTAGATGAACTTCTCTTGGAAGCAACAACAAATAGAAGCCGTAGAAGCAAGCAAATTATGCATGCAGATTCTGGTGATGACAGTGATGTGGAACCGGGTGCAGAATATTTATCAGCGGCAAATAATTAACAGCAAACACACTATTTTGTCGTTTTTATTGAATGTTTTGTAATCTCTTTTTTATTTCTTTTATGAATTTTATTACTAACCAATACTTTAATAACTTCATGTCTTTGGAATCTCATTTAATGAATTTAAATAAAAACAAATTTAATATATTGTCAGTTAATAGCAGAAGTATTTCGTCGATAAATAAATTTAATACATTTCGCAGTTTAATATCAAATTTTCCAATCTTACCCAGTATTATTTGCGGTCAAGAAACATGGTTTAGACAAGAGCTTACAGATCTATACAATATTCCCGGATACAAAGCTGTACACTGTTGCAGAAAAGACGGTTATGGCGGTACAACAGTATATATCAATGAAGGCTTACATTTTAATGTTGATGTGTGTGAAAGTAGGGATTTTATTGATATAATTGTATTGTCTATAGTGTCCAAAAACATCAGAGGCAAGGCTTTAAAGATCGTTTTGTTTTATCGTTCGCAAAAATGTACCGTACCTATATTGTTGGACTATTTGGAAGCTTTACTTTTGCGATTCGGCCTGATGCCATGCATTTTTGTAGGTGATTCGAATCTGAATATCACAGGAGTTACTGAGTTTACTTAACTGTTATGGATATATAAACTGCCATAGCATGACTACTCGTCCCTGCAGCGGTAGTTCAATAGATAATGTATATAGCAATTTGGAAATCGGTATACATATAGATTCCGTTGAATGTAATCTTACAGACCATAATCTTATTTCCTGCAGTCTGAATTTGAGCAAGGATAACTGTGATTTTATTGAAATAAAACGACAACACTGCAGTTATGATTGTGTTAAAGAACGGCTACGTCAAAATTTAGATAGTTTAAACCTCAACGGCGATGTTTCGTCTGACACAAGAGAAGTATTGTCGTGTATATCAAATTCAGTAAGGTGTTCTACAATTGAGTCAAGAAGAAAAAAACTAATTAAGTATAAAATAACTCCATGGATCAATGGAAATCTGCAAAAGCTCATTGAATACAAAAACACATTTTTCAAAACTAAAAGAAAGAGAAGAAACCCTGACACAGAGGCCAAGTTAAAAAGAATCAGCAGAATAATTAAAAACGCATGCAAGGAATCACTAAAAAACTACTATGAGGACAATTTAAGAGAATTCAAGCTACAGCCGAAAAAATTTTGGAAATTTCTAAATAAGATAATTGGAAAAAATGTTAAATCAGAGATATTGTTGAAAAATGAGGAAGGCGTGCACATTATAAGTGATGAGGTAAAAGCAGAGGCTCTTAATAAATATTTCTTGGATTCGGTTTCGGACCTCAGGCGGCAAATTGAAGTATATCAAAACAAGAACTGTAATTCACTTCGAACACTTCAATATCACAACCGTACGTTCAAATTCAAAAATACAACAACAGAAGAAATGTATGATATAATAACAAAGTTTGAGAAGAGCAATAGTGCTGGAAGTGATGACATATTGCCATTAGTTTTCATTGAATGCGTTGAAGAATTGAGTTCATGTTTCGAAAACATTTTTAATAACGTTATAAACACTTCTATACATCGTGATTCCTTAAAATATCACAAAATTGTTCCTATACCAAAGGTACCAAATGCAAACTTGTTTCAACAATACAGACCTATAGCTTTACTGTCTATTCTTGACAAAATATACGAAAAAATATTATTCACACAGCTATCCACGTACTTGGAAGATAATCATATGTTGTATGAAAATCAATACGGATTTAAAAAAGGCTGTGGTACCGAGGAAGCAGTAATCAATGTCGTGAATTATGTGTGCGATGGACTAGACAGAGGGTTTTCTGGTGTTGGAGGTATTTTTACGATTTTTCAAAAGCATTTGATCTTGTAGACCATGTCATTTTATGTGAAAAATTACCTTTTTATGGTATTCGTGGCCTAGAGTTGGAATTATTTAAGAGCTACCTCGAAAACAGAAAACAGTATGGTTAAATACAAAAATACAAGTCAAAGTTCAATACAAGATGTTGTGTGTGGTGTGCCTCAAGGTAGTGTTTTGGGACCGTTGTTATTCAAATTATACCTTAATGATATCAATAACCTTGGAATTACCGGGAGAATATTTTTGTACGCTGATGACCTATGTTTATTATACCCATATAAGAATGAACTAGTACTAAAAACATATGCCGAAAGAGATGCGCTGTTAATATCTGAATACGCACGACTTAACATACTGGTACTGAATGCTACTAAAACAAAGTTCATTTTAAAGCGCAGTCAAATCGTATTGAACAAAATTGTGTACTTTTTGTTGATGGAAAAGAACTAGAAGATGTTTCTGTCATTAAATACCTTGGGATCCATATACAGAACAACCTATCCTGGAAGTCGCATATAGATCAACTAAAACGTAAATTATCAACGGCCATTGGATATCTATATAAGATGAGAAACAAACTCGATAGACATACAAAGCTGCTTATCTATCAATCTTTAATTCAAAGCCATCTGAATTACCTTGTACTTATATATGGACATAAAAAGAACTCCGATATAAAATCTTTGCAAGTATTCCAAAATAAGGCATTGAAGCTGATATATAACCTTCCCAGATCATACCCTACTTTGGACTTACATATATAAAAACATTGCTAAAGGTATTATGCCTATTTTCGGCCTTCATAGATTGCAGTTACTAATTTATGTTTATAAAATATTGCATAACATAGGATATCACAGTATCCGATTGGAAACCGGTCATCATAGTTTCAATACAAGACACCGTACTGATCTCAGTGTAGTAAGATGTCGCTTAGAAACTACAAAACAGCGAATTCAATACTTGGGTAGTGTGGAATATAACAAATTACCACAATTTGTTAAAGAGGCTGAAACAATCTCAATTTATAAAAAGAGATTAAAAGAATATTTATATGATAATTTGGAAATGCTTCTGCTATAAATCCTATTAAGTTAGAAATTATTTTTTATTTAATTTAATTAAAAATCAATGAATATGTACAAAATTTTGTAAAAATAGTTGCTAGCTTGCCTCTATAATGTCCTAGTGGCGCTGAGGCACCTACTTCCAATATAAAATAAATATTTTGAATAATAAAAAAAAAAAAAGTTCGACATAGTTGCAGTTTCTGTTATACTATGTTCTTCTAAAACTACTAATGCTGTGTCTCTTAGTTCTTTAAACTCTTTTATCTTATTCTCTCTCAAAGGGTTTGTTAAATTTGCAACAAGTTTGCCAAATTTATAACTTAATTCTTTTATTGTTTCTAAGTTCTGTCTTATTGTTTCTTTAGAATATTTTCTATTTCTTAATTTCTTAGCATTTATAATTATTTTGTGTTAATTCTGCTATTAAGCTTTCCATTTATTTATTATAGTTTTTGAGAAAAAAATAATTTTTTTTACTTAAACTACTATTTTGATTATATGTATTAATGTTGGATAGCATTATGTGCTATCTGTTTCCTAATATAATTTTGTACTAACTTCCAAAATCCTATCAATATTAATATAGCTAACAAAATTATAATTACTTCCATACTTAAAGTGATCTTATTGCTATTTATGGCATAAGCATTTGCTTGTCCTTGCACAGTGGCATCCGCAATACCCATAGTTATATTTAGATTTTCTATTATAGTTCTGATTTTATCTTCTTTTGTTATATTAAAATTTTAAAAATATTTATTTATATACTTTTATTTATCTATTTATTTTTCCATCCTGTAATTTTTAAATTATTTAGTTTTTTTATAAGTTCCTTCCTTTGAGAACCCTGGATGATGTTGATTATCCTCTGCAAGTCTGCGCAATCTTTTTCGAAGCGTCTCTTTCTTCCTCCTCTCTTCTTCTTTATCGGTTTAGGCTTTTCTTCTACTGTAATTCTTCCTTTATTTCTCCTCTTGTATTCTTCTATTGTAATAGGTTTTGGACCTACTGATTTTGGGGTTGGTACATAGATTGGGGTGTCCTCGTTACTAGATAGATTTTTAAATTCTATCTATTTCTTCTTTGTCGCTCATTTAATTGGCAGGATTTCAAAATTTTAATCTTGTAGGATCTTAAAATTTTTATTTAGCAGGATCTCAAAAATTTTTTTTTATTTGGCAGGATCGCCATGTAAAGTCTAAAATAAAAAGTCTTGTATTATAATCAGTGTAGTCGTCTCACCAGCCGATGTAACCGAGCGGCAAAACGCCCTTTTTTGAGAATTAAAACAAGACAAGTTGTTATCTTTGAACTTAGATTAAATCTGAATTTTATTTACAATTTTACCTGACTTATATACTAAATTAATAAATGATCAGGAAATATCACTTTCTTCATTTAGCCTTGGTTTAACTTAAGTGTGAATTTACTGAGTGATATTTGCTGAGTATACAATAAAATATAAGTTCATTGAACAATATTATTATTATTATTTTAACTATGCAAAGTTGCAATGATAGCATTATTTCATTTGAACATTGGTTGGTTTATTGGTTTATTTTGTTTACTTTTTTTTGGTTATGTTAATACTATCATATTTTCTTTGCGCGTGTATAATGATATGCACAATTATAGCACATACAATGATGTGTACAATTATAGCACGCACACTACATTGTGCACGATGATCAGTTTTTTGTCTCTCCTGAAAATTTTAGTATTTTTTGTTGTGACCCTTTTGTATTTAGGGTGCGATATGTATTTTAAATATTATTAAGGCACTAGGATGTTGAAAATGTTGTTTTATTTATTTATATTAATGAAAAAATACATGATTAAATTGAGTATGTGTCACATCCTTCTCTAAGGTTGTTCAATTTTGTTGCTTGGAATAGCGGAGTGCTTCGAATTGCAGCAGAAAAATCCTTAGAGTTTCGGCTTGCTTGAAAGCTTTTACTGGGCATAGGGGACATCGGCTCTCCCCAAAACTTTAAATTAGAAAACACTTTGAAATATGCCATTCTGAAAAGAAAAAATAATTATGACAAAATTATATATTGTTACTTCATATCATCCCTGCGCTGATTTAATTAACATTTTGCCAAAAGTGGTACATGAAAATGTTCAAAAAATTACCAAAACTAGAAATTGTGCACGATCTGTGCTATATAGGGTGGATAGCCATCACTTTAGAGATATCAGAACTATATAGCTTATAGTCAGAATTCATATCAGATCGGAGATATATAATTTTCAAAATGGAGAAATTTAACATTTTGCCAAAAGTGGTACATGAAAATGTTCAAAAAACTACCAAAACTAGAAATTGTGCACGATCTGTGCTATATAGGGTATATAGCCATCACTTTACAGATATCAGAACTATATAGCTTATAGTCAGAATTCATATCAGATCGGAGATATATAATTTTTGGCACTTTTGGCAAAATGTTAAATTTCTCCATTTTGAAAATTATATATCTCCGATCTGATATGAATTCTGACTATAAGCTATATAGTTCTGATATCTGTAAAGTTTATAAAAATGTGATTTTTATAAACTTCATATTATTATATAAATTTTATTTTATTCGGCTTTAATTGATTTTTAATGTAATAATTCAAGGAATACCATATTAAAGTAATTTTTATACAATTGGCACATTGGAATGCATTTTCTTCCCTGTCAAGGGCGTCATCCGCAATGTTCATTGTTCAAGATCTGCTTTTAAACATCATCTATTTAACTCACCATTTATTGAGAAATAGACTTCGGGAATTATCAATAATATTTCTTTTTAAAGGCTGTTCTAACTAGAATGCAATTTTTAAATTTGGCGGCATTCGAAGTGTCATTGTTTGACATTTGAACAATTGTTATTGTTTGCTAGTAGAAGGTACGAGGTTAGTAAAAATGGAACGCTACACGAATGAACAACGCATTCTCATTGTGAAATTGTTTTACCAAAATGGTGAAAGTTTTGCGGCTACAGTTCGCAAATTGCGATCAATTTGGGGTCACAATAATGCTTCAAAAGAGTCAATTGTAAAGAGATTAATGGATAAATTTGCCGAAACTGGGTCTGTTAGCGATGTAAAGACAACAACGCGCCTTCGACCAGGTCGATCGACCGAAAATGTCGCAGCTGTACGTTGGACCTTTATTTTATGAAAATAGGCAGGTCAAGCGCAAAAAGTCAATGGTGTTCAGTATCGTGAAATGATAACCAGTTTTTTCTTGCCTAGAATTAAAGAAATTAATGTGGAGGGCATGTGGTTTCAACAAGACGACGCCACATGTCGTACAGCCAGAGAAACAATTCAATTGCCGCATCAGTTATTTCCCGTTCGTGTTATTTCGCGTTTTGGAGACCAGAATTGGCCGCCTAGATCGTGCGATTTAACACCTTTAGATTTTGTGTGCCAGCAAAGCCGCGACGGCCATCTGCACGATGTCTTGTTCCATACATAACCTCATTCTGTCTACTTTATGATATAATAAAGTTTTAAGATTTTTTTAAATATCTGTGTTTTATTTAAAATTTAAAAATTGCGTTCTAGTTGGGACACCCTTTACATGTTACGAGTTAGAATGATATTTACATACGTTTACAATGTGTGCGTATTCTTCTAATTATTATTACAAATTTTTATTAGTACAAATTTGTTGTTGGTTTTATTGCTGCGTCTACCGTTGGTTATTATTAAATTAAGAATCATGATTTCTGCATATTAAAATAATAAATAAATAAACTTATTTGTGTTGAATTTTATTTAGATACCAACATATTAAAGGATTTATGGCCGTTAAAGTGAGTCCAAGTGGACCTTAAGCTAAGTATAGACGATATGTTGAATCAGCATATTTATGCTGAAAAATTTGTTAAAAGTGCTTACATATCGTGTAAACGCAAAATTTTTTCAGCATACTACGTATGTTTACCAACATTTGCTAACACTTTGTTAACAATGCCAATAAACATATGTTGGGTATTTTAGCATATTGTGTAAACAGCATATTATTATACTACCCAGCATACCATTCTAGGAGCGCTCCGAAAAAGGTGTCAGAAAAGAGTCCAACAAAAGAGCATTTTCGGAGCGCTCCGCAAAAAGGAGTCAGAAAAGAGTCCAACAAAAGAGCATTTTCGGAGCGAAAGAAAAATTTGCTTGTTACTGTCCTGAGTCGACACGCAGTATGACTCAGAAATCCCACTTAATTATATGTGTACCAAAGCGTTGTTGTCTTGTTATTTGTGCTTTGAACAAAAAAAACATAGCTGTACCACACAAGCATAATAAAAACAAGATTACACAGAGCTCAAGAAAAACCTCATAAAAGACTCTTTTCTGACATTATCTAAGAGCTCTTTAAGAGCCCAAAAAAACCCTCATAAAAGACTCTTTTTTGAAGGTTTTCGGAGCAATTGTGATTGTTTTTTGGGCTCATAAAGAGCGTTAACGCTCCGAAAAAGGTGTCAGAAAAGACTCTTTTCGGACTCATATGGCTTTCTGGGTACGTTTCCACGGTACATGCTTCGCTCTCTATTCATGCTTCGCTCTCTATTCATGCTTCACACCCCAATCATGAGCGAAACAACTTGCTTCACCATACCAAATTTTGAGAGTGAATCAAGTAGATTCATATTGAATCAACTTGCGAAGCACGAAAAATTGCACTCTTCTTTAATTTTTATCGCAAGTTTATCTGCACTAGCTGTAAAAATGTATGGGCCGATTACGGATGGCAACCGAACCTCAGTGGAGTTGACAGTTGCCAAAAACATATTACAGATGGCAACTGACAACTGTAAAGGGGACTATACACTACGTGTTTTTACATTGTATATGTCAAATTTTACATATGGAATAAAAACATATAGTTGGTGACCTCATAAACTTTGCTTGTGTAAAATACATGTGGAAATACATATGTAATTTTTTCGATTAGAACACGCTCTATTTTCTTATGTTTTCAAATGTATATGCCATGCGAAAAGATTTGTCGACGGTTAAATATCTGCGCTATCATTAGCCGCTCGTATGAAGAATTTCCATAAGTGATAAATTAAATATTTTTTATCTCATTTTGTTAATTTAATAACAATGATATAAATTATTTAAAAATTTTTGATACAAGCTCCACATATTGTATAAAAGACGAAAAACCTTAAATCAATATTTTTGACACCGGCATTTTAGTGACGCCACCAAAAATTTTTGCAGCGGCTTTAACGCATTTTTTAAAGAAACGACATGGTAATTTATATGTAAATAATCATGGCGATGTCACGTGTAATTGTACATACAAGTTGGTGACCAAAAATTAAAACCCTTATGTTGCGTTGCCTATTGGCAACCCAACTCCAGTTTGGTTGCTATACATATTCGACCCATTGTTTAACGTTAATATTTTAATGTAACACCCTTTATAATACTAACGGAGTTTTATTTACTCACTTTGTTTTTTGCATTCCTAAAATTCTTTAAATTCTTTTACTTACATTTATAATTGCTCATCAACATAACAAAACACAGTCTCTTATAAGCAGTCGACACATAAAGTTGATCTTGTTCAACAAACATAACACAAACAAAACAAATGCAAAAAACAAACAACACAAAATAAAAAGTACATATGTACATATAAAATAAGTGTAACAACAAAAACAAATTTGGAACAAAATTAACAAAAACAATTATTTTAATCAAAATATAACATAAACATAAGTACCTACATTGAAAATTAAAAGTGTGAATAACAAACAAAACAAACAGGTTTATAAAAACATACATATAAAAACTAAATATAATAAAAAACATAAACTAAAATTGTATTGAAATTAATATAAAAAATATATAAATAAAAGGAAACAAAAATTAGAATTTAAACGAAATTAACCAAAAGTTTTTTAATTAACAACAAAAAGAAACCAGCGACCTACAAAACAATAACACAAACATTAAACATTTGGCCACTTTGAACCGGATAAAGTGTAGTGAAGTGCATAAAATAGTGCAGTGAGTGTATTTTACAAAAACAAAAATTTTCTTAAAAATTGAAAAATACTAAAATACAAAAAATTCATAACGGTTAACAGTTTTAATTTCTAAAAATAAATACAATCCACAAGTGCTGTGGCAGAACGTAAGAGAACAACAATTACAACAACAGACCCAATCAACACGAAAAGACTTAAATCAAAAAGCAGCGACATAAATAAAGAAGACCCAACAACAACAAGTAAGTAACAAATTCAAAGTTAATAAAGAGAAACATAAACCCTTTAGTGTGTGGGTTCTCTCTTAAAAAAATTTTTCGCTGTAAATAAGAAGTAAATAAAACAAAAAGGGTTACCATCCATACTTCTTTTGAGAATTTTCTGGGGAAACAAAATACATTTAAATAATTAATTAATTTGGAAATTAATTATTAATTTTGATACTTCTTGTTATAAAATCGCTAGCAGGGACTTTTTTGATTCAATTTGACCCTTATTTTTATCGTTTTGAATTTTAACCCATAAATTAAACAATGGCACTCGACAAATTTATAAATTGTATAAATGACCTTTTGGATTTTGAAATAGAGTATACACAAAGTGCGGCCAAAAACAACATTCACTCTCTTGAGGTACTTCGGGTCGAACTTGATTATCTATGGTCACAAGCCAAAACGGCGTATGAAGAGTGTAGGGACATAAGAGAAGATTCAAAAGAAAAACCAATCGATAAAAATCAGCTTCGCGATCGTTACAAAAAAGGTCTTTCAGCATACAAGTCATGTCTAGGGTTAATCAATGCAGAAATTCAAGCCCTATCAAATACAAATATAAAAGAGCGCATTTCTACTGCTGAAAATCAACCACAAGAAAATCAGGATATCTCTTTCGTACGGCTACCACCATGTGACACAGACACATTTTATGGAGATTTTGGAACATGGCCTACTTTCCGCGACCTTTTCACAGCATTATACATAAATAATTCTAGACTTAGTAAAATTGAGAAACTTTTTCATCTAATACAAAAGACCGGAGGAGACGCTAGGAAAATAGTTTCAAATGCCCCATTGACCAACGAAGGTTTCGAAATAGCCTGGAAAAATCTCGTAGCCCAATACGAGAACAATCGGATCCAAGTAAACGAACAATTAAGGCTCATCAATACAAAACCTTCAGCGAACAGTTAATGGATGTATTCAGGCGTTAAATGCTTTAGGTATAGAAACCACAACATGGGATCCATTTCTAGTATACCTTAGTTCAACAAAGCTTCCTCGGACTCTTTTAAAGGAATTTGAAAATTCACTTCAAGAAATAACAAAAGTTCCCACTTGGAAACAATTCAACACTTTCTTGACACACAACTCTAAGACTCTAGAATCAATAGCGGCCATCACACAGTCAAATACAAAATCAGAACAAAGAAATAACAATAACTTCAAATCTAAACCAAACCGAGTTCACACTTTTAATATACACACAACCCAAAATGTAACTGGGTCACAAAATAGAAAAACGTTAAATACAAATAGAGCACAGAAAAATGACTCAAACGACAAATACCAAAATTGTAAGGAGTCTTACCGTCTGTGGTCTTGTCCCAGATTCTTAGAGAAGAATGTTAACGACAGAATTTACATTGTTAGAGTTACAAATTCTTGTTACAATTGTCTCTCTCTTGACCACGGTGTCAAGGACTGCAAAAGTAAACACAGTTGTAGATTATGTAAACAAAGACACAACACTTTGTTACATAAGGGATCAGAAACTCAGACCTTAGTTCAGAATTGTGACGCGAACCAACCAAGCACGAGCATCGCAGCACAAAATGCCAATATACAGTCCACATCAGCATCAAACGTTTCCATCCCAAATATCACTTCCTTGACTCTACAACAGAGCAAACATTTCACTCAACATCCCACCGAGAAAGAGACCTTGTTATTTAGTGCAATTGTAATGATTGAGACTAGAGGTGAAAAGTATCAGGCAAGAGCAATCATCGATCCTGGTTCACAATCAACTTTCATGTCAGAAAAGTTAAAAAATCGACTAAATTTACCCACAAAACGAAATTTAGTTCATGTCACAGGTTTGAGTCAAACAGTATCAGAAACCTCAACAAAGGCATGTTTATTCAATCTTTGCTCCAAAGTGGACTCACAATTTAAATTAGAAGTCTGGGCACCAGTCCTGAAGACTCTCCCATCTAATTTACCACAACAAACTTTAGATTTACAACATTTCAATGAGACTGCTAAATTAGAACTTGCAGATCCTCAATTTTATCAAAAAAGACCTATCGACTTGCTTAAAGGCCTAGACCTGGGCCACTTAATATATTGCATGGACACACCGATGCGGTCTATTGGATCCCTTTTGGCACAAAAAACAGTATTTGGCTGGATTGTGGGGGGACCAATTACAACAACGACACAACATAAAACAACAGTGTCACTACTCAACACTTCGTCCCTTGATCGAATCCTCACACGCTTTTGGGAGGTGGAGGAGACCCCAAAACAGATTTTGAGGTCAGATGAGGACACATTTTGCGAAAACAACTTCATGTCGACAACACGAAGAAACAACACGGAAAGGTATATAGTTACCCTACCCTTTAAAAATAGCGATGAAATAAGAACTTCGAGAAACATAGCAATGGCACAGTTCTTAAGAATGGAACGCATGCTTAGCCAGAAACCCGAACTCAAAAAACAATACGACCAAGTAATTGTTGAATACCTCGAGTTAGGACATATGAGGAAAGTTTCTTCCCTGGAAATCAACACAACCCCAAATTATTACCTGCCGCATCATGCAGTAATAAAACCCGAAAGGTTGACAACGAAACTTAGAGTAGTTTTCAACGCTTCGAGTCCGTCTTCAAACAAAAAGAGTTTGAATGACATAATGTATCCAGGACCCATACTTCAACAGGATTTAGTGCTTCTGATATTGAAGTGGAGATTCTTCCGTTTTGTGTACAACGCAGATATCACAAAAATGTATCGACAGATACTCATTGACCCAACTCAAACCAAATATCAAAGGATATTATTTCGCCAAAAAGAAAAGGATCCTATTGAGGATTACGAACTCCTGACAGTGACTTTTGGAGTCAACTGCGCCCCGTTTCTGGCCATTAGAACACTACTTCAACTAGCTGAAGATGTAAAATCAACTCACCCTCTCGCATCAAATACTCTACAACAAAACATGTACGTAGATGATGTTTTAGCAGGTAGCCACACATTAATCGACACCATTAAATCAAGAAAAGAACTTACAACAGTTTTAAAATCAGCTGGATTTGACCTGATGAAATGGGCTTCAAATGACCCACGAGTTATACAAGACCTTCCAAATGAGACGCTACTACCTGTCGATTGGTTAAATTTGTCAGAAAACGCAGAAAATAATGGAATAAAATGGAACATTTCTTCAGACTCATTTACATTCACAGCACCAGATGTCGAATTAAAAGAAAACTACACAAAAAGAGAAGTTTTATCTACAATTGCCAAATTCTTTGACCCTTGTGGATGGATAGCTCCAATAATAGTCGAAGCAAAACTAATTATGCAACAGATTTGGTTAGATAAAGTCGACTGGGATGGCATTCTAAAACCCTTGACTTGTCTAAAATGGCAGAAATTCATAAAAAACTGTCCCACAAGAAATACATTAAAAATTCCACGTTGGATTCAATTTAGCCCGAGCTGTAATGTGGAAATTCATGGTTTCAGTGACGCGTCAGAAAAAACTTATTCAGCGACCCTGTATGTTAGAATACAATTAGAAAATTCAGTATTCACATTTCTTCTGGCTTCAAAGACCCGTGTAGCTCCCATTAAGCAAATATCATTGCCCCGCTTAGAATTGTGTGGATCCGTATTATTGGTAAACCTTGCATGTGGACTTATACCAAATCTTCAAATTCAAAATATCAAGGCATATTATTGGACCGACTCAACAATCGTGCTATCTTGGTTAAAGAAACCCCCCTGTTCATGGAACACTTTCGTTGGAAATCGTGTTTGTGAAATCTTAGATAAGGTTGGAAATCAAAATTGGCAACACATCGACTCTAAAGATAACCCAGCAGATGTAGCCAACCGAGGATGTACTCCAAAAGAATTGGAAAACCACAACCTATGGTGGTTTGGACCCTCCTGGCTAAAATTACCAAAAAAATCAATGGCCGATACCAAAACAAACACACGACACAAACTTAGAAGTTAAAAATGTAAAAGCATTTACAACCATAACACGCGAAGACCCATTAAATCGATTCTCAGACCTATCACGCGCTTATCGAGTGCTCGCTTATGTCATACGATTTTGGAGAAATACTGGAAACAACCGAACCCATCTTCGCGAATCTTCAGCAGAAATTACCCGAGAAGAAATAGATTTCGTCAAACATCGCCTCATCATATGGACTCAACGAAATCATTTTCCAGATGAGCATAAACATTTAAAACTTAAACAAAAAATATCACCAAGCAGCAGCCTTTTAACCTTAAATCCCTTCATGGATCGCCATGACATTATTAGAGCCAATGGACGACTCGCTCAATCACCTGCATTAACATATAATGAACGCTACCCAATATTGCTACCTCACAACTCGAAGCTAACCCAACTACTAGTTGAATTTACACACAAAATTACCCTTCATGGGGAAAATCAACTAATGACTCGAGTCCTACGCACAGAATATTGGATATTCATATTAAAACCCCTGGTTAAAAGTGTAATTCACAATTTTAAAACTTGTGTTTTGTACAAAAAACAGACACAAAATCAAATCATGGCTTCATTACCACCAGAACGTACATCATTATCCAGACCTTTTGCTACAACTGGATTAGACTACGCAGGACCCTTTAATATCAAAAATTTCACAGGCCGAGCTTGCCTCATTACAAAAGGGTACATTTGCATATTTGTATGCTTCGCCACAAAAGCTGTATATTTGGAAGCCGCAAGTGATTTTTCGACCCAATCGTTCCTAGCCGCATTTTCCCGCTTCATAGGAAGACGTGGATGTCCCGCACTCATTTACTCAGACAATGGAAAAAATTTCGTCGGAGCAGCAGAACTACTCAGAAAAGATCATCTAGAATTCATGAAGACTCTTCAAAATCAAGTAAACCATCAATTTAGCCATCAAAATCTTAACTGGAAGTTTATTCCCCCTGGAGCCCCACATATGGGTGGTCTTTGGGAAGCCGGTGTAAAATCATTCAAAACTCACCTCAAAAAAATGATACCGGACATGAAATTCACATTTGAAGAACTATCTACAATTCTTACTCGTATAGAATCGTGCCTTAACTCTAGACCCTTAAGTCCTGCTAGCGATGACCCAAATGACCTTAACCCATTGACCCCTGGACACTTCCTAATTGGTAGTACATTATTGACCCCAGCTGAACCATATGTAAGCAGCGAAAATCTGACTCTCATCAACCGCTGGAAACGACTAAAGGTCATCTACCACTCATTTTGCCAAAGATGGAAGTCCGAATACCTGGCTGAACTTCATCGCAGATACAAATGGAAGATTCAGAGGGACAACGTGAAAATCAACGATCTGGTAGTCATCAAAAACAACAACTTGCCGCCTAACGAATGGCAAATGGGCCGAATCATCAAAACTCACCTAGGACCTGACCAGAACTGTCGAGTTGTCGACATCAAAACCAAGAATGGAATCATCACCAGGCCAATCACAAAAATTGTGGTTTTGTTTACAAATTAGTATAACCCCTAGTCATATACACACACTAATAATTTTCTAATTTTATACTTACAGGTATGACATCCCAACAAACACAAAAACCCGAACATTGGCAATGGGTGCCATATCTGCAATAGAAGTCACAACACATCGCCACATGATGCTACAGGATCCATTCAAAACCTGTGGTAAACTTCACCAAGTCATGGGGGCCGGAATGTTTAACGTTAATATTTTAATGTAACACCCTTTATAATACTAACGGAGTTTTATTTATTCACTTTGTTTTTTGTATTCCTTAAATTCTTTAAATTCTTTTACTTACATTTATAATTGCTCATCAACATAACAAAACACAGTCTCTTATAAGCAGTCGACACATAAAGTTGATCTTGTTGAACAAACACAAACAAAACAAATGTAAAAAACAAACAACACAAAATAAAAAGTACATACATATAAAATAAGTGTAACAAGAAAAACAAATTTGTAACAAAATTAACAAAAACAATTATTTTAATTGAAAATTAAAAGTGTGAATAACAAACAAAACAAACAGGTTTATAAAAACATACATATACATATAAACTAAATATAATAAAAAACATAAACTAAAATTGTATTGAAAATAATATAAAAAATATATAAATAAAAGGAAACAAAAATTAGAATTTAAGCGAAATTAACCAAAAGTTTTTTAATTAACAACAAAAAGAAACCAGCGACCTACAAAACAATAACACAAACATAAAACACATACACAAAAAATAAGTGCAACAACAAAACAAATTTGTAATAAAAACAAGTAAGAGTGCTATATTCGGCTGTGCCGAATCTTAAATACCCTTCACCTAAGCGTAATAAGAAATACAGAAACTACACTAGACTAGAATATCCTAATTCTGTGTTTTCTATTCAGTCTTAGTGCAAATTTTATTAGTATTTGATATATTGTTTGAAAGACAATTTTACGACCAACATAATTTATGTTAAATATTTGGAAATTTTGTGTAATTTTCACCATTTTTAATTGATTTAATTACCAATTCTTACCATAATTTACAGAGTTCGTCTGATGTTCATAACAATCTTGAGTGTAACTTAACAAACAGAGTATAAAAAAGGGGTACAATTCGGTTTTAGTGATTTTGCTCAAAAAAAACAAAATCAAATAGGGCTTTTAGAGGAGATACCAGCAAAAAAAAAATTTGTTGGCGGTCACACCTATTTTCGAGGGGGCGGGCCCTTAAAGTTGAAAATATATAGGCCTATATCTCGGGAACTACTGGGTGTCTGATAATTTGTAATACATTAAATAAAAGGTAGTAAAAATACCTTTCCAACGATATATATCATGATTATAAAATATGGACCGAATATGGGTTAAATCCGAAAAGAATATTTTTTGACCCGAATTTATTTGTTTTTTGGAAATTGTTCTATATGGCAGGTATGACAAATTATGGGCCGATCTTCTTAAACTTTGGAACAGTTATTTTCATGCATATGAGGATATTTCACGTAGAATTTCAACATAATAACGGTATATTTAAGATATAAATTAGTATTAACGTGGATTTCGGTAGTGGACCTTATGTGGGGGATATAGTCAAATATGGACCGATATTCTCAAAATCCAGCAGTTTGATTTAGGCATGTATGTAAATGATCCGTGTAAAATTTTGGATTGGTACCCTTATTTATAAGAGATTTATGAGTATTAAAGTGATTTTCGGAAGAGGGCTTTATATGGGGCATACGGTTAAAAATAGACCGAAATTAACAAAATTGTGTGGAATGTTTTTTGTATATATGTAAATGATCTGTACAAAGTTTTGAGTCGGTAACGATATTTATACAATATATATAGGGAAAAATGTCTTTTTCAAATGTGGTCCTTGTATGGGAGCTATGGCCAGTTGTGGGCCGACCACCATAAAATTCAGAACAACAATTTATTTTCCTATAAAGAGTATTTATGTCAAATTTTAGCCGTTTAACATTATTTATATCTGTTTTATGCGTATTTAATTGAATTTTGGAAGTGGACTTTATATGGGGTCTATGGTCAAATATGGACCGAACTAAAAAAAATTTCGTTTTGCGATTTATTTTAGCACAGAAGTTAGTTTTGCTGAATTTTGTCTTGATATTCCAATTTTATAGGCATTTATGTATAATTGAGCAATATTTCGGGAAGATTTTTGTATAGGGGCTATGACCATTTCTGGGCCGACCACCATAAAATTTGGTACAATAATTTATTTGCCTATGGAGAGTATTTATGTCAAATTTTAGCCGTGTAACATTATTTATATCTGTTTTATATGTATTTAAGTGAATTTTGTAAGTGGACTCTTTATATGGGGTCTATGGTCAAATATGGACCGAACTAAAAAAAATTTCAGTTTGTGATTTCTTTTTGTATAAAACTTATTTTTGCTGAATTTTGTCTTGATATTCCAATTTTATAGGCATTTATTTATCATTAAGCCATATTTCGGGAATATATATATTTGTATGGGGGCTATGAGAAATCATGGACCGATTCTTACTATTTTCCGCACACTTTCTTCTTTTATAGTACAAACAACGTATACAAAATTTCATGGTATTATCTGCAATATATTTCAAAATATTGCAATAAAATGGATGAAAAATTTCAAATTTTTATGGAGGTGGTCTCACATATAGGTTCATAACTCTGGTTAACCTAAACCGATTTTGCTGATTTTAAATAGCAAACTTCTCGAAAGCACTTCTGACAGAATTATTGAAGGTTTGGATCCCGAGTATGTCTGGCGACTTCAAAAAACTGATTTCAACAGACAGACAGACAGACAGACAGACAGACAGACGGACATGGCTTAATCGACTTCGCTATCTATAAGGATCCAGAATATATATACTTTATAGGGTCGGAAAATTATATTGTGGAAATTTCACACGGAATGACAAACTTATATATACCCTTCTCACGATGGTGAAGGGTATAATAACATAAGCATAAGTATATTGAAAATTAAAAAAGTAAAGAACAAACAAACAAAGCAAATTATTACCTTGTTGCTGGAAGTAAAGAACGTAAATACGTACGAATTTATGTTTTTTTTCAAGTAAGCTAACTAATTTCCACTCACTTTTTTGTCCATTAAAAAAATTACTTTCCACAAATTGTAAATTCAGTTTTTTTTGTATTCTGTTTGTTTATTAAAAACAACTGTCAAATCGAATCAAGTTTATTAGTCATCTAAACAGCATGATTCATAAACATGATTTAGAAAGCGAAGCAGGTGATTCAAATCGTCGTGGAAACATAGTACTAGTATTTGACAAATTTCCTGCGTATGTTGACAGATATGTATGTTATGCTATCACACCTGCTTATGTTTTTCCGTATGTGTATAAATTTCTGTTGGCTAGCAGGCACCGCAGTGGTGCAGAGGTTAGAACTCAAAGAATTCTGATGAAAGATGATGGTGATTCTTGAAACATGTAAATTCAACCCAGGTTCGATCCCCAGCTCATCCAAGAAAAATTATGAAAAAAATTTTAATAAGATTTCATGTTGTAAAAACAAATCCTGCCTTCAGTAATAATAATAATTTAATGAAATCAAGCCTAACTAAAAATGATCAAAAATTGAACAATTTAACAGTTCAACTAAAAATAATAATTGTTCATTTATTAAAATTTTAATTAATTTTTGCCGCCACAAAATTTTGTTAATAAAAAACATCTGATGTCAGATGTTTTGTCACTTGCAAATAGAACTCGTTCTAAATAAAAAATGTCATGTGTATTGTACACAGAGAAATAACACATGATATTGTTTGCATATGTTCGGACATGCGAAAAAGTGACAGTCCACATGACAAATATACACAATGTGAACACAGCTTTAGCTCGATTTTGTTGTTGGTAAGTTGTGCAATATTTTATTATTTATTATTATTGCTGTTTTTACAATAAAATATGATCTATTTCTTAATACCAATTCCTTGCATAATTTTACACAAAAACCTTCTTCCTCTCGTCGTTCTACCCATTTCTTTTGGCAAACTCTGCGTCTTTTTGCTTTTAATCCCACTTCATCGTCATCCAAGATCAGCACTGTACAAGCAATAGTTAGACGAATTTCCTTCCACGTCATCGTTTATGTTTGTTTATTAATATTATTTTTATTATTTAATTTTAATTCAAAAATTACACATAAAATACAGAAGTTAAATAATAATTAAAAAAATAATAAAAATTATCAGCTGTTTTTGAAAGATTTGATCGATAAATATATTTGTTTAGTTGATTATTATATTTGAAATTTTTGCATTAAAACGATTTTTATAAAAAACTTTCGGCAAGTAACTTGAAGTTAGAAGAGTATGAAATACACAGAAAGTGTAAAAAGCGTGGTGTGTAACTTCAGGGGGCTTACTCTCTATTGCGATGCGAAAGCAAATTCGATGCGTAAGAGTATCAATTTGTACGCAATAGAGAGTAACCCCCCAGCTTTAATAAGCGTAAAAGCATCAATATTACAAATAAAGAAAGAGATTCAAATATATTTTACAACAATAACCAACACACCAGTTGCTGAAGTAAAAAAAAATTAGAGAGAAAGACAAATAAAGGGATAACCAACTCAACACAATGGAAACACGCATAAACAAATTAGAATAAGCGATCAGCAAAAATATACGAAGCAAACAAATTGTCAAAACACTTGATATTGTTAAAACAATTAGTGTTGAAGTAAGAGAAGCATAAATAAAATTGTAAAAAGCTGGTAAAAAACTATTCTTTTCTTTTTTGAAATTATAATATTACATTGTGTAAAATGAGAAAATGAGAAAAAATTGTAAGAATGTCCTCTTTTGTTTGGTTGTTCTTGAATTTTATAAATTTGCCTCACAAAATGCAGGTCAGAAAATTATATTGCTTTTTGGTATTTTCAGTTATTTTTTTTAATTGTGCTTGGAATTCTTTATGTTTTTTGTTAAAACGATACGTGCTATGTATTTTCCAAATGTTGTTAGCAATAATTTCGCCCTTATTGTACGCGTATGTTTGCAATAAAAAAGCCGAAGAATTGTATGTATGTTTTATAGATCTTGTCGAGCAATAACCAATTTAATAAATTGGTCAATAGTTGGAGAATGTTGTAACTGCGGTAAAATCGGCCACATTCAGCGAAACTGTAAAGCACCTAAAAAACTAACCAGATCTGTTTCGACATCAAGAAACAACCGGCAGGCAAATTATCAATTACCCCAAGTGTCACCTTCAAACTAAAACGAGCTAGCACTACGGGGCAACAGCTGGCTCCCGCATATGAGGGCCACACAATCTCCATATCAGTTATACAGCAGGAAAACAGTAATCTTTGCTTTTGTGTACATATATGGTAGAAAGCACATGTTTACTATAGATACAGCAGCATCACATTCTATCATCAGACCTGATTTAGTAAGGAAAACGATTGAACTATTGTGCAGGGCAAGTCTACGCACAGCGACGGAAGAACCTGCCACTGTCTATGTTAAAGTAAATATGAAATTAACCATAGCCAACATTACATTAACATGTATTTCATGATTAGTCACAGCAATATTCTTCACATGGGGCAAAAACTAATGATTTGGCGAAATGTTGAAATACCCCATATCCGACGTATAAAAATAAGGCTCAAGAAAAAAAGCTAGTTACCGTCGAGCTTCAGAAATTACCAACACAGTCTGAAACTTTAGTATGGGCCCCTATAGAGGGAGATTGCGAGGACAACAGTTTGTGGGTGGTAGAACCATTAGAAATAAAAAGTGATATTATAACAGCAAAAACCCTCGTTAAACCCTGCAATGATAAAATAGTTCCTGTAAGAGTGCTTATTCTGTCCAGCTAAGAAAAAGTCGTCAGGCTGAAATAGGTAAATGTGCTTCAGCAGAGGTGGTAGCAAATTATAAGCAAAAGCTGAAACCAGCAAATAAATCCACCAAACAACAAGAGCTACCAGGGGAATATGTAACGAAATGGGTAGAAAAACTAGCGCCGCCAGATAAAAATAAAGCCAAACAACTACTAAAGAAACATGTTTCCATTTTCGCTATAAAAGGTCAAAGCCAGGGTAGAACAATTGTAAAACACAAAATAGATACTGGCAAAGCGAGACCAATAAAGCAGGCACCCAGAAGTATTCCTCTAGCGAAACGAAGTAAAAGAGCTGGTAAACGTAATGGAAAGGAACGGAATAATCGAACCATCTTCAAGTCCTTGAAGCTAGCCTGTGGTTTTGTTTAAGAAAAAGGACGCCAGCACCCGTTACCTAGAATTCATGATACTCTGGACACGTTGGCAGGAACAAAAATGTTCTCTGCATTGACCTTCTAAAGTGGTTATTGGCAAGTAGAAATTTCGGACAAGGGCAAAGAAAAAACTGCATTTTGTGCTAGTCATGGATTATGGCAGTTTAATGTTATGCCATTTGTACTCTGTACACACCAACCACGTTCAAGCGTTTGATAGAACATCTTCACTGGAAGACGTGCTTGATGTACGTCGATGACATAATTGTCATGGGAAAAACTTTTGATGAACACCTGAAAAATCTGGAAGAAGTCTTTAAACGTATATCATCAGCTGGCCTAAAACTTAGCGTAAAGAAGTGTGCATTGTAAAGTATTTGGGGCATCGCGTATCAACAGATGGCATATTTTTTTATTTATTTATTTATAAGTCTACGGAAATCCTTACAGACACTTAAATCCTTACAGACCCTTAATTTACAATATAATATAATTATTAATTAGTATTAAGGTACAATATAATATTACGTTTTATAACACTGACAGCAATAGAAAAATCAATAAGAAAATAAAATTCATTATAAACTCTACATAATCTTCTTAATGAATCAGCATTGGCATAATTGGATTGAAAAACTTGCAGATATAATGGTATATAATAGCGAGTTGATCGTTGTGGAACATTAAAATTTATATTGCTTAGCAAAAAATCAGAATAGATATTACCATTAATTAAATTAAATAAAAAAGATACATTAAGCATGACTCTTCTGCTTTCCAAGGTTGGTAATTTTACTAATGACAGTCTTGAAGAATAAGATGGAAGAAGAAAATCAGGATTCCAAGTTGAGTTGCCCAGACAAAAGAGAAGAAACTGCTTTTGGACCGATTCAATCTTATTTATATCACAATATGCATCAGGAACCCAAATGACAGATCCATATTCCAAAATTGGTCTTACCAAAGAAGTGTATAACCGTTTAATGATCGTTAGCTCCGTAAATTCTTTCGCCCATCGTTTTATAAAAGCTAGCACACCACGAGCTTTATTAACAATCATGTTTATATGATTTTTAAAATTTAATTTAGGATCCAGAAGAATACCAAGATCCAGAAATTCTGTAACTGATTCAAGTTGATGTCCACCTAATAAGAATTTACCGACAGTACTATTGATTCTTGAAAATCTCATATGCTTGCACTTTTTTAGGTTTAGTTCCATTAAGTTCAGAACACACCAATCGAAAAATTTGTTTAAATCTTGTTGCATGTAATTTTTTTCAGCATTATTATTGTAGGTATAAAATATTTTCACGTCATCGGCATACATTAAAACATTACAGTATTTAATTACACACGGTAAGTCATTGATGAAAAGGGAGAATAAGATTGGGCCAAGATGACTACCTTGAGGTACTCCAGAACTCACAATTATATCTTTAGATATGACATTATTAAAAAGAACATTTTGCTTCCGGTATGTTAGGTATGATTTAATCCAATTAAGACTCATTTGTGTAAAGCCCATAGAACTAAGTTTTATCAGTAGCAGATTATGGTTGACTTTATCAAAAGCTTTACTAAAATCAGTATAGATACAGTCAGTAAACTTCTTTTTAGTAAAACCACAATTAACTCTCGTAGTCAGCTCCAAAATATTAGTTACTGAAGAACGACCCTTTCTGAAACCGTGTTGATAAGGGGATATCAAAGAGGAGATTTGATGCAGGAGATTATCGGTAACACATTTTTCGAAAAGTTTGGGAATTGCGCTCAGCTTTGCTATACCTCTATAATTCACAATATTTGCCTTACTGCCATTCTTGAATAACGGTATAATAAATGAGTCTTTCCAAAACTGTGGAAAGTAACCATTTTTTAAAGAAATATTAAACATTATGTTTAGCGGTATGACTAACGAGTGTGCACAGTTCTTTAAAACACAACTTGGGACTCCATCAGGACCACAATGAATTGAGGATTTAAGTGTTTTTAAGACTTCAATTATTTGGGATGAATGAATTGGAGAAAAATATATTGAGTGGTGTTGATCAATTGGATGAGGGTATATATCCTGAGTATATTGAGGTGGAAAAAAAAGTAGTAAACAAATCACTTATTACCAAGTTGTCATCAGATTCTTGATCATCATACTTCATCACGTTAGGAAAACCAATGGACTTCTTTTTAGTGTTGACAAATGTATAAAAAGTTTTCGGATCAGACTTGAAATTTTGCTTTATATTAGATATGTAGTTTTTGTAGAGATTAGTATTTAGTAAATTATACTCAGCGCGGGAAACAGCAAATCTAGCATAATCAGACTGCAGGCCAGTTGTCTTGTATTTTTTAAAGCGTTTATTTTTAATATTTTTAAGTCTAGATAATTCGTTTGTGCACCAAGGAGGACCAGATTTATTATGTATGATTGTTTTTGGAATACATTGATTAAAAAATATTAGTAGAGTTTCATAAAAAGTTGATATCATTGAGTCAATAGATTCTGGAGCATTAGTTGATATTGAAAGAAGATCAACAGATGAATATAAAATAATTGCTGTAAAGGACTCACCACGACCGAAAAATCTTTAGGAATTGCGCAGTTTTCTTGGTCTTTGTACATACTACAGACCTTTTGTTCCGAATTTCGCTAGTGTGGCTCAGTCTACACGAGCTGACTAAGAAGTCCCGTTAATTTCAGTGGACTAGCATTCCAGAAGCTTAGGAAACTATTCACCCTTATTCTGAATGGGAAAATGATTTTTTTTATAGAAAACATGGATGGTGATGCACAAAAAATATTTAATTATACATTATGTTTAGGTACATACATATATTATTTTATTATTTAATATTATTTGTATATATAAAAACACTAAAATCCAAAAAATATCTTTAATTTTGGCAACTGAAAAATTATTTGAGTGTACAATTATTTGCGGTCGTTTGTTTTTTGCTGCTTCCAATACTAGCTATGTGTGTGCCCGACAGTGTTGCCATATTTTTTTACAAAATCTGACAATTCCCAAAAAAAAAAATCTGGTTTTTTCGGAAAAAATCTGCACCTTCAAAACAAAATTAAATAATATCGTACACATTCTTCAAAAGTGACTCAATTCAAAATTTTTATTATATGACACAACTAAAAATAAATCACTATTAAATTGCAACTTTATACCAAATGAAATATAAAGAAAGACTTAACTGTTTTTTAGAACTTGTTAACTGTAACAAAATGCTTTGACCTTTTTCTTATAGATAAACAAGTGTGTTGTGTTGTTAATTAAAATTTTGAGTCACTTTTGAAGAATGTGTGCGGTATGTAATAAAATGATATTTGTATATGTTTAATTTATTGAAGAAAAAAAGAAAACAAATATAATTTTTATATTTAATATAAAATATACATATGTATATAAAATTAACAGTAAAAATATAACGTATAATACTTCAATTCATCATTTTTCATTTTTAAAATCATCTTTATTTACAGGTTCTTTATATATACTATTTACAAATTTTCGAGATTTTATCTAAATACTACAACGAATTATATTTTATTGACTGATGTTGATAATTACTGTCTACTTTATAATTTTATTTAAAGGAAAAATAGGAAAACCTTTATATGATAAAAATATGTTTCAAATATAGCTAGAAATTAAATTATCACATACATATGAATAGAGATCATAATTGTACATATTCTTATTAAATTTAGTTTCCATTTCTTTTGTTTGTACAAAATTTGTGCAATTGAATTTTTTTTTAAATCTTTGGTCTTTTGGTTGAAATGAAACAAAAAAGTGAAAAAATCGTAATAGGTAAAAATATAAAAAAAAACATTAAAAATCGCATAAAAACTGTATGAGTGTTCCTCTCAAATATAATACTGAGAAAGAGCTTAGCTCGACTAGAAAAACTATATGGGTCTCTGAGGAAGAATCCTTAAAAAAATCTGTGGAGAATCTTCTCACTGCAAGAGCCGTAGAACGGCGTCGTTCCTGTTCGCCCAATATAGTGATTTCAATAGATGAAGGAACATCAACACCTTCTACATCAAACAGTGCAGTCAAACCTAGAAAACAAGTAGGTATGGATAAATACGTCACAGTTCTTAAGCGACAAAGGAGCCCGACATCTGCTCAAGTGTCATCAAATTCAAAAGCTCCTAAGACCGTGAGTAATGATCAAAATAGGTTTGCTCTTCTCCAGACGGATGAGCTAGATCTTCCTAAGAAGACGTTTAAGCCCACCAATTTATCTGAGAGAGCCCACTTCCAGTAAATTGGTACAAGGAATTGTTTCGGTAATAGGTGAAAATATGTTTAGCGTAACATCAATTAAACATGGAAATATCAGCGAAACCAAAATTCAAGTGAAAAAGGAAGATGATTTTAGAAAATTGTCCAACCAGTTGGAGAGGAAGACTAGGGATTTCTATACCTATCAGTTCAAAAGCGCAAAAGGACTCCAAATCGTTCTAAAGGGTATAGACCCATGTGTTGATCCTGCGGAGATAAAGACCGGCTTAATGGACAAAGGGTTCAAAATTAAGAGTGTGGTGAATATTAGAAACCGTGAAAAGATTCCACAGCCTATGTTTAGGGTGGAATTGGAACCTGGAGATGTCGTATTAAAGAAAAACGAGTCCCATCCCATCTACAATCTGATTTACCTTCTGCATCGTAGAATCACCGTGGAAGAACCGCATAAGCGTCAGGGACCCATCCAGTGTGTTAACTGTCAAGAATTTGGTCACACCAAGGCGTATTGTAAATTGCCGTCAGTTTGTGTTGCATGTGGGGAGCTACATGCAACTGCATGATTCAAAAATCAAAAAATGCAGTAACTGCGGAGGTAATCATACCGCAAATTATAGAGGTTGTCCAATTTACACTCATTTGAAAGGCATAAGAACCAACAAGACGTCAGTATTACCTGATCATCCTCAACAGCCTAATTTTGCTTCGAGTAACAATTTCCCTCAATTGTTACGGTCCACTAGTCATGCAAACGCGCCAAGTTCTAGACAAGTTTCTTACGCAAATGTGGTTAAATCTAATATGCCAGGTTTGGAGCAGGAACCTAAATCACAATATTTCGAGCCTAATATTAACACTCTAGAGACAACATTGCAGACACTTGTCCAAACTATGAACACTTTTACGACCACCATGACATCCATGATGCAGGAAATGCTGAAAATGCCATTTTAAAGAAATTATTTGTTTAAAAATTTTTTTTTTGGAATGCGAACGGCCTCCGCCAACATAAAAACGAACTGGAGCACTTCCTGATGGATAAGCAGATTGATGTCATGATGATTTCTGAAACTCACTTGACGGCGACAGCGTACTTCAAAATTAATGGCTACGTGTTGTATGATACTAAACATCCCCGCGGAAGAGCATGTGGAGGATCGGCAATTCTTATAAAGAACAGAATAAAACATTATTTAATGAACAACATATGTGAGGATTACCTACAAGCAACAAACATTTGTATTGAATTCTGTCAATACAATTTTGTTTTATCATCAAGCGCAAAATAGATGACTGGATCAGCTGATGTGAAATTTTTTTAGTATCATAAAAATTTTTGTCTAGCACTGGCTGGGCTTATTATTTTCTTTTTAGTATTAAGATTTGAATACTTATTGTCATTTCAAATATGAAGATTCAATAAATAATTAACTGCAGAAAAAAAAAAAAAAAAAAATAAATTTATTCGCCGCCTCGATTTTCAATAAAAGAACACCAATACTACAGCTTCTTCAATTCCTTTGGAGCTAGATTTTTAGTTGCTGGTGACTTTAACGCCAAACACACATTTTGGGGTTCACGTCTGGTGACCCCGAAGGGTCGTGAGCTCTTCAACATCATTGCCAAAATGGGCTTAGTTGTACTCTCAAGCGGGCATCCCACTTACTGGCCGACGCACAGAGGAGTATTTGGCCTGAAAAGCTGGCCAAAAAGGCAAAACTGAATTTTAAGAAATCTTAAGAACTAAGTACGCAGCTCGACAGACAACAATATTTTACATTATATTGTAAATTTTGAAGACTTTTAGTTGCGATTTGTAGCTCTGAGACCCTGCTAAAGTCAGGAAAGTGAAGACATTTTAATGTTTTTTTCGGTTTCTCGATGTTTATATGATATTTTTTTTGCGACTAAACGAATAAAGGTTTAACAAAGATTCTTTTTTTCGCTGAAAGAATTGATCAAAAGTAATTTAAAAAAGAAAAAAAAATTTTAAATATGTTGAATATTCATGTTGAAACAATTCGTTCAAAAGCTAAAAAAAAACAAATTATACACTTTTTTTGCAAAAAAAGGAAAAGAAGAAGTTTTTAAAAGTGAGGTTAGCATGTCTACGAATTATGTTTGATACCACAAAAAAATTTGGAATCTCTAATTTTAGAAACAAAAAAAAAGTGTGCGCAAGTTTGCGCCATCATTTTTGACGATTTTTTTAAATTTTCACATTTTTTCTATTTTTGTCTATTTTTTTCTAATTAAGTCATAAAAGCATGCGCATACTTATAAAGGGTTATTGCACACAATTTTTATCAAACCCGTTTTGTACCTTCGAGAGTCAATAGGAAGTTTACACAAGATTACAGCTATTCCAAATAGTTTTTTTTTTTTTTTTTTTTTTATATACATTTAATTTATTTATAGAATCTTCAGAAATGAAATGACAATAAGTTTTCGAATCTTAATACTAAAAGAAAATAATAAGTCCAGCCAGTGCTAGACAAAATATTATGATACTACAAAAAATTTATATCCACTGATCCAGTCATCTGTTTTGCGCTTGAGTTAAAGCAAGGGTATCCCTCCTTCTCAACCGAATATGGCCAGTAAAGTTAAGGATGTCTCGTGCAGTGGGTTTGGATGGTGTTCAAGTTTGCTGACATATTTTGAGGCGTGTTTTGGAAATTCGACTTTCACCAAAGGAATGCCTAGATCTTTGTGGATTCGAAAATTTTTAACATACCATGGAGCTGCAGTAATTGTACGTAGAATCTTATTTTGACCCCTTTGAATTTTTTCAATGTTGGATGCTGAGGCAGTACCCCATAATTGAATTCCATAACACCAGATTGGCTTTAGAATTGCATTGTACAACAAAAGTTTGCAATCCAACTTTAATGTAGAATTTCTGCCGATTAGCCAATTAATTTGCACTGCTTTTAGTCTCATCTGGGTAAGTTCTGCGTCGATATGAGACTTCCAAGTTAAACGACGATTGAGGTGGATTCCGAGGTATTTGACTTCATTGTGTTGCGGGATAATTTGATTATTTATTCTGATGAACGAGCATGTATCTTTTCGCAATGTGAAAGTTATATGAATACATTTCTGTTCGTTAACCCTGATTTTCCAAAGCTCAAGCCAATTCTCTAGCTTATAAACATATTTCTGCAAATTCTGTGATGCTATTTGATGGTCCTTATGAACGCTAATAAAGGCTGTATCGTCTGCAAAGTATGTATTATGGGATCTAACGGCATATCGGATGCATAAATCAAATATAAAGTTGAACCCAGTATGCTACCCTGGGGTACTCCTGCTTCAATTGGCTGAGCGGGGCTTAAAAAATCGCCTTCTTTGATTGTAAATTTGCGACCATATAAATAACTTTTCATAAGTTTGTGGGTGTTAGCAGGCAGAGTTAATTTAATTTTATGCATTAAACCTTCATGCCAGACTTTGTCGAACGCTTGCGACACATCAATGAAAAGGGCGGAGCAGTATTTTTTCTCTTCAAACGACTGTCTTATCACATTTACCAATCTGTGTGTTTGTTCGATGGTACTGTGTTTAGCTCTGAACCCGAATTGGTGATTTGGGATACATTGAGTGTCGTTCAGAATTGGAATCACTTAGCCAATAACAATTTTTCAAACAGTTTTGAAATTGTCGGCAGTAGACTAATTGGCCTATATGACTCTACTTTAGTGGGGTCCTTCCCTGGCTTAGGAATCATGGTAATAATAGATACCTTCCAATCTGCAGGATAGAATTCTAGGCGTAAAATAGCATTAAAAATAAATAGGACAATTCTTTTAGCTACACGAGGTAACTCCACAAGCATTTTGTTGCTGATTTTATCCATACCTGGAGCTTTTTTAAGGTTCAGAGTACCAATAGCGTTTTGGACATCACGAAAGTTTAGTCTTAGAGGTACAGGAGGTCTAATAACGAGTGGAGGCAAATCAGATGCATTATTTGAGTTGTTTATAGTAAACACTTTTCTCAAATGATTAACAAATAAAGTCCCCTTCTCGGAATCATTTCTATCCCAGTCACCAGTCGGATTTCGCAGAGGAGGTTTTCCTCTAACTGGTCTTTTTAAACCTCGTGCCGCCTTCCATAACGAATAGTCAGATTGTGGGGTACTATCAAGACCCTCCAAGTAAGATTTAAGTGAAGCCATTCTTTGGGTTTCTAAGAAATTTCTTAGTATATCTCTGCATACCCGTAGCCTAGCTTTCAGTTCAGGAGACCTGTGAATTTGCCACTCTCTTCTAACTCTTCTTTTTTCTGACAGGAGATGATCGAGTTCAGCGAAATAAGTTCTATTTGTCCCACTTCTGCACTCAACGTCGTATGTGGAGGCGTGATGTACAGCTCTTCGTATGTCCTCAGTAAACTTGCCAATCGACCCATCAATATGCTCGGTAGTTCTCAACACTACATTTTCCGTGCAGTGGGAACTTAAATACTTTTTATACTTTATCCAACTTACTCTGGTTTTAGATATGTCCCGAAATGGAGAGCCATTCCCTTGAAGGAAACGCATTGAAATAATAGAAGGAGAGTGATCTGAAGACAAGTCTAATGAAGGCTCCACTTGTATCGTGCATAACGGTATATTTTTTGTATGTACTTCAAATATTTACACTGCAATATTGATTTAAACACGAACAATTTCTACACTTTGTTTTTATTAAGAAATCAGTAAGTTGGAGAGGCTGTAAAATAAATTAAGTAAATTGTCGCCAACAGTTATTGATTTTAATTAATAATTTTTTATTAATTTTTTTATTTTGGTGTCGAATTAGCGTTCCGTTTAGAAAAAAAATATTGAAAGTGAAACGTCTACGTTAATTGTGTATTTGTATATACATATTGTGCAACTTCCGTTAAACTTTCAAATAGCGTTTCCTCAGCTTTCTCCCCAATTTGTATTTATGTGTGATCTGTGAAATGTCCATTTAAAGAATTAGCTGCCCGATTTTGCCCTCAAAGTAATTATCGAAATTTAAGATTACAATGCCTATCACCAAAAGAGATCTGTTTAATGTCTGGTTTGCTGAAAAGGATAAAAAGAATAAGTTCAAAGCTGTTATAATGGGTGTATAGAACTTCGAATTGAAATAAAACACAAGAAAATCGTTTTAATGACCATCAATTTGGCTTTATTGGAAGGATAATTTTATGCCATTAATGTTTAAATATGATTTCAGGTATGTGGCCGCCGCGGCTGGCTCGAATAAAGCTAATTCTACAGGTCCAATTTTCAACCACTTTTTCGAGCATATGGGGCCGTATGTCGGCAATAACGCCACGAATGTTGGCTTCCAATTCCCCTAACGTTTTTGGTTTGTTGGCGTAGACGAGCGACTTCACATATCCCCAAAGAAAATAATCCAATGGTGTTAAATCACACGATCTTGGTGGCCAATTGACAGGTCCATTCCGCGAAATTATGCGCTCATCGAATGTCTCCTTCAATAAATCGATTGTGGCGTGCGCTGTATGGCATGTAGCGCCGTCTTGTTGGAACCACAACTCATCCACATTCATGCCATCCAATTCGGGAACAAAATAGTCGGTTATCATGGCTCTATACCGGTCTCCATTAACGGTAACTGCCTCTCCAGCATTATTTCGGAAGAAGTATGGCCCAAAGACTCCACTAGCCCATAGAGCACACCAAACAGTCAGTTTTTGTGGATGTAATGGCGTCTCAAGGGTCTCATGTGGATTCTCTTCACTCCGAATGCGGCAATTTTGCTTGTTGACGTAGCCATTCAACCAAAAATGAGCCTCATCACTGAACAAAATTTTGCGATGAAAATCAGCATCGAGATCAATCTCATTTTCGGCCCATACACCAAAATCACGACGCATTGCATGGTCTCGCGGCTTTAATTCTTGCACAAGCTGGATCTTGTAAGGTCGCAAGCCAAGATCTTTGCGCAAAATCTTCCATAAAGTTGATGGCTGTGCACGGTGGCGAATCGATTCATTCGGGTCCTCTTCAACACTTTGCTCTACAGCGGCAATTGTTTCTTCGGTGCGCACTGTTCGACGTCTCTGCGGATGCGTATTATCACAAAGAGTAAACGTAGTGCGAAAACGATCCATGGTTAACCGAATTAATTACTCTGATGGACGATTATGTCGACCATAAAATGGACGGAGCTTGCGGTAAACTTCGCGAACTGAACCGTTATTTTCGAAATAAATTTGCACGATTTGCAAGCGTTGTTCTTTTGTCAACCTGTTCATCATGAAATGGCAAACCAAACTGAACATAAATGACATTAAAGTTGCCAGATTTGACCACAAAATGCCAGTTTTATCTCTTTTCGAAAAACAAACCTGTAAAAAAAACATTTTCATCAAAATTGGTATACAAGAAGAAGTGAATGATGACTATAAAATAAATTAAAGCAACCAGCTCGGAATTTCGTTGCCAAACTATCGGAAAAGTGGGCGAAGGTAAATTGAACAATGAGTAATTTCGAGACAAAATTTGAATATTGGCTAGATGAGTTATTTCTTCTTCCTCCAAAGGATCCATAGGGTTTTTTAGAAGATCGAAATGAAGGACCGTCAACATCAAAACAGGGTCGACCTGCAAAACCATTTACAGAAGGAGGAAATAGAACGAAACTTTCGAAGACGAAGTCCCTTTTAACTACATACTCTCCAGAAGAATTACAATTTGCAGCTGCAAGTAGTCACTATAAAGCGGGCAAAAGAATTGTTGCGAACGTTATTAAAAGTATAGATATTTCTTCCAACAGGCCTTCCAAAATAAACAATATGCTAAAAACTCCAAACAAGGAACCGATACCTTATACAAGCGATGAAGCACTGGTAATGTTCATAGATGGAAAATATTCAAAAAGTTCGTCTGTTTCTATGCGTCTAGGTGCTAAGAAGCACAATGCTGATATATATCCGTCTTATAAAAACTCTTGGATGTCAAAAAAGATTGTTACCCATGCAATGGTGTGAAGATTACAGAAATATCTGCCGAAGTGGCTTTACAGAGCTTAGTAGACCACACAGCAAATAGGCTAATAAAACTGGAAAGACGAAAGCTGAAAGAATTTACAAGCTCATCTTTAATGTTAACATACATATAAATGGGGATGTGACGGTAGCAGCGGTCATTCAACATACAAGCAACCTTACATGCTCCTGCATTGGAAACAGATCAGCATTTATTTATAGTGTGTTTAATTTCATTGGAGTTAAAAAATGAAAACAATGTTATATGGCCAAAACCCACGACCTGCTTCAGCACGCTTTTGTAGGCCAATTAAGCTTACATTTCAACGAGAAAGTAATACACTAATAACCCAAGAAATTCAACTAATACAATCCCAAATAGCCATAATTGTTCCAACTATAATAGAGATCCAAGGCAACATGTAAGTCACCGTTTCTTTTTGACCATGATCGATTGTAAAGTTTTTTCAACTATAGCAAACTTGCCGTCGCAAAGGTGTGGAATTTGTGGAGCACCACCTACCATAATGAATGACCTTAAAAAATTAAATTGCTTAAAGTGAACGGAAATCTGTATGAGTACGGACTCTTGACTTTGCATGCTTGGATTAAAAGCTTAGAGTGCATTTTGCACATTGCATATAAAGTTCAGTTAAAAAATGGCAAGCTCGGGGAGAGTCGGAAAAGGCTTTGGTTCAATCTCGGAGAAATATGATAATTGATCTTATAAAAACAAAAATGAATTTGCTAGTCGATATACCGAAGCCAGGGCATGGAACTACAAATGATGGCAATACCGCCAGACGATTCCTCCAGCAACCATGCCTAGCGTCGCAGATAACTGGCGTAGACGAAAATTTAATTAGAAGACTACGGGTCATTTTGCGAACAATGGCATCCGGATATGCAATTAATGCAGAATTGTTCCGTTCATATGCCTTTCAAACTGCAGAGCTATACGTGGAACTTTATCCATGGTATTATATGTCATCTACTCTCCACAAAATATTGATCCACGGTGCAGATATTATTCAGAAGGCTGCCCTTCCCATAGGAATGTTATCCGAGGAGGCTCTCGAAATAAAGACATAAGGTATGCTCGAGAACATCATGCTCGAAAAATGTCACGGGAAAGTAATAAACAGATCCTTATATTTCCAACCTTTCGAAAAAATCATCGAATGTGTAAAGAATCCATTGCTTTAATTTCTGAGAAGTGTACCATAGATGAGCTAAATAATTTAAATAATTTTCATTTAGTTTATCAATAAAACATCACATTTCTATATGTATGTATAAATTTGAAGTACATATATGTACATGTAAATAAAAATAACAATGTAAACTACATATTAAAATAGCCTAAACTTATTTTTTTTGTGCATTTTTACTATTTTATATTATTGTTTGGTTAAGCAAAAAACAGCAAAATGTAATAAAGATCATTTTAATAATTATTATCTTACATGAAAAGTGCCACACCCACTCAATAGAATCCGCCCATTTTGTGCACAAGATTGTGCTATGTTAAGTAGTTGATTACTAGAAATTTTTACGCTTCTAGCTACTTTGGCAATAGAGTTATGAGTTTTTTCGCGCTAAATGTGGCATTGGGACCACTATGCGGCCGGGCGGAAAGATTTTCTCCTCTATGGTATACAGAACACCGGCTTCGCATAGTACAGATTGTTTTGGATTTTTAGATTTTTTTTTTTAAAAATTTCGTATCAAAAAATAATTTTCCGAAATTTATCAATAGGTGGTCCATATAAATAGGTCGTGTTACATATCGTTGGAAAGGTCTTTAAAATACCTATATATCGTCTAATAAAAAAATGTGGTTTTCAAGATATAGCTAAATATATTATAAAGTTTGGAGCCCCGACCACTCGAAAATAGGCGTGACCGTCCCAATAGAATTTAGAATTTTATTAGTGGTAAAATTTTGATAGTGATTTGAAAAAAGTCACTAAAACCGACTTAAGCCAAAAATTCATATCACTTTTAAATTTTCGGGTAAAAAAACTAAAACTTCTTTACATAGTCTATTTAAGCCCTTTAAAATGTACTAAAATCACAAATAAAAAATTTTTGCATTTTGGTAATTTCAAATAAAAAGTCGCAAAAGTTTTCGATGGCGCAAACAACTTTTTCATAAAAAATATTTACCAAAAATTATTTTTTTGTAGGTACCTATAGTAATAAGCAAAACTGTTAAGTTTCAAAGCAATACAATAAAGAATAAAATTTTGACAATTTTTTTTGTAACACAGTCAAAATCGTTTTTCCGTTCAACAGTTTTACCTCAAACCTTTTCTGATTTTAACGCCCTCTACTGTTAACAATAAGAAGATATCATAAATTCTACTTACGAATCTATTTAAGGTACTTTGTTAGCTTTATAAAAATGTATATTACTTAAATAATCTAAGCACTTTATTTTAATCTTGCCTATGGGACAAAGCACTGTGCGACGCACACTGTGGCCGTGTAGTGCATTTAATGGCCTTAAATCAAGGAGGTTTCGGAGCTTCATGAAATTTTGCACACATTTATGTTAAATTTTTTAAGAATTTTAATTTTTTTTTTTTTAAATACGCCCACTTTTACGCCCACCTCCCATACAACTTAAATAGAAAATGTGGCATAACTTCCATGATTTTAAATATATCAACTCAATTTTCATAAAACGTTAATATTATAATTGTAGAATGAGCTCCTTAAAATATGAACTTAATCCGCCCACTTTTACGCCCACCTCCCATACAAATGATATTTCAAAAATGCCATATCTTCTGTAAATTTGTAACTAGAATGTTTATTTTTCGCAAAAATGCATATAACATCTATTAAATGCTGTTTTGAAAATATGAAGAAAATCCTCTTCTTCATCAAATGTATCATCCACTACTTCATCAGTCAACGTATAAGAACTATACTATCTTCGATAGTAGTTGCAAAAGGCAACGAATCTTTTTGCACCATCGGCGTCTGTTGGTTTAGGGTAATTTTCAATTATTGCATATTTAGTATCATCCGGTAGTATTCCTTTGTCAGTACATTTGTGACCAAGGTATGTAACTTCCTTCATGAAAAAGAAACATTTTTCTGGGTGTAGTTTCAGATTGCGTTTTCTACATAATTCGAAAACTTTTCTTAGGTTTGAAGCCATATGTTTCTCTGAACATCCTAATACAACTAAATCATCCATATACAGAAAGGCTTGATTGGGTGTTAATCCGCTAAAGGCTAGTGTCATCATTCGTTGAAAAGAATTAGGTGCCACTTTTAGACTATATGGTAATCTTGTGAATCTGTATGAACCATTATTTGTTGAAAATGAGGTTAAATCTCTAGATTTATCTTCTAAACTAATCTGGTGAAATCCAGACATTAAATCTAAACAAGAAAAGTATTTTGCTCTACCTAGTTGGTCCAATATATCATCTATTATAGGTAGTGGAAATTTGTCTGCTATTAGTTTTTTATTTATCTGTCTATAATCTATGACAAGTCTCCATCTTTTGTTTTCAGAATTTGGAAGTGATTTCTTGGGTACTAATAAGATTGGACTGTTGTATTCAGAATAAGACGGTTCTACTATTTTGTCGGTTATTAATTTGTTAACTTGTCTGTCTATTTCTTCTTTATGTGTATGTGGTATTCTGTAGTTCTTAATATATACCGGTATTTGATCTTTTACTCTTAACTTTTGTTCATAGAAATTGTTAGTGCTTATTGATTCTGTTTCTATTCCAAAAATACCATTGTATTCAGAGCATATTTCGGTTAATATTTTGTTGAAAGGTTTTGGAAAATTTTTCTGTAATATTTGTAGTGTTTTTGATTTTCTATTTGTGTTATTATTATTCTTAGTTGTGATTATGTCATAGTCTGACCTTTTTTGGGTTAATAGGTTAAGATTTATTGTTGAGTTAGTGTCATTAGTATTTAATAAACGTATAAGCATTATTAGTAGATATTAGTGTGTTTGCAATAAATATGCCTAGTATGGGTTCTTGATTTGGTACGAATAATTTGGATTCTGTTGAGTGTATAGTTATTTTACGTATAACTTCTGACCTTGCTGGTAAGACAATGGCATTATTATTATTTATAAGTGGTATTTTTATATCGTGTGGTATATTGAAAGATCTTAGGATAAGATAATCAAATTCGTCATTAAAATCTAAAACACAATTGTATTTTTTCATAAAGTCCACTCCACATGGTATCGGAAATTCATCATTTACTACATGAAAGTTGTGTGGTATTTGGAAATTTTGGGTTCTTAACTTAAAAAATTTAGTTCCTAAAGATTTTATTTCACCTTTTCCTATTCCACTCAGTGTCGTTATTTTATTTCTATTGATCTCGGTTAATTTAAAATATTTTAATTTCACTAGTGAAATATCTGCTCCAGTATCTACTAACAATGTTAGTCGAATATTTGTGTTATTGATATAAGCATTAATATAAAAACAAAAGTTAAGGTTAACATTATATATTTTTGACTTTACTGGTCTGATCCTAGGGGAGGATTCGAGTTTTCCGAATCTCTTTCATTGCTTGACGTTATATTTACTTGACGTTTACCGTTATTAGTTCGTATTTGATTGTAAGAATTATTGTTATTTATAAAGCTGTAAATTGTTGACCTTTAGTTTTGTTTGTAAATTTTGTTCGGCATAAGGTCATAAGGTAACAAATTTTTAAATGAAAAATATAAAAATATTGCCCACTGTGCAATTACTGGACACACACCAAATTTCAATGATGTAAAAATATTAGCAGAAGAGAAAAATTATGCGAGGAGGTTCACTCTAGAGCAGTGATGTTCAAAAATAAAATGTAGATGTATTTGTGAGAGATTTTGCACAGCAAACATATTGCCAAACGCTTAAAATCAGAAAAAAAGTAAAGAATTTTTTCCAAATATAAACACCTTATGAAACAATATCAGGGACCGTAAATAACAATTATCAATATTGAAAACCAATTTTAGAACAGTTATTTTGATAAAAAACAAAAATAAGTCTATCTAAACCAGTTTTTTATTTTTCGTTTTCAATTGTAATTGAATAGCGTGTGTTTGCTGTGCTTCGATCAACAAGAAGCAACAACAATGCTTAACAAATTTCTGAAAAAAATTACGATAGTCCGTCGCATGTGTTCTCATCGCTTGCTGAACGACGAGTGAATGAATGTTTTTAAAAGAGCATAACAAATGTGTGTAAATTTTTCAAACAATTGTTGCATGCAGTGTTACCGTTGATGCGACTAAAGTGGCAATTTGACCCTTTTACAGATGCCTTGCCACTTTTTGTGTACCTTTTTTTTTGTTTTACTTGATACATATTAGTTTTTTTTTTATTAATTTTTTCATTATATGCATATGTAAACATACATCATATACAACATTTAAATGAAAAAATACGATTTTTATTTTTGTTTTGTTTATTTTCCATCTTTTTAAGAGTGGTGCCCTTTTTTTTTTTAATAAATCCCCTTTTTGTGCGACTTTCTCAAATTTGCCAACGGTAACGCTGGTTGCATGGGCTGAACATCACTGCTCTAGAGATGTTACACATACTTAATTTAGAGACAGATCAGAGATTAAACTACAAAATTGATACGGAGAACATATCAGCTCACACATACAAACACACGATACACAAAAACAGAAAGAGACCAAAACAAAACATTAAAAACACTAGTTGACAAAAGCTTACGACTGGACAACAAACTCAACAGAGTGAAATTTGTTTTTCATTTATTTATTTTAAATGATTATAATTTGTTTGTGCTTGAAATGCTTTGTGTAACTTATAATAATTTGTTTAAATATTTTTGTATTTTTATATAGAACCCCTGAAGATTGTAAAGTTCGCTTGTAGCATGAATTTGCTTTCTAGCAATAATGATAGTTTTTTTTGCAAAATTAGAATATTGGAATGTTCTTTATTTTTTTTATTGTCTGATAATCTCTTTTGTTTGTTTTATATTTTTTTTTGTTTAAATCTTTTTATTGGCTAGCAGAAAAAAAAAGATATTTTTTGTCGTTGTCATAACATATATATGTCTCAATTTTTATTATACATCGCTGTGTATAAAATGATAAAACAGTGGCTGTATAGTTGCAAAATGTTGGTACTTTGATTTGTTAGTGTATGAAATTCCGTTGATCATGATCATGTAATGAAAAAGTGCTGAATTAACGTTTTAATTCCAAAAGAAAATAACAGAAAAACAAATCAGGTATAAAAGGGTGATTGTTCTCGAATATAACCTCATTTTGGAAAAAAACGCTGCCAATCTTTAGAAGGAGGAAGATAAAAATCTTGTTTGAATTTATTTAATTCAAGTTTCACATTTTCTTTCGGAAAAGTAAGTTTTATTCTATTAATTAGTTTTTTTAAATAAATAAATTTTTTTGCTTATATAGATTTCTTTAAAATAAAGGGAACAGTTAACTACCGTGAGGGAAAATCCTGATAGGAATTTGGGTCCTAGGAGGAGAAATTATTTTAGAGGTATTTTTTTTATTTTTAAATTTCTTTTCTATTAAAAAAGAAAACAACATTTTTTTCTTCAAATGTTAGATTTTGCTTCTTTCAAGTTGGGGTTTCTATGTTTGGTTTTACCCCAAACCGCTAGAGGATTTCATTTGCTTAATTGAAAAAAAACAAATATATTTAAATCCAAGGGCATAGGAAACCTGAACAAAGGGGCAACTATACATTCACCACCTTTAACCTACCAATCTAAAGTATTAACATACCAAAGAACCATCATACATATATTTGCAAGTCAAAAGCTGCGAAGGTTTAAAAATCAAAACAAAACAGTGTAGTGCTGTGCGTAATAATCTGTGGAAATAAAGAAGATAAGCTTCAAAAAGAAAAAAAGTCAAGTCAAATTAATAAGTCAAAGAAACATAAAAATTACAATTATAAACAGAAAGATTTCAGTGAAAATTAAAAATTAAGAGAAAAAGAATTGTTTTACCTTACTATTAAAACTAAAATCACAACAAAATTTTTAAAGTCATAAGAAAAATAATGAAATTGCTCTTAAACTAATATCACAGTAAAATCACAGTTCAGTTTTAAATCCCAGCCAATAAAAATATACAAACAAAAAGAAAAAAAAGGAAGAAGATAGAACATCAAATATTCTTAAAAGTGCTTACATAAAAATAACCCTAAACTAGAAAAAATTAGTTAAAATACAGTGTGAAAAAAATTAGTTTCTTAAATTCAATTTAATAAATTCGATCTTTACTTAAAATTATTAAAAATGTTGTAATTAGCAATTAATTTTGTAATATTGGTTAGTTTTTTTTTTGAATATCATTTTTTCTTTAAATAATTTTTTGTTGTAAAAATGTGGGCAAAAGTCGATGATATCGCATAATAATCAAAACAAACGTCAACTAATAAAATAAAAGTGCATGAGAAAAAAATCGGGTTTTTTATCCAAACAAAAGAAATAATTCCGTGTATTACTAAATATTCTCTATGTTTAAAAAGAAATAAAGAAAAAAAAAAAAATAATAAATTTCAAAAAAAAAAAACAAAAACAAAAATATTGCATCTTGAAATAAAAACAAAAATAATGGAAAATAACACAGCTTTAAAATAACCCCCTAAAATATGCGACATCTTAGTTAAACTACTAATCGATCACCGATCAATACTTTTATCTTTACAAAAAGGACCCAGCGAAAGATCTTTCCTTGGACTCCAGCAAAACAAGTAAGTGGAACATATCCCTATTATTATCCATATTGTAGTAATTTTAGAACAGGAAATATCATGCATTTCTTCTAATCCACGAATTAATGTTAGATTACCTACATACATATATTGCTTTACATAACAGTTGGTAAGATTGTTTTACAGTCACTGTAAAGCAGTTTGAAGAAAGGCATGATATTGTTTTTGTTTCAGGTGTTGCAATTTAAAAATAAATTTTAAAACCGGTTGAATAAATAAAAAAAAAAATAAAATAAATCAATATCAAACTCGATGCATATGTTTTAAATTTATTTACTCGTAGTTTTATTTTTAATTGTTTTAACAAACGTAAAAATTCTTGAAAGAAAAACAAAAAAAGAATTAATTAATGGTATCGTAGTTGTGTTAAATTAAATTCGCCGCGTTATTCGGATTGTTAACAAGTATTACCATTTTTTTTATCGTTGAGTATGTCGCGTTAACCTAGTGGATATAGTAACCGATAGGTCGTAGGTTCGAAACCTGTTTTTTTTTCACGTAACTATATTATTTTTTTTTGCATTTTTTTTCTGCACTTATTATTTTATTGTGCTATTTTTAAATTCGAACTGGATGATAATTAATTTCTTTTCCAAATTTTTTTCTCGAAATTTGCCCAAGTTTTTTTTTGTAGTATGAATCATTTCATTTTAAGATTAATTAATTCTAATTTAAATAGTTTTAAGAAAATTATCAGGTGAAGATTTGAATTTTTTTTTAAATGAAAAGTTTTTTTGTAGTAATAAAGTTTCACTTATAATGAACCTCTAAATAAAAACGTTTTCTGATTTCTGATAAATCTTTTCGGTAGGTTAACAAACATTGGGATCATGCTAATTAAAAATTGTTGCGAACTACAGCATGATCATGGTGGGAAGGGGGCTTAGCGTGTCAACATCTATGCGCGCACAGGTCAACAAATCTAATCTTATTTACGACGTTTCTTTTTTTTCTGTTTCTGTTCATACTTCTTACTTTTCTTTATGTGAAGCATGCAAAATTTTTTTAAATAAACATATCTGCAGCTAAAATTGTGTCCAGAATTAAAAGAACCCACTCCAATTGCCGACGAGATAGAGCTGGAAATTAATGCATGCTACCTGGACATTAGTGTTACAAAATTAGCTTCAATGAGGCAATATAGTTATTTGCTACAGATATAATTATTTTTGGCGCCCAACGTGGGGCCACACACAACTTTAGTAAAACTATAACATCTTTGGATTCTGTATTCAAGCAACGTGTGGCTCTTCAACTCGATTTACTTCTTTTTCTTTACTATTTTCATTTGTCTGTATTTTTCAACTCTGTATCTTATTCCTTCTTGAGTGGAAGTTATTTTGTGCGGAAAGGTAATAAGTTTGTATTCTGAGCTTTTAACCGCCATTATACCGCTCAATAGTATATTCTTATGACCCGTTTTATCCAATGTCTTGTTAGTTTTCCGGAAATACTATATTTGTCGATTGAATGGAAATTTAGACCGGAGCATCAAACTTGATTTTGATAATTCTCTATCATTTTCTAGTATATATTAGTTTGGAAATGACGTTTTTTTTGGAAAATTTCTAATTACGTACCAACTAATAACTTAACATGTATTTTCATCTTTTTCTTTTATTCTTTGTAAATATTAGCCATGTTGACCAACATTCTTTTAACCTACACGATAGATTAAATCAGAAATCAGATATAAGATATTATAATTTTCTTGGTACTGTTTTAATACTTCTTAAATCATAAATTTTCAGCTTCAATTGATGTTTTCTTTCCTTTAATATAATTTTTTTTATTTTTTTCCCACTTGAATATTTTAATAATTAAATTACCTACTGAAGAGTATTTAGTCCAGCTATATTTGGGGACAAAACCAGAGAAGGATTTGTGAATTTTTTTAATTTGTTAGGTTTTTTTATTTTATTTTTTTATTATTTTTCTTTACATTAATTTTCTGAGATGTCGATTGAAAGGAGTAGTGAAGATTTAGTCAATCTTGGTAACACGCTACCAAATTGTGGGGTTTGTGCAAATGCTATCACAAGTTCGGCTTATTTATGTAAATCCACTTGTGGACATTGCTTTCACAAGTCGTGTTTTCAGAAGTATTTAAAATCTAACCAAGTATGTCCAATTTGCAGTAACAACCTTTCCCTATTGTCCACAAAGACGTTACCAATTAATAGCCCGATAGTACCTCCTCCAATTATCACAAGATCTCAGACCCAACGAGCACTGGAATTTGATTTAAACAGAGCTGGCAATCCCCCATCTACACCAAAATACGGAAATGAAAGAACTTCAGAGTCGAATTTATCCTTGTCAAGCAGTTCACCTCAGGACCAGCGGGAACAGATAAGAAATCTCGTAACTCAACAGGCGGAAATGCTTACCAACCTTACTCAACAATTGACAAAGATAATTGAATCCAACCTAGAGGCTGGGTTTAGAAGAATAAGTGTAGGTCAGTCGGCAAATGAAAATGTGCAGGGTAAGAATAGGGAAGCGAATGTAGATTCGCGTATGCAAACTTTGCCCACAGTGGAGCAACAAACAATGGAACAACTTTTAGGGCTACCCTCAAATACAGGTTTACCTCACACTGTTCCTTTGGCATCGAGGGACGATAATTTGAATTCGAATGCGGGTAACACTGGATCATTTTTAAGGCCTGATAAAATAGGGCATATAATTCATAATTGGAAAATAAGGTTTTCTGGGGAGCACAAGGGAATGTCCGTAGACAGTTTTATTTACAGAGTGGAAGCACTAACTACACAAACATTAGACGGAAATTTTGACCTCCTCTGTAGGCACATTTCTACCCTATTTGATTCAAAGGCAACAGAATGGTACTGGAGATATCATCGATCGGTAAATGAAATAAGATGGCCTGAATTATGTAACGCTTTACGACATCAATACAAGGATTCTCGTACCGATGTGGATTTCCGGGAGATGATACGAGACCGTAAACAGCGTCCTAATGAAAATTTCGATACATTTTACGAAGCTATTGTTGATATTTCCGACCGACTATCCACCCCTTTGGCTGAAAAAGTTTTAGTAGAAATTCTAAGGAGAAACCTTTTACCAGAAATTCAACATGAAATTCTGAACATACCCATTTATTCGGTCTCACATTTACGTGACCTTTGTCGAAGAAGGGAATTTTTTTTGATGGATGTAGGCAATAGACTCATGGCCACTAAGCCAATAATACCTCGTCGACAGGTTCATGAGCTACATGAAGATAAAACTAAAATGTTAGATGATGAAGAGGTTTCCGCGATCTCTTTGATATGTTGGAACTGCCAAAAAGTGGGTCATCGTTACCAAGACTGTTTAGAAGATCGGCAGGTTTTTTGTTATGGGTGTGGAACACCGAAAATTTATAAGCCTAACTGCTCAAAGTGTAATGCTTCAAAAAACTTAAGATCCAGTGCTCTGAGAAATCCTCTCAAACAGACCCAATCCACGAGCACAGAATAAAAATTAACTACCAGACCTTGACCACCAATGAAAATCCATCCCACAGTTTACATGAATCTCATTTTAACCAATTTGATTTTGTTAAAAAACCAATTTCGTCTACTAATTTTTCAAATACCAACCCAGTTCTTCCGTTATCTACAAACCCTAATTTGTCTTCAAATCTTGAGAATTTAAACTCTGATTTATTTTTAGAAACTAAACATACCAGTCTATCTCCAAATACGAATACTAAGTTATTATTAAAAATTTCAAATTCAAGCTCTGAGCCATCCCCTGTAGCTGATCAATCTGATTTACGTCAAAAAAATATTGTTAATTTAGGAAATCCTGAATTGAATTTTTCCTCTAAAATGAAATCTATACCAACATATTTGAAACCGTTTCATATTCGGTTGGCCGAATACAATGCTAAACGAGCTGAAATTTTTAATGAGTTCAACCCCAGTTTAAGAAGAAAACGCTCTTCTGAACGAATGAAAAACTTTTGGGCTAACGTAAATAAAACGCGACGTAATTTACTCAGTTCAATATTTGATAATCCGAACGATATACGACCATATGCAAATGTTAAAATTTTTGGCGAAAACTATACAGGTCTGTTAGATACTGGCGCATCAATCAGTTGTTTAGGTTCTCCGGCTGCTAGAAAATTACAAAATTCCGGACGGTACTATAGGAAAATACGATCTTTTGTAAAAACGGCTGATGGCAACTCACAGGAAGTATGTGGATATTTGAATGTTGACATAACATTTCGCGGGGTTACGAAATCAGTAAAATTATATTTAGTACCGAATCTGTCACAAAATTTATATTTGGGCATAGATTTTTGGCGGACGTTTGACATATTACCTGCGGGACTGGTTTCTGAAATGGACACCTGTATAAAATCACTTAATTGCTCGGAAATTGCAGACCAACGCGAGTTATCTGATCAACAGAGATTCCAATTGCAACAGGTTGTGGACACATTTCCATCATTTTTAAGGGAAGGTTTAGGACGCACTACGCTTATTTCTCATGTTATAGATGTAGGAAATGCCGCACCTATTAAACAAAGACATTTTCCCGTATCTCCAGCAATGGAAAAACTTATTTACACGGAATTAGATCGTATGCTAGAGAACGATGTTATCGAGGAATCCGACAGTGCATGGTCTTCTCCAATAGTACTTGTACAGAAACCTGGAAAGGTGCGTCTTTGTATAGATAGTAGG